>JANQBM010000220.1:30496896-30510769 GCA_025594535.1 Erythroxylum domingense
TAACATTGTTGATCAAGAGAACACAAGTGATATTGATGAAATTAGAAATTTTCAAGAAGGTCGTTGGATTTCACCTCCTGAAGCTTTCTGGCGTATATTTGAATTTCGTTTAGCAGAAATTAATCCATCAGTGTATACACTGCAGGTTCATCTTCTAGATCAACAGTTTATTTCCTTTGACAAAAATGCAAATCTCCTATATTTATTGAGAAAAATTGACTTCTTTAAAATAATGCTGACTGAATTTTTCAAGATGAATTTCACAAATAAAAAGGCAAGAGAAATGCAATGTTTGTATAAAGATTTTCCTAAACATTTTGTTTGGAATCGAAAGACAAAAACATGGTAAGAAAGAAGTCGAAGGAAAGTGATTGGGAGATTAGTTACTGTTGATCCTAAAGAAGGAGAAACGTACTACTTAAGGTTATTACTGACACATGTGAAAGGCCCAACATCATTTGACCACTTGTTAACTGTTGACAATGAAAGAACAAGCTGTTTTAGGGAGGTTGCATTCAAATTAGGACTGCTAGCATCTGATTTTTATATATAACAAACTCTTGAGGAAGCTGTTCTATTTCAAATGCCATCTCCCCTTAGACTTTTATTTGCTTCTGTTCTATTGTTCACCAGCAAATCCTAAGCAGCTTTGGGAACATTCAAAGATGACCTTTTTTCCGACTACCAACATGCTTCCTCCTATGCTACATATGGATCTGAAGACGTTACAAGAATGGCTCTTCAAGATATTAATAAATCGTTAGAACAAATGGGGAAAAGCTTAAGTGATTATCATGTTACTAACTATCAATTCAAAGTTGATTATCATCAGCATGTTAGCAAAGAAATACAAAGTGAGAAAAATATATAGATTGATCCAGAAGACTTACTATTACATTCGATGTTGAATAAAGAGCAGAAATATATTTTCGATTTGATTTTGCAATCGGTTTCTACTACAAGTGGTGGCAGTTTTTTTATTGATGGTCCTGGTGGTACTGGAAAGAATTTTTTTGTATCGAGCACTTCTTGCAAGTTTACGGTCACAAAGTCATGTTGCAATTGCTATTGCTACATCAGGTGTTGCCGCATCAGTTCTTCCTGGTGGTAGAACAACCCACTCGAGATTTAAAATTCCATTTGATTTGTCGACGAAAAAATCTTGTCACTTGAGTAAGCAAAGCAGTATTGGAAAACTGATATTTGAATCTAGTCTTATCTTATGGGACGAGGCTTCCATGGCAAAACGAGAAGCCATTGAAACATTCGATAACTTACTTCAAGATATCATGAACTCCAATAAGCCTTTTGGAGGAAAAATTGTTGTGTTTAGCGGTGATTTTCGCCAAACCTTACTAGTTATAGACCAAGCCACAAAACAAAAATTGCTTGATTCAAGTCTTGTAAATTCATATATTTGGCAACACATGCATAAATTTTGTTTGACAACAAATATGAGAGCTATAGCAAATCCAACTTTTTGTGAATATTTATTACGAGTCGGAGAAGGTACAGAACCAGTTGACGACCAAGATCGAATTTCCTTACCAAAACAGCTGGTTGTTCCTTATCATAACAAGGAAGAATCCCTTAACAGGTGAAATTTCTTGAAATTTTCTTTTACTATCATTGCAAAAAATTTTACAAAAATGTCTTATACATTGTTACTTTCACCAGGTTGCTTGACAATGTCTTCCCTGATCTAAGCTTATATACATCTGATCCATATCAAATGATAAATAGATGTGTACTATGTCCAACAAATGGTTGTGCAGACGAAATTAATGAAATCATGATCAACAGATTATCAGGAAATCTTCATTCATACATAAGTTTTGACAAGACGATTGACCGAAAACATCAAACAAATTATGAAGATTTTCTAAATTCCTTGAATCCTAAAGGTCTACCTCCACACAAACTCTTACTCAAAGAAGGCTGTCCAATTATGCTCTTATGAAATTTGAATCCAACTGAGGGACCATGCAATGGAACAAGGTTGATATGCAGACAATTAAAAGAGCATACAATTTCTGCAAAAATTGTCTTCGGACCTCATAAAGGAAAACAAGTTTTTATACCTAAGATTCCTTTACAATCTTCAGAAAATGAAAAAAATGGAATACTTTTTGTGAGGAAACAATTCCCTGTTCGCATGTGTTTTGCAATGACCATAAATAAATCCCAAGGTCACATATTTGATTATGTAGGAATTTATCTTCATCAGCCAGTATTCTCACATGGACAACTATATGTGGCTTTGTCAAGAGCTCGTAGTCCTGAATCTGTTAAGGTTCTAATTATTCCAGGAACTTTTGAGTCTTCAAAAATTGATCAAAAAACAAGAAATGTTGTGTTCCATGAAATTTTCCAGCTAGAAAAATTATAAAGCACAAAAATATCAGAAGGTATATCAATTGTCTGTTCAATTTATTGAATATTTTTCTGTATAAAATGTTATTCGCTGATTATTGTATTCAATATTTCTTAAGGATGGAGAAGCGCTTATTAATCAAAGATGTTTTACCTGGTACTCAATGGTGGTCATGTGAAATTACTATCCAAGAAAAGCAACATGTTGTGAGATCAGCCAACTCACCATCACAGAGGCAAAAGTTTATCTTTTTTGATTCTGAGGTATACGTCAACTCTACTTTGCCCATAAATCTTCCCTGTTGATTAACTTAATAATTTACTATACGTTTAGTATTAACAGGGCTCCCAAGTGGAAGTTGTCATCTTTAACAATGATATTGAACGAATGAGCTATATTTTACAGCCATATAAGAAATATATCATTTCTAACATTATTGTCAGGCCAATACCATCTCAGTATCAAACAGGAAACTTGAAAACTCAATGGATTATTATAAGTTATACTGTTGTTGAACCTGTAGCTGATGCTGACAGTATCATCCCCATCAAATTCAGCTATACATCTTTTACAAACCTCACCAACTATATAAACAACAAGGATAAATCAATCGGTTACATACGTTACACGTTTCTTCTAAAACTTTCACTTTCTTTTCGCTGTTAAATCTAATTATACTTATTTATAATGTTATAGATATCTTGGGAGTCGTTGTTGAAGTCTTGGATGTAAAACAAGTCAACGAAGATGGCAAGCTTTCAATTGCCCAAAAATTTATTCTTGCAAACAAATAGTATGTGACATTACCTATTATGCCCTTCAAATTTGAAAATTTGACACCAAGTTTTTTCGCTAACTTTTCCTGTTTTATCTTAGCCTACAAACTGTTGTACTGTCAATGTAGAATGATTTTGTTGCTGATGAAGGCCACCAAATTGTCGAATCATTAAATTCTTACCCTATAATTGTGTGTCGCAGGGTAAAAGTAAATTTTTACAATGGTAATGTTATTCTTTTTTATATCACCCTTTTTATTTTCTAAATGCAACATCTAAAATAGTTTAATTATAAGGTAACAATGACATAGTAGATTATTTTCTAAAAAATAATCTACTATGTCATTGTTACCTTATAATTAAACTATTTTAGGTGTTGCATTATCCACTTGGTTTGACTTTACAATTCTTATTGATCCACCAATACAGGAAGCTACAGATCTGAAAAAAATGGTATTGTAACATGTTTCATCTTTTTTTAACAAAAAATAAAGTTAGATACAAATTTTTGAATATTTTGATGCTTTGACATTTATATTTTTCTTTTTGTCAGGGCGCAACAAAATAGTCAAGAGCTCAAAAATCTTGTTATCGAACAAGCTTATCTCAGATATACCCCTGATGTGGCTTTCGCACCGCATCAAAAAATTACTAAAATCATGTTCTTAATGTCCAAGGTAAATACATTTTATATTATATTCTCATATAAATTTGCCAACTTAAGTCATATGTAACCAACATTTATCTATATATTTGCAGACAATGTGGATTAAAGCTCATATTTCGTTCCAGCACATTTTGCAAAATTACTGGTACATGGCATGCAAAAAATGCTTTCATTCAACAGCTGCTACTTATGGAATTACATTCACTTGCAATTCTTGCAGGGAAAAAGTTGTAGCTGAACCCAGGATTTCCTTCTTTCTTTTTCCTTTTAAATTTTCTACCTTTTTCTTGTGATACAAGATATTTATTAGGAAATAATTGTTTAACAACATTATTAAATTGATCTACACAGCAACTAAATGAATAAAAAAAATAGTTCGAACATTGATCTTACAATCTTACACCGACCAGAACACTAGATAATATTATATGCCACGTATATGACATAAATATTGTATATATCAATTAATGTATTTCCTTTTTGTGTTAAAATTTAGATGCCTCTATGATGTTGATTTAACAGACGAAACATGAACTGTAACAGCTTCTATTTTTGGTGACCTCACTGAAAAACTCTTGACTTTCACTGCAACTAAAGCTATGCAATTTTACCATCAGGTTTTATTGTTTAGTTACTGCAAGTAGATTTACATTCATTGATAAAATATTATCATTATACTAATAATTGACAACTTCTATCTTCCTACTAAAAAGAGCATGGAACTTCCTCTGCAAAAGGTGCACATAGAATTGAAAACGAAGACCTTTCTGGTTCATATCAAACCTGGACAAATCTAGTCACCTGATGGAAGAGAACGGTTCACTGTGATATATTATCGTCAAAATGACGATGGTGAATGACAAAAGACTTTAACTTCAATTGAAAAAGATGATGAGATGTTAATAGATGATCAACATATCAACACTGAAATTACATCATCTACACCTGTTTTAGGTTGATAATAAATTATATTGTCATCTGTTATTTACTTACTCAGCATTTTTATTATTTTTTATACTACGTGACTAATATTTTATTATTATTTATATTGTTTAAGATATCATCAGCTCTTCTTTCAAAGAAAGACAATGTCTTCACAAAAGATTTAGTGAGACGAATCCACGCTCAAATGCAGACGTTGATGACAGCAACAAGAAACCTAAATTATCCTAGACCTTTTCTGCAATACATAAAACAATATAAGCATGTAACCTTTATAACTTTGATGATTTAATATCTTGTTTTAAACTATGTCTACTATCACTATATGTTTATAGCTTGTATTTATGTTATTACTATTTTGACATTTATAGATCCTGATTTAATAATTTGAGAAAACCTAAAGCTAAATAAATTACTTTTCACAATTTGCCTAATTATACTCATTCACAGTCATTAAATAAGAATTTTATGATTCATACAACTATCAACATATCAGAACAAATCATTACATTAAATTGTGTTTTACTTCCCTTTTAACATGCCTTATGTTTCTGTTGCTTTTTAATTCTTATGATATATTTCTTGAATACATTTCGTAACCATAACAAATTAAGAAAAGTTTTTCCCGAAATACTAATGTTTTACTATATTTGAAACAACTTTTACATTTTATACCCATCGTATAAATATTATCGATTAACCTTTCTTTTGAACAAAATTATTATGCTAATATAAAACACAACCATGATTAATAAATATATCATGTAAATATTACAAAATTTAAACTTCAATATAACAATTCTAATTTTCCCCTTAAATTGTTTTATTATAATATATTGATTAATATAATAATCTTGAAATTTAAACTAAGTGGGCATATTAGTTCACATTACGACTGCGCAGTTGCGCAGTCTATGTCTGCTAGTTTAATTAAAACAAGTGGTTTTAGGCTAAAGAACATGAAGTGCACGGCCACACATAAGAAATCTCTAGAATTTCGACTCTTTTTTGACCAAAAATATGGTAAAATTACTCTTTTACCCTTAGGTTATATGAAATTACTATAATACCCGCTAAACTTTTCCTAAATTTGTAATTAAGCCCAAAATTTAAGAATAACCAAAACTTTTATTTTCATTTTGATCCTCAGACTTTTGAAAATTATAATTAAGCCTTTAACTTTATAAAATTACAAATTGGTCCTCCAAGAATTGAAAAATTGGATTTAAGTCCCTTAATTTTTAACAATTTGGAAATAGGCCCTTATGTGTATCAACTTTTCCAATTAAGCTTTCTAAGTATCCAATAAGTCTATAAATCATGTCTAATCATCTCTAAGGCATTAGACCACATTTAATTCGATCACCATGGTCATATCCATCTAATGGAGTCAGTTTTTCACACTTAAAAGCTTATATGTCAGAAATCTCCAAGATTTCGTATACTGATAAACTCTAAGTTCATGTAAGGGCATATAACATTTTATATCACTGGCATATATACCAAAAGAATTCATTTGAACTCATCACAACCATGTATATATTAATATACAGTAATGTCTCCAAATATAGCACAATACAAAAGGCTTAGAGAGTCCGACGTTACAAGTTCTCCACCCCTAAAAGAGTTTTGTCCTCGAAACTCCTAAGTCGAGGACAAAAATAAATGGGAGTATTGGCATAAAAGTCAGTTGCTTTTTCAATTCTTGAAAACTCACCTCACATTTTTCATCACACTAAAATTTTACCCCCTTCTAGGTAAGCCTCGATAAAGGGGTTGCAAGTACTGAGAAGTCCTTAATAAATATCCAATAATAACCAGTTAACCCTAGAAAGCTGCAAACTTCTGTCATATTATTGGGCTGTTCCCACTCAAGTATGGCTTCCACCTTTTTTGAGTCTACATAAATACCTTCTCATGATACCACATTCCCAAGAAATGCTGTCTCCTTTAACCAAAATTCACACTTTGAAAACTTTGCGTATAACTGTTTTTTTGCGAAATATTTGTAGCACAAATCGGAGATATCTAGCATAGTCCTCCTTATCCTTAGAATAAATCAGAAGGTTATCAATGAAGACTATGACAAACTAATCTAAATAAGGAGTTCCACCCTATTCATGAGATCTATAAATGCTACAGGTGCATTTGTCAATTTGAATGACATCACTAAAAATTCATAGTTTCCATACCTCGTCCAGAAAGCAATCTTGTGTACATCGCTTTCAACAATCTTTAACTAATGGTAACCAGACCTCATATCTATCTTTGAGAATACTGTAGCTCCTCTCATCTAATCAAATAAGACATCAATCCTGGGGAGTGGATATTTATTTTTTATGGTAATCCTATTTAACTGTCGATATCCAACACATAAGCAGAGGGTCCTATCCTTCTTCTTGACAAACGAAACTGGTGGTCCCCATGGTGAATGACTTGGCTGATGAAGTCCTTGTCTAATAACTCTTGCAACTAAACCTTCAACTCTTTCAATTTAGCTGGTTCCATGAGATGTGGTGGTAAATATATCGGTGTTGTCCTAGGGACCAAGTCAATAGTAAAATTAAACTCCTGATCAGGTGGCAATCCTGATAACTCCTCCAGAAAGACATCAGGGAACTCGCATATAATAGGGATATCTTTAAGTTCGATCCTCTATGCCTAAGTGTCAATCACATATGAGAGGTATGCTTGGCATCCCCGACGAATCAATTTCTTATCCTTGACTACCGATATCAAACAACTCGGGAACACCTGTCAGTTACTAGTAAATTTAATCGGGACTCTACCTTAAGTGTCAAACTCCACCTCTTTCTTATAATAATAAACCTTGGCGTGATGCCTCTCTAACCAGCCAATCCCCAATATCACCTTGAAATCCTAGAGATTGAGGGGAATAAGATCTACCTCTAACTCAACATCACCGATCTTTAACTCACAAGCTGTATATGCTTCATCACAAGCTACTTGCTCTCTTAGAGAAGTGACTACAATAAGGGGAAAATCTAATGGCTTTAGGGGACAACTAATGTCCTCGAAGAAGGTCACTCCAATAAAGGATGTTTGCGTGCAATATCGATCAAAACTTTAGCGTCTCTACCGAGAACACACATAACACCCTATAAACTATGAGTTAGAAACTGTAGGTTCTGCGACTACTTCAGTGATGTGTTCCTCTAGCTCAAGTCACAAAGGTCTAACCTTGCGGCGACTTCCCCTTTCTCGTCCAACCATGCTAACAATATAAAATCAAAGAAAAGCAGACATTATTTAATAAAATAAATAAGACTAAGCCTATCTTATCTTATGTCCCTTACGTCCCAAGGAATGTCAACAAGTACTTTTGTGGAGGTCGAAATCATCTGACCATTAAGGACGTCAACTTAACGATCTGATACTCAAATTCTTGACTAAAGACTGTCGACACCTAGACTCAACTCCTAAGGCTGATGAATCTTTTGAAAACTAAAATAACACTTTTGAAAATATAAAACCAGGCTCTAATACAAATTTAATTGTCACAACCCAGTACCACATCGGACCTATGACAACCTCCGTATACTCGGGCTAAGGACACTAATGGCATCCTTAATCCGACTATACAAGGCTAACTGATTATCTTCTTCTAGTTATGGATATATTTATTAATTTTAAAAAAACTGGGGGCAGCACAACAACTGTATTTTAAAAAAATCCTAAAACCTGCAAATAATTTTAACCACTTCTATATTCATACCAAAAATTTTACCACAAATTTAGGACCTTAAAGTCTACTCAAAGCAATCCCAACAATAGTATCAAAGTTTATACATAAGGTCTTATACAATGATAAAATAGTCTAGAGTCAAATTTATAAAATTATAAAACATATTCACATAACCAACCCAAAGAAAACAGTTCATTAGCCACTATACAATAAAAGTACAAAATAGAGACTACCCTACGTGTGGTAATATCGCGAAAATGTGAAAAGACCGCACTATCCACTCAGAACTTTAAACTCACCAAATTAACCTACAGGTTGGGAAGCCAAGGGGAGTGAGTACACTATGTACTCAGTAAGCAGAAAAAAAACATATGTCACGAATAAAACTCGATACACACCAAGAAGGTATAGATAACCTATAAGATGAACATACAACACATAGAAACACATAGGCTTAGTCTATGAACCAAATCAAACCAAACAAAACGTACCCAAATTCCCGCCTAGGCAGGGTGGGAGGGTAAGATATACACAGTCATGTCTGTATATTAGTTAGGAACCATATAAACCTAGCCTATTAATTCACTTATCCGGTGAACATAGGTTCTAGTTCTAATACACAAAAGCATAAAAACATCATATGTATGAATCAAATCTCGTTAGAAAAACAATAATCAGGGTAAGCCAAAACAATCATGTGTGACACCATTAGTTAGCCAAACTAGCGCGTACACCCACCGATCCTTGGTGTTGGCTCAACTTCATCCGTGGTGAGTCCAGACTATAGTCGACAAGAGTGTCATGACCCTAGGTGATGACCTCCTCGGTGTCCAAACCTTAGGTGTGGAATCACCCGCCTGTCCCATAGAAAGGCTTCGATACGGGGACTTGACTTTTATGTACCAGCGTCAAAGGTACGGGGATCGCTAAATCATTTGTGCCTAGCACACAATTGACCAATCGTTACCTCACCAATCATCAAAATCATAAACAAATATTGAATGCTAAAATCAAGTCAGGCACCATGTCTTTATTTATCAGTCCAACCGATAAAATGGAACCGTGCCAATCAATCAATAATCAAATATGAGAATTTAAAGTGCAAAAATGTCCCACAATAGCAACTCACACAATAATCCGAAATTAACCAAGAATTAGCCAGTGAGAGAAAGGGGGATTTAATTCGAAACTAAAGAAAATCTAACTAATTATGTAATTTTTGACTTAACAGGCCTAGACGATCCTATGGTGAGTTACTCTTTCTTGAGTTATAAATCTTAACCCTAATTCATGATCCATAATTTAATTATAGAATCACGATCTCTCGATTCGCGATTGACCTAAAACCTAAATTATTTATAAGTTGTCTAAAAACTTACCTGGAATCTATGCTAGATATCTCATTACGCGACTCTACCAGTTTGATTCCGTTCTCTACTTATCGATTCACCTAACTCTCATTAGCCCAAATCGATGATTTTTACCTAGCTCACGCTCTCAGTTTATCGCCAAGTTATTAAGAACATAATTTGAATCACAATTAAATCAAAAGAAAGCACAATCAAATAAACTTTATTAGTCTCAAGAACTAAAAAACTCGAAGGTGAGTATAAATAATAAATGAACACCTAACAACACTATTTTTAATGAATATCCCAATTTCATGCATCCATAAAATCGAAATAAAAATAGTAAATACTGTTGCAGTGGATCTCAGAGGCAGCGACTGCAGGAAACCACCTATTTTGGGAAATACTTTGCTTAAACTTATCTCCATATCTCTTTTCCTTCATCTCCTTCCTCAATCTCTTGACCTCTCTCAAGGTTTTTCTCGAAATTGACAGAATGATCCTCTTGCACGACTCTCTAGACTCTCACAAAAACTCCCCTGACGGCTGTGATATCATGGTCTATTTATTATGTGGAAGCTGTAGGTCAAAGTCGAGGTCAAAATGGTCCACAAAATCTCGAAAAAATTGAGTTTTTCTGTCAGCCCATGTAGGGCATGATTATGGCCCTGTCTGCCATAATTGTGGCTAGCTTTTTAATCTTTTTGTCTCGATCGTGGCCTAATGTGCACGATCGTGGACTGGCTTGACACTCTTTGTCAGGATCGTGCTCCCAGTGCACAATCATGGCCTAGCTATTGCTGGCTTTTCCTTCTCTGTCATGATCGTGGCTTGTTGTGCACAATCACGGCCTATGGCTTTAGGGTGAATCTCCTTAAATCTTCGCCGTTCTTCCCCGTTTACCCTGAAACATTAACAAACTCATCACGGCACCTCAAAATATAACATTTAAGCTCAAAGACTTAATCTAACCTATAAAAAATCTAAAACACACAAATTAACATAATTTCACCCTAAATGTACACACACCACCTAAATTTACACTAAATAAATAGCAAATTCAACCCTAAAACACATGCAATTACATAACTATCAACATCCCTACACTTAAACATTTGCTTGTCCTCATGCAAACAAAACAACAATACATATAAAAACATATAACACACAATGCAATAATAGGGCAATGGCTCTAACTTCATGAAGCAAATTTAATCTTGAAATCAATCATTCAGTTATGTCAAATCATTAACATGCAAAATATGTGTCTAGGGACTTGAACTAAATATATAACTTAATCAAGACCTAAGTGTTAACTTATTTACCCTTTTCAATTGTACCCACACATTAATAATTTTTCGGTCCCTCATACTTTGTAATGGTTCCTAAGTACATTTTCATGAAAAGTCAAGCTTATTACAGGTCGGTAGGTTTTTTTATTTAAAATACATGAAAAGTCAAGCTTATTACAAGTCAACTAAGTCATTTTATTAAACAGCTTGGTTGAAAAGTCATTATAGTCTTTTTAAGTGAAGGTACACATCTGTGATGTGTGTCGATCCAGTTACTCATCTACATCATGTTTTCAACTGGCTACTAGCTCTATTTATAACCCGAAGGCCAGCAGAATAGTGATTTATTGACAAGACACTTTTTAAAAAAATTTTATTGCCTACTTTGTTGCTTTTGGCTATTCATTTTCATGAAAAATACTAGTTAAGCTACTTAACCTAAATGACTTCAAATTATAAATGAATGTCACAATCTAGAAGGTGCTAAATTTACACTAAGTCCTAGTTAGGCTATATATTCATCGAAGCCCCCTAATTCACTAATTTCGCAGGCTAATGATTGTTCACAACCTATTAAACTATGTCCAAAACTAAATAAATTTCACTCAAGCTAAGCCATTGACACATTAACAGACTTCACACAATGTAGTCTAATAATTATCAGACAATATGGAAAATCACATTCAAAATAAAACACATAATCCATTATCATACAATGGAAAATCACATTCAAAATAAAACACACAATCCCCTCCCCACATTTGAACAACACATTGTCCTCAATGTGGGAAGGAAGTATACATAAACACATAAACAAAGGGTAAAGACAAAAATTAAAGTAACAAAGAGCAGATAAAATGAATAATAAAGATAAAATAAAAAATAAACACAAACATAAAGACAAAATAGAACTGAAGGCTAATATGGGAAAAAAATTAATTTGAGTTAGACAAAAATCCCAAAGGGATGGAGGTGGTGATGGTGTCGAAGGTGGCAATTGAACACCCTGAGACTCGAAATATTGTTGGATCCATTGGATATCTCAGCTCTGGTGTTGTTGTGTGCACGCCATCACTGCAAGTGTTCTGTTGGTTTCAGATATTACATCCAAAACCTTCTTCTAGCCTTGTTTTTCCTCTTCTTCTTCTTCCGATTCCTCACTAATAGATTCATCCTGTCAAGGCTGTGTTGCACTCAAACTCGCTTGACCTGCCTTAGTCCGCACATGTGTCTTCTTATGGATCTCTCGTAGACTCATATTTATGGAATGGTTGAGGAAGTTAAGGGGGTGAACGGTTAACCCCCTTCATTCCACACTAAAATGTTTTGCAATGGCAGACACTATGTATCCCATTCCAAGATGGTTGCTCCGCTTTTGCAGAACCATAGCAATGACATTTAGCACATGCATGGATGTGTAGATTGGAATACTGTGATCCATGTACCACAAAATAAAAAGTTCCTTGGTGGAACAGTTGTTGGTTTCTGAATTTTCAAAAACCAGCTAGCAAGTTTTCATAAGATCAGATAATGTTATTGTGTGCATTCTTTACGTGGAATGGTTTGATTCCAGTCAACTCATGCCAATATTGGGAGCCAAAAAAATCATCATGTTGATCCATAATGGTGGATTCGGGGAATCCACACATCTCACACATGAGTTCAACATTCAGTTTGTATGCTTGTCCTCCCAATCTAAATCATAACTGTTTCGTGTTCTTAGGGTTAAAGGTTAAGGACGTGAAAAATTCTAATGTAAGCTCTTCAGACACAAGGAATTGGAACCGTATGAACTGGCTCTACTGGATTCTGTTAGCTAGGTTCTCTATCTGCTCATGCAGTTCTAGCCTATCTAATGTGTCAACGTCAAAGTACCTAGGAGCTACAATTTGCCTAGTGTGAAGGGATCAGAAATGGGGATCAGAAATGAATACCTTCCTCCTCAGTATAGATGAGGAATGGTGCTCCAAATTTCGCCACTCAGTTCATTCTTCCCTGAACTGCAACTTGTTGTCTTCCAAAAGGTTCCCATCATGTTGATTGCTTAATGCATGACATGTTTAAGGTAGGATGTGGAAGAATTTAGGAAGGTTAAAAATTTAGTGAGAGGATGAGAGTGTTTGATCTCTTGAATTCTAGAGAGAAAAAATGAAAATGAAAATGAAAGTGAAAGTGAAAAAGAAGTAAGAAATGAATATAAAGGAGGTGAAAAGGGTGAAAAGGCAAAATTTTCATTTAAAAATGGCGCCCTATCCGATTTCTTTACAGTCGCAGGCCACGATCGTGGCATGCGATGTATCACTATGAGCATTCTCAATCGCAAGCCATGATCATGGCCCGCTAAGCCACGGTCGTGGCCAGTTGTTGTCCTTCAGCACCAAAGTCCTTCGTTTGCTCTTTTTCTAGTCTTTCTCTTTCACTTCGTAATTATTTTATAGCCTTTCTTCACTTCTATCATTATATTTGCAGATTCTTCCTGTGATTCTAAAATCCTATTCCTTTTTTGCTTTTATTCAATGGAAACAAAAAGCAAACCTAACTATGGAATTTAATTGCTCTAACAAAATTAAATGACTAAACTAATTTTTTTCATGGGTTGCCTCCCGTATAGTGCTTTTTTTAACATCAGTAGCTTGATGCTCCTTTAAGCTCATGGTGGTTGGAATGAATGGTTTGATGGTTGTAACACCCCCCCACTCCCGCCGAACCCGAACCCGATATCGACAGTGATACCCGAGTCCGTGCCCCGCGAGGGTGGCGTGTCACA
>JANQBM010000220.1:30528524-30538834 GCA_025594535.1 Erythroxylum domingense
AGCCTTAACCTTTAACAACTTAAGTGATCTTCCCAAATTGTCCTTATACAATCTTGTTCCTTTAATTTAACTAACACTATAAAATTCTCAAACTTAATCTTAATTTCTCCTTTTAATTCCATCAATCTAAGAAATAAACTCCTCCACCCATAGAAATTTTAATTAAATCCTAACCAAAACAAATTAATCAAACTCAACCTCAAAATAAACTGAACACATGCTTATTGAGTAAGAAAAGGAATCGGGGCCCAACATATTCTTCCATATATAACCCTCAAGATCAATCTTCACCTTGAATTTGGATGCCATATTTTTTAGCACGGTCCAAACGGAATCAACCTAATATAAAAACAAATTTATATCATTTTTAAATTTAAACCAATAACTTAATTACAAACATGGTGTTTTATGTATTTTCACTAACAGATTGTTAACAATTGTGATGTAAGTTCTTCCATCAACTCCCTCAACTCTAGGCTAGACGCTGTCTCCTTCATCTGCATCATTTACCCCTAATATCTCTGTCGGTACAGGGGTGGTAGATGGTGTAGCAATAGGTATGAAAGGTGATGCCTCATCTGCAAGTGTTATAGAGAGACGTACATCATCTGATTCTATTACAGCTACAGAATGTGATGTTGCACATGGAAAGTAACTGGTTCCAAATCGTGGTATGAACTTTGGTCGCATCATATTCTGTTTTCTCTTTGGTGACATATTTTAACTTGAAATTCATATTTTATTGAATATTCCAAAATTATAACAATTTCCATTCAATATATAACAATATATTGTTGATTTAATAATTGGTTTATTGAATATAATATTCTATTACACACAAATTAATCACTATCAGCACTTAATTGTAAATCAAATTCAAAATCATCATCATCTTCCTTTTCTAAAGAATTAGAATAAAACTTAGGCTCCTCTTCAGATCTCTTGCTCTCCTCATCCTCTTTATATGAAATTTCAATATATTCATTATATGGATCGTTCAAAGGCTCAATTTCATCATATGTAACAGATGCATTTATTTTATAAACATCTTCCTGAAATGCTTCACTTTCAATTCTTTGTTCTCATTTTCCATGTGATTCAAAAACATCTCTAAGTTTAACTTTGCAAATGGCCAACCAATCTGACTTATCTTATCGTAAGGTGGGAAAAGGGACATAATATACCTGGATCGCTTACATCGCCAACACGAAAGGTTCAAATTATCTAAATCTTCTTCGTTGATTGATTTCAACTAGATTGTATCGGCTATGCACTTTTGTATCAACATTAGGAGTTAGATCAAACCACTCATACTTAAATATCACACTCAATGTTATTGGCAATACAAAGTACTCAATTTCAAGTATCTCAATAATTTTACCATAGTACCATCAATTCTCCCTGTATGTAAACTCTACTATTTACTGTTGCCTTGCTATGATCATGATATTTTTTATGATATTTGTATCCATTAACGAAATACACCAGATACGATTTAACAGTTTGTAAAGGTCCTTTCATAAGATTACATATGAACTTATTCTCTATTAGATATTCTAAGGCCTACACCAAAGAATTATCATATTAAATAGTATAATGTCATTTGAACACTTTAATCTTATAATTCAATGTTTTCAATAATTGTAAGTGAAAATTTACTTAGTTCTTGAACTATCGAGGAAAATGTCTTCTAATTTCTTTATTGATATCATCCTGTATTTTCTCGGGCATTAAATCATGTAACCATTCCTCTTATAATCTAAAAACATTATTATGTATTTCAGTTGTAAATAACACTACATTTCAAAACCCAGATAATCAATTTCAATTTACTGTATGAAAGGTTGAACCTCTTGACAATTCAATAAAATGTAACCATAGACAGCCTTTATTTCTTCCTCTATTAACATTCTTCTTGTTGAACGTCTATATGTTCGTCCAGGATATATGAAAATGGATAATTTACTATCAGCATCACCTGTTCCTCCCCCATGGTCATTAAGAGAAACTTTTCTTTCTCTTGTGTGCATATACAGCTCAAAATAATGTGAACAAAATATGTTTGCTTCCTCCACTAAATATGCATTACATATCAAACTTTCAACTCTGGCCTTGTTTTTGACATGTTTCTTTAAGTGATGCAAATACCTACATTAGTGAATAGGGATATTACAATTCTGTTATTAAGACATGTTATTACTTCAATTTAAATATTTACCATAATTACCTGTCAAACAGATACATCCATCGATACTGAACTGGACCAACAAGTTTAGCCTCGTGTGTGAAATGCATAGGTAGATGCTCCATACAGTCAAAGAAGCTTGGAGAAAAAATCCCTTTTAATTTGCACAAAATTATTGGAATTTCCCTTTCTAGTTTTTTCATTTCAGCCAACTTTATTTCAGATGATGTTAAGATTTTGAAACAAACTTAATTATGTTATAACTTCCCAAACCTTATTTGGTAGCAACTTCTGAAATGCAATTGGAATTAGCATTGTATAAACATATGACAATAACAACTTTTCATCCCAAATAATTTGTACTTCCTCATGTCTACACACCTTGCTAAGTTTGAAACATAACCATCAGGAAACTTTAAACTTTTCAACCATTCACAAAAAAATTCCTTTTATTTTTTGTCCAAGTGTAACATGCTTTTGCATATTTACCAGTGTGAAGATCTTTATCTAACTCATTCCCTCTATAAAAAAGTTTTAAATCAGCTCATAATTTTGCATTGTCTTATGTCCTCCCTTCAATGTTCATTATGGTATTGAACAAATTGTCAAAAATATTTTTTTCAATATACATTACATCTAGATCATGATGTATCAAATTAGTTTTTCAATATGGCAAATCCCAAAAGATTCTTCGTTTTCTCCAACCAAAGTTTTTACTAATGCTTGTATTGACTTTATCAGCTTCAAATTTTGTAACTTTCACCTTAATTTATCAATCTCCTGCAATATCTCTTTACCAGCTTTGTGAGGGGCAAAAGATGTTTGTACCATCCTATTCTTAATGAAATTTTATTTATTGCGTCTAAATAGATGATTTGGAGGAAGAAATCTCCTGTGGTTGTCAAACCAATATAGTTTGCCCCCGTTTGGAAGATAAAACACATCAGAATCATTACCATAATAAGGACAAGCTAATTTTTATGTTGTGCTCCATCCAGACAACATAGCATATGCTAAAAAATCACTAATAATCCACATTAAAGATGCTCTTAACATAAAATTTTGTTTCAGAGACACATCATATGTCTCCACACCATATTCCTCAAGATGATGCAATTTAGATATCAATGGTTGTAAGAATACATCAATTTTATGGTTTAGATTTGTAGGCCCTGGCACAATCACTATCAAAAACATATATGTCTCATTCATACACATCCATAGAGGCAAATTATAAGGAGTAATTATCATTAGTCATGATAAATATTGTTAGCCGGATTGACCAAAAGGTTGGAATCCATCTGTTGATAATCCCAACCTAACATTTTGACTTTCAGCTGCAAACTAATAATGAGTGTTATTGAAATGTTTCCAAGCCAGTATATTTGATGGATGACTCATTATTCTATCTTCCTATTCTTGTTTATTATGCCATCTCATGTGAGATGCAGTAACATTAGAAGCATATAGTCTTTAAAGTCTTAAGAGTTAGCAAGAAATAATACATCCACTTCTAGGGTACTAATTTTTGTTTCATATAACGATTTCTAGGCTTAAACCTAGATTGACCACAAAATTTACACTCTTGTAATTCCACATCATCTCCTCAATAAGACATACATGCCAATTTGCAAAAATCAAATTTTTAAATAGGCCAACCAAGACCCCTAATAAGTTTCTTTATATTATAAAAACTATAAACTATTGTATGATCAGGAGGCAATGATTTATTATACCATCTAAGAATTTTATCAAAACTGTGATTAGAAATAGGCCCTTCAAACTTTATGTTCAATATCCGAGCAATTGAAGATAATTAAGTCATTGTCTCACAATTTGGCCATAATTCTTGTTCAGCTGAGTGTAGCAAGTCAAAAAACTATTTTGCTTGTAGGTTTGATTCTTCTTCAAGATTTTTTACATTTTCCTGAAAGGTATAACCAGTTACATCATAAACCATTTGCACGTAAGGATTTTCAGTTGCACCCACATTATTTATTCTAAATCCAATCCCCTCTTCAAACTCATTCACATTTACTGACGAGTTTACTTCATTACCGTTTGGTATTATAAATCAATGACTCCCTATGTCGTTTCCACTCAAAATAATTTGGAACAAACCATTTTCTCAACAAATGACCATTCACTTCATCAATATGAAGGAAATGAATATGCTTATACTTTTTACATGGACATCTGATCTTTGGGTCATCCATATATGCAGGTTGAGAACATGCATAATGAATAAAAGCTTTTAACTCTCTCAAAAAACTCAGGATTAATGAAACTATCAGGTATTAATCATTTATACATCCAAGATCTATCAATATTACTCATTTATGAAAAACTGTTAATTTAAAAAAGTAATTTCATTTTTTGTATCCTTCATGTCCTCTAAGTTTACAAAATATTTAAACTTTACACAACATCTCCTAAGTATTTATGTTTGAATTAATTACCTATAATTGATTTCAATACTATGGTACGTGACATTGTTTACATCTGTGAATCAAGAAAGCAAGTTCTCGCCGTGACTCTTAGGTTTGTGGAATTTTTCATCGATAAGCCTCACAGGAGTTGCATCACGGGTTTCCAGCCTGTATACCGTCCTAGGAGTTTATTATTCCTCAAATGATGTTGCTACTTATGGAAGGAAACAACTCCATTTTGAATTTTGAAATAATCACCTAGTTATCATCAAAATCATTAATACCAACCTTCATTTAATTCACGCTACAACATATCTTTTGAAATATAATAATTAATGCAACCATCAATCACAATAACATAAAACTAATAAGACATTAACATCAATGTAATGTGAAACCTACATACAATTTAAAATGTATGAATACTACCTTTAGAACACCCTAAACATAACACATGAACCATAATTATATGTCAACAATCACACCATTTTACAACAATTAAGCATACATAATCCTCCATAATTGAACGTCTTATGTAATATGCAATAAATCATATAAATTGCATTCAAAGTCTCAATAATAGATCAAACACAAATTCCAACAACCCTAATTGATATTCACAACTTGTTTTTTACAAGAATCATACCTTAAACTCTTTTTGTTATGAAAAATTAATCAGTTGCTACCTAATTTTCTACTAATGATGATATATAACTACTAACAATTTTTTTCCTCTTAGAATTTGTTTTTTCTATACCTCCTACCATTTCTCTGGTGTTCTCTCATCTTTCATATGTTCTTTTTTGTAAATCATTGACTAAGTCTTTAGAATTTCCTTTTAAAAATGGTTCCATGACTAGTTCGATCAACTGATATCTCCGAAATGATTTATCTTTAATTATTGTATAGTATAGTTATTATTAATAAATTTCTAAAAATATAAATACAATGACAGTAACAACTACAAACATTTTTAAAAAAAATAAATTCATGAAAAGCGCACAAAAAATGAGTGAAAGGAAAAGTTCTTTAAGATTTTGTTTCTGATTTTATTTTTAGTTTCTTGTTATTTATGAAAATAGAAAAAGGATGATTTTGATTTTGATTTTCTATTTTTGTTTTGATCATAACATAATTTCATTACTTATTAACTAACTATTTTTGACTTGCTTAATATTAAGTGATGATAAAAAGTTATGACCATCATAATTATTTTTTGTAAAATATTTCAAATTTTTTAAAAAATACTTTGAAATTTAAATTATTTTGTAAAAATTATTTATAAAGAATACTTCCAAGATTTAGTTCATATTAAATATGTCTTAATAATAATAATAAATTTTAAAAATTAAAATTATTTTTTAAATTGTATTTCTTAAAGATATTGTTGTTAACAACCAACTAAGTTTTTATATTTAAAAATAAAATAAAATATAAAATCACAAAAAGTAAAAAGAAAAAAGTGGAACAAAATATAAGTTTGGAATAAGTAATGTTTTATCATGTAAACTTTTAAATTTTAATAATTTTCATTAGAGTAAATATTTAGGAACATCTTAACAACATTATTATGTCACCTCCTAATGAACAAATATTTAGGAACATCTTCGTTCTTACCCTAACTAAAAATTTTAAATATAACTTAGCAAGTGTATTTTACTATTGGGGTAAAGTCACTTGTGTAACTATGTATACTCAAAGAACATTGCACCCTTTATTCATCTCCTCTACCTTGTACAATTTGCTATTCTACTTCAATCCTAAGTTTTGCTCACCTTGTGATACATGACACTTGTTAGGTTGTCTTGTGCAATATGAAACAAGCTATTATGATAAGCCTTCTTAAATTCGATTTAAATATTAAATTGTATAAACAAGGATACACTACTCATCACACACAAATAATCAAACTTCATCTCACGTTTAATCTTTTTTCCCTGACTATTTTCCCATAATACTTAATAAATTGTCATGGCGATTAAATTAAGCATTCATACCTTATATATCATTGACATTCTTGCCGAATAACATACATTCAAACCTATATTAGGTAGTCATCAAATAGACACTAAACTTAGTTTGCCTTAATTTTTCGGATATATCATTTGATTGAAAATGATATATCAGAAATTCATTGTAGCACATGCCTAGAATCATTTTGCATTTCATCAATTATCATTAAACAACAAAAGGCCATCTTAAAAACGAAGCAACTAACAACAAAAAAAGGCAAAAATAGAGATGGATATTGTTTACCAGTTGGCACGAGAGACGAAGGAGGAAGGTTTTGGTAGCGACAAAGATGAGCATGCTGGGACGTCGAGGACGGTGGCACGCCGAGGACGCAAGGTGGGACGTCTAACGCGAGTTTTCGGTGGGCTCAAAGAATGGCAAGGACAACGACGACAGAGAAAAATAAATATCCAAATGCGATGGAGGAGGGAGAAGGGGAGGGACTGCGATAGTTTTAGGTTAAATGAAAAAGACGTCATTTTCATTTTATTAAAAACGTTGAAGCTGAAGCAAACGATGACGTTTACTTCTTAAAATTTATCGACGGAATGGTATTTTGTCGATAAACAAAAAACTTAATTTGCCAAGTATTCCTGTCTTTTTTACCGATAGGAATTTTCTTCCGTAGCTATATTCCGTCAGAAAATTTTCTGAGATAATTTCCCTCCATATTTATCGACGGATATTTATTCCGTCGCAAAATGAAAATTTTCCCGAAAATGTTATTGATGGATTGTGATTTTTTGTCGGTAATTTGCTACGGTTTCAATTCCATTGGTAATTTTCCATGGCTAGTTACTAATTTTCTTGTAGTGTTAATCCTCTTTCCTAATTTCTCAAAATTTTCTTTTACTAAGCTAAATGTAGTTGGAATAATACTCAAGGTAATCACATGATCAAATCAGGTGACCGTTAGGTTAAAAATTAAAATTAAAAAACAAAAACAAAAAATAAAAAATCAAAGGAGGGAACTGATATAATAACATGAAAATAAAGGTTGATGGAGGAAAGATTCATATCGAAGAATGAAGAAGAAATTGTTAGAAAAATGTTAAACAAAGAAAATAAGTGATATGAATGTTGTCTGACTGAGCTCTAATAGTGATTTCGAAATTAAGATCACTACCACGACCATCTAAAAATTATTGACATAAAAAGAGAAGGAGATAGAGCCATAACTTTCTGTGGGCAAAAAGAAGTCTACTCCCACTAGTTATTCTCGTTCCTCTCTCTTTTTCGTTGTATTGTCTTTCAAATTTCTCGTGCTATTTTTACGTTGTTTCATCGTTTCTTTTTATCCTACTTTTTCCTAATTCTATTTCACCATTTTCTTTTTTTCTTAAGTTTGATATTCATTAGGATATTACTAAAAACCGTAGGGGATAGTAGTTTCGTAAAATTCAATTTGACTGTAGCTATTTGTAAGGTTATGCCGCAATTACTTGTAATTGTATATGTCAGTTACTAGATATAAAGTAATTGTATCAACAATTGTTAATTTTTTAGCATAAATGAAAACAAAAAAATAAATACGAAATTAAACAGATCAATACCTGAAATTTGGTAACACAGTTCGTAACTCCTTGCCTACATCTACGGGGCCCTCACCCAACTTAATTCTTTCACTAATGACAATAGTTTTATACAAGGCTTTCCTGAGTCGACACCACTTACCTCTTGACACTATCTCTCGTCCTTACTACCCGTGAGAGAATTTTACACCCAATAGTACGATCGACTCGTACTAACCTCAACAGAGAATTTTTCTCAACAGTCTTTTAACGAAATAACAATAAACAAATAACTCAAGTAATTGAACGAAATTCAACATAAAGGAAAAACATTTAAGATAGAAAAGAAGATAGCTTCCCAATTGATTCAGCTCCTCCGAAATAGATCTGGAAATTGTTCACCAGCTGAACTGATCCACGGATACTCCAACAGTCCAATATCAAAAACAAGAGTCTCAAAGTTCTTTCCTCACGTAAATCATCGAGCTTCAACAATTCCAATTAAAACATATGAGACACGACATACACCATCCACTCAAAAATCAAAAGAACCCCATGTGCCTTTCACGCACAGCGAAGAAGGACAAGTCTTGATTCCACAAAACCAATTAAACCACTGTGTATTACCAACCCCAAAACAAAAAACAAACTCATCTTTAATTTACACACTCTGTACAATTGACCCCACACACCCTACATTCACGTGAGCCATATTAGAGACATACATAATACCAACCATCAAGAGCTATTCATAAAAATCAATTAACACACCCACACACTCAAAGCACTCACGCTACTCCTTAGACACGTCGTAGGTGTTTTCATGAAAGCTTCACTTATCTCATGCTACTCCTATAAACATCAGCCATCAATTAAGATATCAACACACAAATGCCGCAAACCACCTGATTCACCTTTTTGCCAAGATAGAGACATGCAGCACCCAACCACCAATGTTGGCTCCTAAATTTTTATTTATTTATTAAGCATGATTTAAATGAATTATGAGGTGTTAGTAGATTAATTTTTGGAGTTAATTTGTTATGACAAGGTTAGTAGGATTTTATGAGATGGGTAAATTGATGGAATTAAAGTATTAATGTTGTAAGATTGTATAAGGGCATTTTTGGCAAGACACTTAAGGTTAAAAGGCTATAAGGCTTAAATGAAGGGCAAAGTGGACCTTTCACATCCACTAAGAGTATAAATTAGAAGAAGAAGAATTATAAAATGAAGAGAGAAAGAAGAGAGTGTCGTGGGTGAGAAGAAGAGAAGTAGAGAAAAGAAGAGAAAAGCTAGGGTTTTGGAGATTCTTGAAGAATTTGAAGACATTGAAGCTAATCAAGTAAGTATGAACATTAACCCTTCTTGATTGTTAGATGAAGCATTTTTAGGGTTGTTTAGAAGTGAAAATAAAGTGAATATGTGTAGGAAGTTGTTAATGAATTATTATGTAAAAGTTGTGTTTGGTTAATGATCAAAAACTAGATTATGAATTGTTGGGAATGATATTGGATTGGAATTGTGTTGAAAATGAAGTAGAAGAGATGGGTTAGTGATAAGATGGGTTATATGTAAAAGGTGGGAAGTAAAAAGATAAGAAATGTCCCAAAACACGTTCTTGGAATGGGTTTCTGGACATTTTCGCTGCGGCGACACAAAACATGTTCTAAGAATTGGTATCTGGACAATTTCACCGTGGCGAAATTGGTTTTGCCTTGACAAACTTTTCAGCACAGAACATACTTTGATATTTTAGGCATAACTTTTTTCTGTAGTTATCCAAATGGAGTGATTTTTAATTTGTAGTAAACTAGAGATATAGAGCTACAAATTGTATGATGAAATGGAGTTCTAATTCAGTCTATAAGGATTTGAAGTTTTTAATGGAAGGTGAACAAAGAATGTGGTTTTAGTATAAGAATAGCCAGAAAATGTTTGGGGTATAACTTTTATAGTACTAAACCAAATTGAATGATTTGGGTGTCATTAGAAACTGAAGACAATGAGGAACATGTTTCTAGGGGAAATGTTATTAAATTTCTTCAGTTACTTGATCAGAATGATAGTGTAAAATTGACCCAAAAGTTTAAAGTTTTGAAAGGGTTTTGGGGTTCAAAAAGCTTAGGAAATGCATGGGTTTTAGTGAATATGTTTCTTTGGGTTCTAAAT
>JANQBM010000220.1:30538934-30551899 GCA_025594535.1 Erythroxylum domingense
TTCATGAAATAAGTGTTTTTATGATTTTTAAATGCGGAATTACTATGGTTATGAAAAGGTTCAATGAAAATGAGTTTAAAAAAACAAAAAAAGGGTTTTTGCTTGTTTCTCGATTATAGACTTGTTACCCATGAGCTTTAAGCTCACCCTCTTTATCCATCCCATCTTCAAGTAAAGAACATGAGAACAAGTGCAAGGCATCGCTTCAAGTTGCATATTTTTGTATTTTTAATCTAGATTTTGTAACAATGAGGCTTTTAGTTACATTTCAAGCATTATTAGTTCCATTATCTTACGTATTTTGGGATTATGAGATATGGATGTATTGTGGTTTGAAATGTCATTAAGATTTTGTAAGAACTCTTATCTTTTGATGTTATTGAATTATGAATTATGTATGGATGTCATTGAGTGGAAATGTAAATTTGCGTATGGTTAAGATTGAGTTGAAATTAGGGATAGTTGAGGAAGTAATTGATTTGAGATGATAAATTTTTGAACAGGAAGTGTGGGTACATATAAGTAAGATGTGTCATGGTATTAAAAAAAATGAAGATGAATCAATAATGGTTAAGGTGTTTATTACGCCCACGTTATAGGACTCTGGATAGTTGACTAATAAGGGTTCTTTGAAATAACCCTACAGGGTAATAAGCTCACGTTTTATGATATTTTGGATGGTTGGGCTTTGAAACTGGGGTTCAATGGTTGTGGTATCAAAATATAAGTTAGACTCTGAAAACAGGGTCTAATAACCAAAGACCCACACCCACACAAAAATACGTACACCTAATTGTCTAGATCCTTATCCCAAAAATCTGGACTTGATAATGATAGACTCCAACTTTTTGTAGAATTCTTTTTTAGCTATAAATGTAGCAACCACATCACTTTGAGTCCAAGTCCAATTAATATCTTATATGTCCAATTAATAAATAAGATGCCAAAACTAAATAAAAGAATATATTTTATATACCTTAACAATCTGCTTTTTGATATCATTTGTCACATATAAGAAACTCCCCATAAATAACATAATTGAACATATAAGTATCAAATTCACAATTTATATGAACTCTTCCTCAATCCAACATCAAGTTCCAAAGAACATCTCTAGAAATAATAATCCAATCATCCAAATTTCTCCCTCTTGGAACAAAAAGATGCCAAAAAGTAAGATGAATAGTCACGGATATACCTTGAAATCACCCTCTGAATGGAAACAGTCACCAAAATAATTTGATGTCTCCCCCTTGGGACAAAACAGTGTCAAAACGTAGAATCCTAAGAATAAACAGTAGGTGTAGCGAAAGAATCATAAACACGCCAAGATGACAATTTACCATAATTCAAAACACTAAGAGATATACCTGAAAGAGAGAGAGATACCCGAGAGAGAGACCCATACTGATGAGAGAGCTGAAAAGTCTTTGATGGAGCTAAATAGAAGTCACAATACAAACTACTAAAAATGTGGGATCATAATGGCAACATAAAAACTAAAAAAGAACTAAAGAAATATTTTTTTACTTTTCTTTTTCTTTTTCTTTTGTTTTTGTTTTTTTTAATAAATAACATCAAACTATACTTCAAAAATGTAAAGCACACAGTCCCTGTGAGCCTCGAAGAAATTCAAGTATGGGCTTATTCCTCATCACATTATCTCGGTCATCAACTGTCTAATTGATTTCTTCATCTGAAGTAACTGACTTATTCTCAGTCTGAACAGTTGCTTCAAAATTAGTAACTAACTGTGAATATGGACACTTTCTTGTTTTTCCTTCACTGTGTCTTTGTGCTTGTCCTTGACCCTTTCTAACCCAAGAGTGCTTTGGTAACATGGGTTGCTACTAAAAATTTAATAAAGAGTATCTAGATTTTTGGTTTTGTCCCTTTGTAACATAATTTGTAACATCTTGTAGCGTCTCAGCCTTATGAGCCCGATAACTCCATAAAAATGACATGTGGATACAAACCTTCGATTCTTCCTCAGGGTTTTTTCTTGGACAGATCTGGATATGTCATCTTTCTCATCATTCGCCTGGGAACATTTACCTTTATAGCCAATGCCTTGAAAATACCCTTTAACCTTACTGATTTCCATTAACTTGTCTAGTTTTTTTGTGCCTCCATTCAACATTCTCAATCCCTTTTTGATACTTACTAATCTCATTCTAGCTCCACCAAACTCATCTAACACCAACTTCAATTTCTTTTCTAACCCTTAGATGATGTTCTTCATGGAGAGATTTTCTTCCTTCAATCTTTCATTCATTCTACACGTTTTCACCCATTTTTCATACATAGCTTTGTATGCCTCATAAATATTCTCCTTTCTATCATCTAGGCCACTTTATTACTGTCATAATATGATATTAGGTCTTGAGCTGAGTTGTTTGCATTTTTATGAAAATTTTCTAATTTCCCCCCCTTTTTGTCTTCAGTTACTTCCTTCTTAGTTACTGTTAAGTAAGTAATTGGACTTTTGCAATGTAAAGCAACTAACACAGTGTCATCAATGATTTCTTCTTCACTACAATACTCACTTCCCGATTCATTCTCACTCCAAGTGCTTCTATAGAACTTCCCTTTTCTTTTCTTCAAAGTATTAGCACATTCAGCTTGAACGTGTCCGAAGCCTTCACACTCATGACATTAGATTCTCTTCACCTTCCTTTCACACTTTTGAGTTTTGACTTATTGTTTTAAGTTGTTATTCGATGAACTCCCACCATGTTATCTAAATTCGGGTCTGTCCTTTTTCATTCCCTTTAACCACTTGCTGAAATTTCTTGTCAATAATTCCATATCTTCATTCTTATCAGATTCATCTTCTACATTATTTATGCCTTTTCCAGTTTCAGCTTGTAGTGCCAATATTGTACTCTTTTCTTGTTTACCCCTTAAAAGATTTATTTCGAAATTTGTAAGAATTCTAATTACCTTCTCTAATGACAGATCATTAATGTCGTGAGCCTCCTCTATTGCTGCAATTTCGGAATAAATCTCATAGGTAGTGATCTTAGCGTCTTCTTGGCAAGTTTCAGATTAGAATATTTCTTTCCAAGTTGATGCACCTGATTCGCTATATCGTGCAATCATTCATGAGAGTCCCCAATAGTCTCATTTTCATCCATCTTCATCTCTTCAAACCTCACAGCTAACATCCGTAGTTTTGATGCTATCACAGATTTGGACCCTTTATGAATAGTCTGCAAAGTATCTCATGCTTCTTTAGCCGACTCACAGGTAGATATCATTGAGAAGCGTCCTTCATCAACAACACTGAAAATTGCGTGCATTGCTTGTGAATTTCCAAGTGCCCTCTCTTCTTCGGCTCTTGTCCATTTAGATGGATCTTTTAGAACTGTCTCTCCCTTATTGTCAGTAAACATCGGATATGTCCAACCATATATCATCGAGTTCCATGTTTTTGATCTCTGTGCCTAAATAAAGACCCCCATCCGTGATATCTTAAATTGGAACAGTCCAATAGCGGTGGCCTGATAATTAATGCTCTTTCTCTTATGGCCACAATTACAAAACCTGGATTTACACCAACTTGATGTACTAAGTTCTGATTCGATGACCCGCTTTGATATTAATTGAAAAACCATAGGGGATAGTAGTTTCGCAAACTTCAATTTGACTGCAGTTACTTGAAAGGTTCTGCCACAGTTACTTGTAACTGTATCTGTCGATTACTAGATATAAAGTAACTAGGTCAACAATTGTTAATCTTTCAGCGCAAACGAAAATAGAAAAATAAATACGAAATTAAGCTGATCAACATCCGAAATTTGATAACGCAGTTCGACACTCCTTGCTTACTTCTGTGGGGCCCTCACCCAGCTTAATTCTTTTACTAACGACAATAGTTTTATACAAGGGTTTACTGAGATGATACCACTCACTCCTTGACACTATTCCTTGTCCTCACTACCCGTGAAAGAATTTCACACCCAGTAGTACGATCGACTCGTACTAACTTCAACAGAGGATTTTTCTCAACAATTTTTAACGAAAGAATAATAAACAAATAACTCAAGTGATTCAACGGAATTCAACATAAATGAAAAACACTTGAGACAAAAAAGAAGATAACTTCCCAATCGATTCAACTCCTTTGAAATAGATCTTGAAATTGATAACCAGCTGAACTGATCCACGGCTACTCCATTAGTCCAATATCAAAAACAAGAGTCCCAAAGTTCTTTCCTCACGTAAATCATCCAACTTTAACAATTCCAATTAAAACATGTAGGACACGACATACACCATCCACTCAAAAATCAAAAGAACCCCATGTACCTTTCACGCACAGCCAAGGAGGACAAGTCTTGATTCCACAAAGCCAATTAAACCACCGTGTATTACCAACCCCAAAACAAAAAACATTCTCACCTTCAATTTACGCACTCTGCAAAATTGACACCCCACACACCACATTCACATGAGCCATACTAGAGACATACTAGAGGCATACATAATACCAACCATCAAGAGCTATTCACAAAAATCAATTAACACACCCACACACTCAAAGCACTCACGCTACTCCCTAGACATACCGTAGGTGTTTTCACGAAAGCTTCACTTATCACACGCTACTCCCATAAACATCAGCCATCAATTAACACACAAATCCTGTAAACCACCTAATTCGTCTTTTTTCCAAGATAGAGACATGCATCACCCAACCACCGCAGACCCACACCCATACAAAAATATGTATATACAATTTTTTAGATCCTTATCCCAAAAATCTGGACGTGATAATGATAGACTCCAACTTTTTGTAGAATTCTTTTTCAGCTATAAATATAGCAACCACGTCACTTTGAGTCTAAGTCCAATTAATATCTTATATGTCCAATTAATAAATAAAATGTCAAAATTATATAAAATGATATATTTTATATACCATAAGTTACCACTCTATTACAATTATTGTTGTCTCCATCTTTTTCACTAGTTTTCCTTCTTATGTTCTCAGGTCTATTCCTTCTTTCTTGTTGGTTTTTCATTTTGTTTTAGTTTTTATATTTGATTTTTTAATATTTTAATAAAAATTTTGACGTTATATATCATATTCATATTATTAACTGTAGAGATAAAAAATTACTTTTATAAAAAATAAAATTTTGATTATTTTATTATTTTTAAAATTGAAAATAATATTATTAAATTAAGTAAAATTTAGTTTATAATTTATTCTAACAAAAATGATGTATTGTATATTTGAGAGTGAATGGTGGAAAATGTATGCTTTCAAAAAAGATGAATTATACAATAGGACTTTAACTTTGGATTCTCGGGTGTCATTTACCCAAAGTCTTCGTGGAGACGATCCCACCGAGATCGAGACTACGCATGCCAGGCTGTCACGTACTCTGTCTGGAGAAAACTTGAAACATTCTTCTGATTTTGACGAAAGGGCGAAGTAGGAAGGTCTACCTGAACCAATTGGCTTTGCTTTAAACCGTTGGACACACCCGAAGAAGTCAGTCCATGAACTTATTCATTTTTATACTCAGCGACACTTTCATTTGCTTCATTATACGCCTGTGTTTCAATACTTCAAGAACACTCCACAAAGACCATTGGGCATATAGTCAATTCTACTATCTGTCCCATGCAGCCAAATTGAATGACGATTCACCAGTAATCCCCACAAGAACATGAGCCGTTCTCAAAATGGTGGAACCGGTTTCTATCTCTCATCACAATTTTACGACAAGAAATCTTCGAGATCAGCTTTATCACGGCATGACAATCTGGACATACCCTAAGGTTCTTTACAATCCTTATGGTGGCCCCAGGTTTAGTACTGATTAGGCCAAAGGCAACAGCAAGTTTTTCGCTATGAACTTCAAGAGACTGTTTCTTTTGTTCTTCCCCCAAGTCATGTAATACAACATCTGTCTGAGGGGAATAACCATAAGCCTTAAGCCAATCATTCATGTTCTCCAGCATTGTATAGATTTCCTTGCTCTTTGGATGCCTCATATCTCCAGCTATAAACTCGTGTACCTTATTGTTCGCTTCTATCGAGCTACAACCATGTTCCTTCTCTACACGGTTGTTTCTCATCAAGGTCCTTACCCTTGCTACACCTACCCAGTCACGAGCTGCTGCATATATGTTAGAAAGGAGAATGTACGTCCCTGAATCAGCAACATCACGATCAACAAGAAATTCTGCGATTTTCTTTCCCAAGGACATATTTCCATGAAGTCTGCAAGCCCCAAGCAAAGTTCCCCACAAGACAGAGTCCTGCTCAATCTTCATGTTCTTAACAACCTCAAATGCTTCTTCTACATGCCCAGCACGACCAAGAAGGTTAACTATACACCCATAATGCTCAACCTTCGGTTCAATCCCGTATTTATCCTTCATTGAGTGGAAGAAGCTCCATCCTTCCTTAAGTAAACCAGTATGAGCACAGGCACTTAAAACACCAATGAATGTTATATCTGTAGGTTTGAAACCATGCCCAGTCATCTTCTCGTACAACTGCAAAGCATCCTGGCTAAACCCATGCATTGCATAGCCAACAATCATAGCATTCCAAGCAACAACATCCTTGTTGTCAATCCTTTCAAAAACCAATCTTGCATCTTCCAAGCTCCCACATTTACTGTACATGTCAATCAAGGCAGTACCAACATAGACATTGATCTCAATCCTGTTATTTACTATGTATGAATGAACCCACCTCCCGGAATCTAAGGCCCCAATTTGTCCACATGCAGAAAGAACAGCCACCACGGTCACTTGATTAGGCCTCACCTTGGCCTTCAACATTCGCCTAAAGAGCCTTAAACCTTCGTTTTGGAATCCGTGCTGCTCATATCCATCGATCATCACATTCCAGCAAACTATATCCCTTTCCTCCAACTCATCAAACAAAACTCTCGCTTCCCCTATCATACCATAGTTCGCATAGCATGTCATCATAGTCGTCATCGAAACTAAACTCCTCTCAGGCATAACGTCAAACAGCTTACGTGCCGCCCAAACGTCACCTCCTCTTGCATAAACATCAACAAGGCAAGTCCTGACATACAACTGGGAATCAAACCCGAATTTTATCGCGTGACCGTGTATCAATTGAGCAGGTTGCAGTGGGCAGGACTTCAAAATCGACGAAATGGTAAACGCATTTGGGGTTATATCTTGCGTCAGCATTTGGACGTAGAATAGAAGGGCTTGAGAGTGGAGATTTTTGAGCGTGTGGGCGTGGATAATGGAGCTGTAAAAGAAGACATCGGGGTTTGAAGTTTGGTTAAACAGAGTGAGAGAGTGATAGAGGTGACCCAGAGAGGAGTAGGAACGCTGGAGCTTGAAGTTGATGATGTGGTGGTCATGGAGATTGTGGCGATAGATAAATGCGTGGATTTGATGGAGGTGGTTCATAGACTTGGATTTGTCCATTAGGACCAAAGCCAGCTTCCCTGGGTCTGGATAATGGTGGTAAGTCGTGGAGGAACGCTGTGTTCCGGCGTAATGACTCAGCGTTGGTAGTGCTGTTAGACCGGTGAGGAAGACGTTGGTTGCAGTGGAGGACATGGTTGGCGGCAGCGACAGTTGCCGTTTACAGAATTCGCTCCATTAACTGTTATTGGATGCATATTGAGTTTTGTTCTATTGTTTAAAATAAAAAGAAACAGCAAAGTTTCCGAGTAAAATCTCTGATCAATAAGAATAAATCTACTTGGCAAATTGGAGAAGACCCTTTTAACCTTTTCTTTTAGAAAATTTATTTTTAGATGCGTTCAATTTTGAGTCCATTAATGTTATAAGCTTTTAACAATCATCTTCTTACATTTAAAATGTTTAAATGATTAATAATAAAGGCAAAAGACACAGATCACCACTGTATTTTAAAAAATTTTATGATGCTTAAAATTGTCGAATTTTTTTTCTCGTTTTCAGATTTTCGTAAAAACTACTTTTCTTAAATTTTGGTTAAAAATAACAATAAAACATGTAACATGAGCATTAAACATAGACTAATCAAATATTTTTAGTATGATAATTTAACTTAGCTTTTAAAATCAACTCGAACTAATTAAATTTGATTTAAATTAATAATTTATGATAATTATAATACATTATTTGTTTATGTCAGTTTTTTAATTATTTCGGTTCGAATTTAAGAGCTGTGTTGAATCATCATATAAATAGAATTTGATTAGTCTATGTCTAATGCTCAAATCAACGTTTTAAAAAGCAAACCGAACATCTAATAGGTCCAAGGAAAGATCTAAGATTTAAAAGGTTCAATTAGTATTAAACTGTTATAAAACTGGTATACAATAAACAAGAAATAAAAATTATAAGAATAAGTAAAATAAAATATTTTGTTTAAGTAATAGAAATACATCAATGACTATTAATGTATAATGAACTAATAATAAATCAAATATAATAATTTAAAATAAATTTGAATCTAGCATAAAATTTAAAATAATAATAAAATTTGTATTTTTGAAGTAAGATGTGACTTATCATCGTAAAAAAATTCCAAATTCTCTATTGCTATCTAAAGACTCGTAAACCACACTTTAATAAAAAATATTTGTATTAGTTTTTTCTACTGCATTCAATTAAATTACAAATTAGTAATGTATAAAATTATTATGTATTATAAATTTGTACTGTATTATAGTTGTAATGTTAAACGTGATTAAAATAAGATATCAATTGACCATCAGTAGATGTTCATTTGTTCGTTGTGACCAATGCATTTTCTTAATAAATCACCTTTTCAAGTTCATTATAATCAAGATAAGATGATGGTTCTTTTTTCTTCGATGCAAAAATCAATATGGTCAACACAATCAATATCAATAGTATCATGTAGTTATGAAAGATAAAAATATATATTATTAATAAGTAAAGAATGAGTTAAAAGTATAAAACTTATCAGGCTGCAATTTTTTTTAATCATAAATTCTCTCTTTGTTGATGATCTAGTAAAATTCTCTAAACTTTCACGATATAATTTAATCTCATTTGTTGCTTGTGATTACTCTTTAATAGAAAAAAATACATTTGCATTCAATCACATCAAACAAACCGTCCATAATATTATTTATACATGCATCTCTACTATATAAGTAATAAGGATTGAGAAAATAAGCTGTTAAGTGGATCCTTCAAGTAAAATGCTTATCTCATCGTAAGTCAAGAATATCTATATAAGGCTTATACAATTTCTCCTTTTTTAAAAAAAGATTTATAATTATTTTGTGAGCTCTATATATACTATCATATATATATTTTAAAGATAACTTCTCATCTGAGTCAACAATCCTTAACAACTTTATAAGTGGAGCTATAATTTTTACAATGATCAAACAAGTATCCCAAATTTTATTATCTAGAATAATACAACAAATTTCTTTTACTTTCACACTCTTTGATAACTTATGACTTAAAAAATGTTCACTTGTTACTAAATTTTGAAGTTGTTTATGTTCATAAACACTTTTCAAAGTAAAAAATATAGTTGCAAATATGGTAATAGCAGGACACACAATCTCAAGACTAGAAATATGTTTCGCTAATATCTTTTAAAATAAGATTTCTACAATGAAACACATAGAGACTAATAAGTATGTTCATATTTTGATTGTAACAATTACCCAATTGATACATAATTAGTTACATTATCTGTAACAAAATGCACACAATATTCTTTGGTCCAACTCAGTTGACAATTCTAAAATGTAATTCTTATAAAGCATTAGTACCTTATACCATATTAGAAGCATAAAAAAACTTGATAAAAGTTTAAAAGGCTTTCTTTTTTGTCATTTATCAGTTCACCCATCAGCCATAATATATATATCATGTGATTTCTAACTAGAATTATATGTATCCACAATTAACCAACATTCCTTTTTTTAAAGGTAATTAATTGTGCTGCACAGATCCTCTCTTTGTCAAGCATTTTTATTGCTCCATAATATATAACAATTTACTTAAAAGTGAGGAGAATCTCTTGACGTTTCACTCTCTAATATGTCAAATGCTTAGAAAAGTATGTGTGTTGTAAAAATAATTAAAAGAAAAGTAGGCACTGCATAAATGTGTTGTGTTGGTGACTATACAAAGATTAACGATTTTAGGGTTGGCATAATTGGTTATTGGGAAATAATTTCGAAGAGTACTCGAGGCGAAGAAAGAAGAGTTGGAGGGCAACTAACTGAGTCAAGTTTGGATAATTGGTTATTGGTAGACAATTTTAGGGTTAGGTTCATAAATATTTTTGGTTTTTTATTAGTCAGTATTGGTCACGTGTCAAATAAGTTTACTTTCATAAAGTGTCATCTTAGTATTGTTAACTATAGAAGTAATGAATGGCTATATTTTGTAACAAATTAAAACTTTAAACATTTTATTGCTGCTTTTAGTAATTTTGAGTAATATTATATTAGATATTTTTATATTTTGAATTAAAATAATATGTAAGGATAGGATAAGGATTTTGTAAGGAACTGGCATTTAAGGATCTCACAAAGTTTATTAAATAAATAAGATTCTTTTATAGACGAGTTCTTTTTTCTCATTTTATTCCCGTCGTCAATAATTTAAGACCAAAAGTTAAATGATAATTGGTTATCATTTCTTTTCATTTTTTTCTATTGTTAATAATCTAAGACTTAAAGGTACTTCCATAACTAACGAAAGATAACTAATTGTAAACGTACTTGATTTAGTTGGAACTAATTGTATGTCTTCCTGTATCTTTTTAACACAATTTATTATTATTATTTTAAATAATATCTCTTATTTTCGTTTCCCTTTCTTAAAATCAATTATTCCATTCTCAAGTGTCATAGTTATGTTTTACGTTTAAAACCTAATAAGCACTTAGACTTGACGGACTTAATGGATCTTTGACAATTCTTAAGAACATAGAAAGATTATAGTTATAGATGAAGTTCTGAGTTTCTTTAATTGAGGTCACCTGTTAAAAGAATTCAATAAGACCTTTATTATCCTCATTCCCAAAGCATCAAACCTTTTCTCATTGGTAGACTTCAAGCTAATCTCAAGTTACATTTTCATTTATAAGTTGACCTCCAAGCTCCTTGCAACAAGATTAAAGAATGTTATTAAACCACTAGTTAATGGGATATATGTAGCTTATATTCAAAGGACAAACATAGGATATAATATACTACTGGTTTATGAATTTTCCAAAAATTACAAAAGGGAAAAGTCTTTAAAATCAAGGTGGATTTTAGAAAAGTCTTTAATGATGTTAATTGTCCTTTCTAACTCACACCCTATAGGCCTTTGTCTTTCCTGCAAGGTATGTTGGTTCGATACATCAATGTACTTCTAATGTTTCTTATTGCATCTTGATAAATGTGTCTCCTACTAAACTGATCAAAGTAGCTAAGGGCGTTAGGTAAGGGGACCCTATATCCCCTACCCTTTTGCCTTTGTATAAAGGTTCTCTCAAGGCTAATCAGATATTGTATCAGTGTAGAAATAAAGTTTAATTTATGCAAGAAGTTGGGTATTTATAGCTTAACATTTTCTGATGACCTATTGATCTTTGTTAAAGCTGACCCATACTCAATTAAGGAACTAATAAATGCCTTGTACACTTTTAAAACCATGTCTATGAGTAAGAAGAAAAGTTCCTTATTTATTTCTTCATCAACTGTATATATGAAAATTGATTTTCTATCTTCATCGGTTTACAAGAAAAGAATCTCCCATTTAATTACTTTAGAATTCCTATCTCGTTTAAGAGGCCCTTATTTGCTAAAATCCTTCCCCTAATTATAAAGGTTAAGAGGATAATAAACAATTGGTGCAATAAAGCATTATCTTTGCAGGTAGGGTTCAATTAACTAATGTTATCTTAAAAGGATCTTAAGGAACTTCATATGGGCTAGCAACTTTACCTCCTTTTACATAGACAAAATAGTTTGGAAAATAGTTTGCTTCCTAAAGAAAAAAGGGTGGCCTACAATTAATTTATTTAAATTTAACTAACATAATTCTTCTTATTAAGAAGATTTAAACATTGTTAACTAAGAAAGACTCCTTTTGGGCTAGGTGGATGCTTTCTTATCATTTGAATCAACCAACTTTTAGACTTGTGAACCTAAGCAAAATGCTTATGTAATGATTCATTTGTTGAGACTAAGAGCTTAGGTGACGGACCGATTCAAAATTAGACTGGACAATGGATCCAACACTAAATTCTAGACTAATTTTTAGGGTAACTTGGTACCAATTATTAGACTTGATAGGTTTCTTCATCTAAGGAACTTATTCATATGCATGTTATAATCAAGCAATTGATTATGGATAATAGTTTTAATCTTGATCAACAGATCATAGGAAGCTTGACAGTGTCATTACAAGGGAAATTAAGAGCCTCTTCTTTAAGTGATTGCATGATATAGCCCAAAGATTCCTTCTAGGTATTTAAAAACATATCCTATAAGGATGTTTTGAGAGAGAAATCAAACAGTTCCTTAGTATAGACTTCTATAATACCCTCAAGCTATTAAAAAAATGTTTTATTTTATGGTTCCAATCAATGAGAAGCTATCAACCAAAGATAGAATATCTAGTTCCAACCCCGTTATAAAATTTTCTTTATGCAACTCCTTAATTGAGACACATGATTACTTGTTCTTTGGTTGTGGGTTCACAAGATACCTATGGAGGAGATTCTTTCCTTAACTTATCTAACCTCATCCATGATAGGGATTGTTGACTAGATGTTGCTAAAGAGATGGAGTGACTATAGGCTGGAAAACCTTTCCAAGCTCTTATTTGGTATGTTATAATAAGAAATTTGGAAGGAGAGAAACAAGTGAATATTTTAGCATCACTCCAACAACAAGATACACTGTAACACCCCAACTCCCGCCGGACCCGAACCCGATATCGACAGTGATACCCGGATCCGTGCCCCGCGAAGA
>JANQBM010000220.1:30552482-30571436 GCA_025594535.1 Erythroxylum domingense
GACTGTGTTGTGTTGATTGAAAGTGTTTATGAAACAAAGTGATACCCGATTTGGGTTATGGCTTTTACTTATCATGTTTGTGGTTTCAAACAACAGAAGAATATTTATACCGATTTTCAAAGTGAATGAGTGCTTTAGTACGCCACCTCGCGGGACACAAGTTCGGGCATCACCATCGATGTCAGGTTCGAGTCTTGTGGGAGCGGGGTGCTACACTAGAGCAGTGATCACAATACTTACCTTTTTGAGATTTTTGATTGGCACAGCCTTGTACTGCAGCAACAATAGTGAAAATTTCTGTTGAATCTGATGAAAGCTGTTGCTTTGTTTCTTCTTAAACAATCAACGAATATGCTTGCCTGACATTAGGTGATGGAAACATCATCAAGATATTTGTTCGAACAACCTTATAGGTATCATTAAGCCCCATTAGAAATTGCATTAGGTGATTCTCCTCCTTCTCCTCATTATGTGCTTTCATTTGGTTACAGGCTGGGGTTGAGTGATATGCGTCCAATTGATCCCAGAGGTTTTTGATTTTTGTGAAATAGGACGAAACTGGCATCGACCCTTGAGCAATACTTGCAATTGATTTTTGCATTTGGAAAATTGCAGGGGCGTTTTTCTGCGCATACTGATCCTTTAAATCCTGCCAAACTTTGTGAGCAGTTTTTGAATGTATTATGCCTCTAGCCAAATCTAGTTCCACCGAGTGTGTTACCCACGATAGAATCATGCTATTGCATTGATTCCATATGGCATATTCCAACAGATTTTCAGATTCTGATGGTACAATGATCTTATTCTTTGCTATGAGGGCGTGGACCATTTATTTGCTCCACGTTTAATAGTTTTTTCCATTGAGTTTTTCCGACACCAGCAAGTGTTCGGGTTGATCCGAATGGTGCACGAAATATGGATTGGAGATGTTCACAACTGTGTTTTTGGAAGCTTCTTCAGTTTTTGTGGTTTCTGTAGACATGGTTATTGCTTGGGAAGATGAAGGCGGAAGAAAGAATTTTGCAAAGTCACCAGGAAAGGTGCTCTGACACCATGACAGAAATAATGGGAATGATTTTCGTTAATTTGTCATAAACGTGAGTACAAGATCTATACAACATATTGGAGTAATTTACTCCTTGTCCTACGATATCAACAGCTATCTTTTAGTCATTTACATGATCTACTATCCATATACACTCCTAGTCTATCTCCTAAACTAATGGAAAGGATATATTCTCCAATAGTATGGTTCTAGCTTGGAAGGAGGGTTTCGCAAGGTAATTTGTGACATTAATGTAAATGTTGTTTTGGAGTTAATCAATTATGCAGACATCACTTTCCACTCTTTAGGAGCTTTGATCGCAGACCTCAGAGTGCTACGTGATCAAGACTGGGAATGCAATTTTCATCATACATTGCATGAAGGCGATTTTTATGTAGATGTATTATCTAAGATGGGTTGTGACCTGGAGATGGATTATGAAATTTTGAGGACGCCACCAGCATCTTTAGTCTTGGCATTATAAGTTGACGTATGGGGGGTTGAATTTATTTGAGGTATCAAACTAAGCTACTTTCCTTTATTTACTGTTTATTTCTTTCCTTTGTTCACCAAGAAAAATGGATTGGCATCTGAATTCCTGAGTGAGTTTGGATGCATTTAAATGGCCCATACTTTTAATATCTTAGGCCTGTGACTCGTGGATATATGTAGTAAAAGATATATAAACCATATGTTTTCTAAATTTGGACTGTAAAAGTTTGGACTTAGAATATTAGATGAGTAATAATATAATTTGGGTTTGTAGAGATATTATATATATACACACACACACATTATATATTAGTTAATATGATTAGTTAAATAATAAATTTACTTAGAAACAAGTTTCTAATTGAATTCAAATTATTAATGACATAAGTTCAATAATAATTAGAAATATTTCTAATTAAAATGAAACCATTACTATGATTAGTTTAAAATAATTAAAATCAAGTTTCTAATTACATCAAAATCATAATTTAATTTAATTAGTTCAATAATATTTAAAAATAAGCTTCTAATTAAAATAAAATAGTTATAATTATTAATTTGATTAGTTCAATAATGACTGATAATGATATTTTGAGTAAACTACAATATTCATAATTTCATTATGAGCATGAGTTTGTTATTGAGTATTAAATTTTACGGGCTTTATCAAGTTACCTATTTGACTCTATTATGTGTAAAATTTGTTACATTTAGGTGATGTTCATGTTAATTGATCATTTTGTATTAATAATTTGTACTAAATTTCCTTAATTGTGTTGACTTATGTAAATCAAGTTTGATTTTCTCAATTTCTTACTATTTGTTTTATATGAATTTTACTTGAAAATTCCATTTGAGTATGAAAATCAATATTTAATAATCATACGAATGATGATTGGGAATATACGTGATCTTTCAATTTTGTAGGTGATTGAAAATCTAATTATTTACTCAATGTATGTATGATATGACATTGTGTATCTATATACTATTTCTTTCTTCCTATAGAAATACTATGTTCTGATAATAACTACTACATCAAAGAATGTTGTAGCTAAATTTAACAAAGATAAGAAATTATATGGCAAAAATTATGAAAACTAGAGCATAAAAATTTAACATGTACTAGAAGAGAAATAAATTCTAAAACCATTAAATATAACAAGGGATATTCTTGAAGGAGTCAATAAAGTCCAATATAGAAGGGATCGTAATGTTTGTGAAATATGGAGGAAGAAGAACTCATTGGCTTACATTACATTGCTAAGTAGTATGGATAATAATATAATGTATGAGTTCCAAAATTAAGAAACTATTAAGGACATGTGATCTAATTTAGCTACACATTTTGGAGGTACCTCAATGACCAACCTGAGGTAACCTATTTATTAAGTTTGACTCATATAAGAAGTGACTAGATCACTTAATGTAAAACATGATAAGTGAATTGCGAGACATTAGTTATGAGTAATTAAATAAGCAATAAGTGTAAATAATGATTTGTTCATTACCTCCTAATTTGGAGTATCCAAAGATGCATTTAACTCACAATAAGAGCATTAAGATGGTGAAAGATGTTATAAGGAATCTTATACTAAAAGAAGCATATCTTAAAGCCTCCAAGATGTCCTTCAAGTTATATGCAGTTAGTTTTATCTCATATAAAACTATAAATAGGAAGTATAAGCATCATAGTGGGCCTAAATAAAAAAAGGGTAAGAAAAATACATACTATACTCAGGCCCCAAAGAAGGTAAAGTAGAACCAACATGGAAAAATAAAATACCCTTTTAAAGAGCAGAATAAGAAAAGAGTCAAATGCCTTAATTGAGGTAATAACGATCACTTCGCTTAATATTGTAGCAAGTTTAAAAAAGTCTTATACAAACTATTGTATTGTGAAAGTATCTTGTTTTATTTTTTTAATTGAATCACATATTTTGTATATTGCAAACTTAGAAACAGCCAATCATATAACAAACGATAAGGATGCCTTCGTATAATTACAAAAAATCTCATATGGAATAAGATGGATTTTTATAGGAGATAACTCAAGAATTGATGTATAGAGGATTGGAATATGCAAATTAAATATGCTTAATGGTTGATTCTAATACTCATTTCTATATTGGTATTAATTAGTCTTGGTTTTGATGTAAATTTTCACAATGATGACATGGATTTACATCTTAGAACTACTTATTATGGTCATGATTTATGTTCGATGGTTTTATTATTCTACATGTTGTTTATTAAAATAATAAAATAATTTACTTCCTGTTTACATCTAGTAATTCCAATAAAGATGCAATTTTGGGGCCTGCTAGACTATATCATAGTGGTCAATGAATCAGTCAATTATTTAAATAAGGCCTCTTAAATTATTTACATTAAGTAGATTTATAAATTTATGAATATTGGCTAGTTGGTAAAATAACAAGAAAGCCATTTAGAAAAGGAATGTAAGCTTCATTTCCATTTTATTTGATTCATTTTTTATAGTCCAATAAACGTAAGGGCATGGCATAAGGCTATAGATATATTCATCACTTTTATAGATAAATATTTTTATATATTCATCACTTTTATAGATAAATATTTTTAATATGGTCATGTTTATTTGATGATGTACAAATCAGAAGCATTAATTGTTTCATAAAGTATATAAAATTCATAGAGTCAATTAGAAAAGAAAATAAAAACATTAAGAACTAATCGAGGAAAAGAATACTTGTCTAATAAGTTCAAGATGCTATGTAATGAAAAAAGAATAGAAAGACAATTAATTATTTTATCGAACCCTATAATAAAATACTATTACCGAAAGATTTAATATAACACTATTAGATATGGTTAGGCTCAAGTTGATAGAAGTAAATTTATCAATCATAAATCATATATTATGATAATGCATTGCTTATAGCCACTTATTTACTTAATTAAGTGCCTATAAAATTAATTATGAACACCTTGCGTAAATTACAAACAAGTAAAAAATCTGATATGGAAAATATATACTGCATATGTTCATGACCTCTCATACAAATTTGGAAAACTAGGCCCATAGGGAAAGAAAAGTATCTTTCTTAAATACTCTAAAAAATCATAAGGATATGTGTTTATAGGTGAATATGCTAATAAAGGAAAAATCAAATCTGAATCACGAGATGTCATATTTTTAGAAAGTGACTCTTTAAAGTAGGATGAAATGAGAAAAAAAAACCTACTTTGTTATGAAACTCTTAATCAGAATGATTATATTACAAAGAGCCATGAAAAGGGACTTTATATGAGTGAGAATTGTCTAGAACTTGAAGAACTAACTCTAGGTCTATTAAAGTAACAATCCCCTGAAAGTTTGCCTACTATATCAAAACTGAGTGGAAAAAATCAAAATATTCATAAATGTTTCTCATGAACCTCATTTACATCAAAGTAATAATGGAATAATTCCTTGGCATCATTTTGAAATCAAAGGATAAATTCATATAATTTATCCCACAAGAAAAGGATTAGTTAAGAAATGTATATAAGGCTCTTATTGGTCCTTCCAAGGAATAATAAATGAAAGAAACAAAAGAAGAAATGACTTTTTAAAGCTCAGATTGAGTATGGGACTTAGTTAATCTCTGTAATAGGCATAAAGCTATTGTGAACATTGGGTTCTCAAAATAAAATGAAAAGTTGTTGGCAGTATCAAATGATGCCAGGCATTTCTAAAGGATATACACAATAGGGAGAATTGATTATAATGAGGCATTTTTTACCTATTATAAAGTTTGCTCTAATTCATCTAATTTTGGCTATAGTAACCAGGTTGGTTCTTGAATTACATCCAACGGATGTAAAGGCTAATTTTTATATGGAACAACCTATAGGTTTCATTGAGATAGTACAAGGACATAAAGTATATTAGTTATTAAAACTTATTTATGGTCTGAAGTAGTCCTCAAGGTAATGTTACATTCATTTTCATAACATAATTATTTCATATGATTTTTATATTCTTGATGACGATCATTGTATATATATGAAGACGTTTAAAGAAAATTTTATTATTTTCTCTTCATATATGGATGACAATTTAATTGCTTGTAATAACTATGAGTTGGTCAAACAAATCAAAGACTGGTTATTATTCAAATTTAAAATGAAAAAAATGAGGTGAAGATATATATATTCTTAGAGTTAAGATTTCAAAAGATCGTTTAAAGAGGTTATTGTAACTTTCACAAGTGATTTATATTTAAAGGTTTTAAATAATTATGTATGCAAGATTACAAACTAATTGATAATCCTATTGCTAGAGGGAAAGCTCTTATTAAGGAATCTTGCCCACCAACACCACAAAAAAGGAAAAAAAAATGAAGAAAGTTTCATATTTTAGTGCAATTATTAGTCTCGCGTGTGTCATGATGTGTATAAGGTCAGATATTTGTTATATTGTTACAATGGTGAGCAAATATTAGTCAAATCCAAGAAAAATACATTATAAAGTATCAAAGAGAATATTAAGGTATCTAAAAGGTACTATTGCTTATGCATTGTGTTATTAAGGCAATGATCTACATATACAAGCGTATATGGATTTAAAATGGGAAAAAAAATTTAATGAGAGAAAATTTACCTCTACATTTATTTTCTTATTAAAAATGGTGTAATATCATGTAAAAGTAAAAAATAATCATATGTTACTTTATCTTTATAGCATTTCAAAAATATTATGAAATGCAGTGTAGCTTATATGATTGTTGCTTAATTTGAGAATTTCCAAAAGCGAGATTGATCTAATCATAATCAATTATAATAGTCAAGCAACAATCTCTTATATTAAAAACCCTAAATTTCATTATAAAATAAAACATATAGATTCCAAGTATAATTATATGAAAGATAAAGTTGCACGAGGAGAAGGCACATAAAGTATTTACACAAGATATAGTGGCAAACCTAATAATAAAATCAATTTCCCAAGATAAATACATTAGGCATGTCAAGTCACTAGGATTATGTGGATATTAAAACGTAATAACCTTTCTCCATGTGTGTTCATTCAATGTATTGTCATGTTTAAATACAAACATGTGTTGACATTATTTATTAAGTAATAAGCATTATGCAGTACTTGATTATGAAATGTGTTAACTTTGTATGCCATATTTCATGTATGAATTAAAGAGAATATCTGACGAATAAAAGATTGGTACTCCATATGGGCAATCACCTATAATATTTGTGATGACTATAGGTGAGACATATTTTAGGTTTATTATCAAAGTGATAATAAAGAACAAGAGTTAGAAACTTAAACCATTTATTAACTTAGATGATATGTTAAAAGGAAATTGGTTTTGAGTGATCTTATAGTTACCATATTTGTCATAAATCGTCAGATGAAAATTTAGAAAAATGAATTTAAAAGTAGACTTATGAACTTAGGTTAAACATTAAGTATGCTTGAACTAAAGTCTGTATGGTATTGTATTTGTAACATCCCCTCACCTATGGGAAGGGTAAAATAGTAAATTGGAACGGGTTAAGAGTGTTTAAAATTGTTTTGCTATGTTCATGCATTCATATATGCACATGAATAGTGAATAGTGAATTTTTGCACATGTAAATGATTGTACATGCATTCATGACATTTCTCGGTATAATTGTGAATAAATGTGATTAATGAAAAATTTGCTTTATGTGAATGAAAAATTTTTATTGGAGAGGGTTATTGGAGTTTTCTAATTTTTAGAGAATTTTAGAAATTTTTTGGAGTCGTTTCTGGACTAGGAAAACTGGCAAGTGGCAGAATAAGGGTTTACCGGTAGTGAAAATGACTGTCCAATGGCACTGAAAACTTAGACATATGAATTTAGGAATTTTTTAATTGAGTCATTGGAATTTTGGAGAAAAATTGGAATTGAATTGGAAGAAAATGAAGATAATCAATGAGAGTGTGACATGTGGCAAGTGACACATGTCACTTGCCTACATGTCTACTTAATTTAGTCATTAATAAAATCATACCATTTAGTTAGTCATTCACGACACTTCTAATATGTCTTCTTCTTGTATCTTCTTTTGTTAAGTGTTTAAATGTTCTTTGCATGAAAGGCTCCATCATCCGAAACTTCTCCTCCTTTTGTTCTTTTTGAATTTTGCTCATCTTTTCCACTTTCTTCTACACCTTGCTTACTCTTCCTTGGTTCTTTTAAAATCCTAACCAAAACTCTCACCCCATCAAGATGATGATGTCGTATGTGGTAGTGAGAAAGTAGAGAATTTGTGAAGTGTTGAAGACTTGGAGATTTAGAAGCTTAATTGGTAAGTGTTGCATTTTTATGCTCTTAATTGATAGTGAAATGCATAAATTGTGGTGTTATATGAATGAATTGCATGAGATTTTGTTTTGATTAAATTGGGTATGTTAAGTATTAGATGATTGATAAATGATGTGTTAGAAGTTAAAAAAAAGAGATGTCATATAGTTTAGGTGAATTGAGATGAGTTAGATGGATTGAAATTAAAGGAAGATGACGGAGTGTGTGTGTGCTGTATTTTGTAGACTAATGGTTAAGGATAGGTTGTAAGATGGTTTTTGGCAAATTTATGAAGTGAATTGAGTGTTGGTTGGGTTAGAAATGGTATGGAAGATGTAGAATGTGAGTTAGGATAAAATATGGAAATTTTGTATTTGTATGTGTTTTAATGTTTCTGCCATAACTTTTTACATGATTATGCAATTGAGATTATTTTTGTCTTGAATTAAACTCAAAGAGTTTGGATACAATTCTTGTGAAGGCAATGAAGTTTAATTCTTTCCCTAAGAGTTCCCAATTTGATCATGAATGAGAGAATCTGTGTAGGCATGAACAGTGTAATTTTAGTGACACTAAGGTTGGTTTGTGATCAGAAACTTAAGAAATTAATTAGGGTCGATTTAGGCAGAATTTGCTAAATTGGTCTTCATGAAAGTTATATATTTTCTTGTTAGCTTTCTATTGCCATAAAGTATGAAATTTTTTTTTGATATAGGGATTGAAAGTTATGAGTTATTGAATTTTGGATGTATTTTAAAGATTTAGATACCTTGGTGTGTGAAATTGCACTTATAATTGCCCATAAGTGTAGGTTTTGTGAATACTAAATTCTGAGGCCAATTTTGGATTGTTATGGTCTGAATTGGAGTATGTATCCTTACTGAAAGTTGTAGAGGAATGTCATAGCTTTTTAATGATATATAATATGTTATTTTTGGATGTAGGAAGTGAAATATATGAATTTATGAAGTTTGGATATGGTTTAGGTGCTAATGGAACAGGGTAGAAACTTTGATTGAGATTTTAACCTAGTTAGAAGCAGAATTTGCTTTTGAATTCTTCATGAAAATGTAGATTGTGTTCTTATCTTTCCATTTCTATAAAGCATGGAATTTTTGAGTCATGGAATAGGAAGTTATGTGTTTTGGAAGTTGTGTTCTTGTTTGGAATGGAATTGATAGGATAGACCTCTTGGAAGTGAATTTGGACCCTGACAGAGGTAGAATTTGTTTGTGAGTCCTTCATGAAAATTGTAGGTCTTTATGTTAGCTTTCCATTGATACCAAATTTGGGAATTTTGGATGTCTGTGTGAGACGTTATGTGCTCTGAAAAAATAGGTGTTTCAGATGAGAAATGGTAGTGAAAAAGGGGGAGAGTTGCGATCATGACGCGTCACGATTGCAACAAAATTGATAGTGTCGCAATCGCGACATTGTCGCTTCATCACGATCGTAATATGTTACGATCGCGACGAGCGACGTGCAAAGCGCTCACGCGAGGAGGTCGCGCTACGCGCCGCTAGCGAGCCTCAACGCGTATTGCGCTCCTCGCGAGCGCGCGCGTCTCGCGACCGCGACGTAATCGCGAGCGTGAGTGGTATTTTTGTAAATTCTTGTCATCCGAACCCTTTTATCATTAAATTGCTTCTAACTTTTGCATCCGACCTCCGATTGACCCCATTTTTGAAGTGTTGGACTTCTAAAACAGTCCTCTACCTCTCCTTATCAATTTGTGATTTTTTTGAGATTTTTACGAATTATTGGATTAAATCAAAATGAGTGGACCGGTTAAAGGAATTTTGTTCGGATTAAATTTCTGATTGACACTGGGATTGTCATGAACATGCATAGTACTCATTTAAATTCTTACGTGTGCATTATTATACATTTTGATTGTTCAATCTATAATGTGTGTATATTTGATTTGTATAGAGGCACAGTTGGAGCGTCAGCACATCGACGTTGCCGAGACTTCCAGGCATTAACTCGGAAGCTATTGGTGAGTGACCTAGATGGTTCTCCCAATCTTTGTGATCCTTACGAATTGTGGTGAATAATGGCGGGAATTATGTTTGAATATGGATTCCGAACAGAAGGTCTGATGATAGAATATTGGGAGCTATGATATAGAAGTGCTGCTTGTATATGAAATTGTGACCTATGTGGTTCAATGTGATTAATTGTGATTGTGTTTATTGTGATTAATTGAGTTATTAAGATATGGGCATACGTGCCTAATTGTGTCTTATGCATTTCATTCATAAAAGCATGATCAGATAATGACAGTTATGACCGGAGCAGCCATCGATTAGAGCTTTAAGCTCAACGATTGATTTGGAGCCTTGAGCTCCACAGTGATTAAGAGCCTCAGGCTCAACGATTAGTGTGCCCATATTGGGACAGTTTCAGGTGCTCGGTCATAACACCGTAATAAATTAGAAAAGTGTCACATGAGCATGTCATATGCAATTGCTTAATGTATTTGATTGAGTGAAAGGCTGAAAGCCTTATACTTCTGTGATTAATGTGATACTTCTGATTTTGTGAAATTGTGAAATACCTGTGATATGCTTAATGTGTGGATAATTGTGCTATATTCAATGGGTTGCATGAATTGAGTGAACCATCGATGATGGTAACCTCACTGAGTTCACAAACTCACCCAAAATTGCAACATATTTTTCAGGACCGAGAGTAGACTCCTAGCTCCAGAGGGACTTTTCTGGCCGTGTAGATCGTGTTGGCGAGAGAGATCATGGCTCACAGGTCGGTCAGCTGAGATTTTTGGGATGACCTAGTTAGATTTGATGTATTCTTCCTCTTTTATATAACATTCTGTACTAGGTTTTTGTATGTATGTACAGACAGTACGGTATGATGGATGTATGACTTCTGATTTTGATCAATGAAAAGAGGAAGAGTTTGATTTTAAAAATATTGTGGTTTACAATTAATGTTTTATTATTCAAATTGATGTGATGCCACGTGGAGTGACTGTAGTGATTGCAAGTAGCACTCCCTTATCATAGGATATGTACCGGAATGACCTACGGGCGTTCCGGTGCGTACCCTACAGTAAGGGGGTGTTACAGTATTAATAAAAGAAATACACTCTAAATGAAAATAAATCAATACCGTGGCATATGAAACTTACTATACATACAAAAAATGACTTTAAAAGGGAATAATGTAATTCAAAAGATCTCAACTTACATTGTATGAGACCTTAGAGGTCAAATAAGCCTCATAGAGGAAGGTTTTAAGAATTAAATTTAGAAGTCAAAGACGCTTATGACTCATATCTAACTCTTAAGAATTAAATTTAAAGTTTACTACTATAGAATATCACCAAAAAATAATGTATGATATGATATTAAGGGACAATTCTATGAAAGCAAATTAAATTTAATTCAAGATAATTTAGAGTAGAGGAAGGTTATTTTGATTGAAAACTCATATAAAAAATTATATGTATTGAAAGTGACTACTGACTCTTAAGAAGAGAATTGAATACATTATGATATGATGAAGCAAATGATATCAAGGAAGATTAATATGCAAAATATGAACTAGAGTATACAATACTAAATCTATCTAAGAATTAATTCATTGATCAAGATGTCATATATTCTTAGCATATTATATGACAATGAGCTCTCATTGTATGATGGTCTCACATGCTATTGGATAAATATGAAGGGCTGCATGATAATAATTAACTAAATCCATCATAAATGAGTATGAGATAAAAAATATTAAACATACTTGATCACTTTAGGATGCAGTGATTGATTCTAAATATTGAAGAACAACTAGGAATTTAAATTTCAATCCAAATTATCCTTTGAAATTATAAAGGATAATGATGATCGATTTAAAGAACAAAATATCAAAATATAGATAAGGTTTATACTATGCAAATAATAAGTATCTTTTAAAATATAGAAATAAATAATTAATTCGTAAGTAATTAGTTTAAATGGTTCATATAATAAACCTATATCATGTTTATATATAAATTTAAATTTTCTTGCTAAATGGAATGAACTAAACAGCTTCAAATTAATGCCCCTAAATATGGTGTTTTCTTGAGCATATACTCATCTTTCTACCACCATCATAGTCCTAGAAATGTATATGTCTAATTTCCTTGTTCACATACTTCTTTATGATAGGGCTTCAAGCAATAATGCTCATAAGAACTATGAGATCATTCAACCAATAACAAACTACTCACACAGTAAAGATGAATAAAAAGTACAGACCGATATTTTATGATATAATACATTTTATTGTTGAGATAAAAATCACATGACAAACTGACAATAAAATATACTAAATAAATAGCATAATAAAAATGATAAATGTTTTTAGATCTCACACTCACATATTTCAATACTACTCATAAAAAAATTTAGAAATTAAAATTTAATAAAACTTTAGTTGATAAAAGCTATTTAGACATTAAAACTCTTATATCATCATATGTTTCTGTCCCTTACAACTTCTATCTCTCAAATATGTCTTTAAATCTCAAATAGACATGATTTATAACATACATTTATTTTGATCCAATAAGATAGTTAATAACTTCGGAGTTCAATCTTAGTGTAATTAATCAAGTAAACATCCATAAAATGGTGTTAGACCCATAACAATCTCCTCTATAACTTATTCTGGAGGAGAAATATACCAACCCAAAAAATCACTTGAATGTCATCCCAACAAGCTTATTACAAAGCTTAAGCTTACTCCTGGGAACCATCTTCATCAACTTGTCAACACTATTCTTGTACCACTTCTTTGGAGCCTCTTTGAATCTATAAAATCGCTTCTTCAACTGCGACACCAAGTCCTCTTTTCCTTTGACTTTAAATGAATGAACTTTTTGAAGCTTCTTTGACTCCTCAGTAGTAACTAAGAGATATTCCAAACTATGATATCTCATTGATGGCTTCTTCTCTAATTAAACTTCAAAGTTAGACATCTTCTAATATTTAAGCGGGTTGCTTCCCATGCTCATGACACTTATAGACCCTTTGACTCATGTGCCTCCTTTTCAACAGATTCCACCTGATTATTATCTTGTGCTAGCTCATGTCCTTTACCTTCTTCACTCGTATACTGATCAATGGATGTAAAAAAAAGAATAATATCTTCATCACTAAAGATGAACTTTTGGACGTAATATTGTTTTCATTAATGAGATCTACACCTATCTCATGCTCATAGAAGACTAAGTCCATAATTCTAACAATCTTTCGCCTTTTTTAGGTTATAGAACTGATAGCCAAACTCCTCATTACCATATCTAATGAATATATAAGGAGTAGTCTCCAAATTTAGCTTTGATATAAGCTCATTTGACATGTATTTAAAGGCCTTGCATCCAAACACCCTTAAATGTTAGTAAGTTGGACCCTTCCCTTTCCATACTATCTAGAGAATGTCAAGATCTAAGGGATTGAACGAGTTCTATTGATCACATATATTGTGGTTTTGACCAACTCACCCTAAAAAACTTCTATAAACTAGACATTCGAAGCATATATTGAACCTTCTCTATAATGATTTTATTCATCTTCCCAGCAATACCATTGTGTTGTGGGATACCAAGTTATCTCTTCTCATGTCTTATGTCATGTCTCTTACAGTATTCTTTAGGTTTGTTAGGGGTATAATCACTTCTATCATCAGTTCAGAGACGCTTCAACTTCCTCTCTATCTCCCTTTCTATCATATAACATGAAATCTCTAAAAGGTATCTAGTAATAAGCTTTTTATTTTCAGTATAAAGACCTAAGTATTACGTGTAGCATCATCAATAAAAGTAACAAAGTACTTGTTACCACCCAAAAACTCCACCTTCATGAGACTTCACACATTGGAGGGCGCTAGCTCCAACTTTGTCTTTCTCTTTATAAACTTCTTATAGAAAGATACTTAATGCTACTTTCCGATCACACAATGATCATCTAGGTTGAGAGAAATTACAGTCAACTGAGAGATAAGTGATTTTCAGCTAACAACTTGATCCCTTTCTCATTAATGTATCCCAATATCTGGTGCCATAAATTTAATTAAGTATCTTCTTAATGACATGTAATTCTCCAGCACACACCTTCAAGTGTGTCTTATACAAAGTTCAGTGCAACTTACCCCGATTAATGGAGTAGGAACTTCTCTTAGTTCATACCCAACTCCTCAAGAAAATCTCTCATCTACACTAACTCTTTATCCACTTCAATGGCTGATATGTACTTTGAATCTATAGTTGACAAATCAACACAATTTTGCAATCTTGATTGCCATGATACTGCTTCCCCTACAAATGCCATCAACTATCCAAAAGTAGGCTTGCGTGAATCAATATTCCCTGACATATAGCATTTGTGTAGCCATCTAACATTGGTAGTCTGAGAGCAAAGCATAAGCCACTCTAAAGTACCTTTAAGAAACCTGAGAACCATTTAAGTACTGCCTAATGCTCCTTTCTAGGATTACTCATGAACTTGCTAACAACCCTATAGTGTGAGTTATATCCAACCTCATACACACCATGACATACATCAAACTTCCTACTGTCGAAGATAAGGCACCTTCTTTATCTCTTTCTTATCTTCATCACTTATAGGACATTGACAGGAACTTAATTTCATATGGCCTTCAAATGGAAAACCCATGGGTTTAGCCTTGTCTATGTTGAACTTTTGTAGCACTTTCTAGATGTATCTTTCCTATGATAGCCATAGATTATTTTTCTTCCTACCATAGGAAATTTGCATGCCTAAAAAATGTTTTGCAGGGTCAAGATACTTGATTCCAAAGGGCTTACTCATTGCCTTCTTTAAAATAACAATCTTCATGGTATTAGGACCAACAATCAATAGATCATCAACATATAAAAAGAGAACAAAAAAATCGCCTCCAACATAATTCCTTATAAACACGTAATGATCGACATGTGTTTTGTGGAATCCATATCTAACATGAAGGACTTGAACCTTTTAAACCATTGTTGTGGTGCCTGGTTCAAACCACGCAAGCTCTTTTTCAAACGATACAAAAGTTTCTCACTTCCTTTGACCTCGAAGCCGTCAAGTTGCTCCATATAATGTAAACTCACCAGTTGGATATCTGGAGGAAGGTTGTCTTTGTCTAGTGGAACTTTTAAATTAAGGTTTTGATGGTGTAGTGGGTTGTACAACTAGTGGCTCTTCATTTTGTTCATCACTATCGCTGTCATCATAGCCATCTTCTTAGACATCTTGCTATCGTTCTCTCTAAACAACCTTAGGAAATATTAAATCTTGGTTGATTGTGGCAGCAAGGGAAGACTTTGGCTGTTGTAATTTCATATATTCTTCAATTGTCTTGTCTTCCAAAAACACAACATCTCGACATTTGACCACTTTCTCGCTAACTAGATCCCACAATTTATACCTAAATTCATCTCCGGAGTAGTTAAGAAAGATGCATGGCTTAAATTTTCTATTAAGCTTAGGCCTCTCATCCTTTGGAATATGAACATATGCTAGGCACCTAAAGACTCTCAATTGCTTATAAGAAACATCTCTCTTAGTCTTTACTCTCTCTGGAATATCACCATCATGAGGAATGGAAGGAGACCGATTGATGAGGAAGACTACTGTAAACATTGCCTCCACCTAATAAGACTTTGTCAACTTTGCATGAGAGAGCATACATCGAACCCTTTCTTCAATTGTTCTATTCATTCTTTCTGCCAATCCATTCAACTAATAGACCTTGCAATATTCTTTAAATGACCCTCTATACTTACCACCATTATTGGCTTTGACACACTTGAGCTTCCTGCTTGGTTCTGTCTCAACTCTAGCTTGGAACTCCTTGAATGTCAATAATACCTGATCTTTAGTTTTCAACACAAAAGCTCATAATTTTTATAAAAATTCATCAATAAAAGTGACAAAGTAAAATGCACCAGAATGTGATTTGGCATCTATAACATAAACATCAGTATGAATAAGATCTAAAGGATGTTTTCTTTTAAATGGGAAATGGGATTTAAATAACACCCTGTGTTGTTCTCCAACTAAAGAATCAACATAAAATCTTAAAGACATACCTTGCAATTCAGGGAAGAATTGTTTCTTTGCAAGTACTTGCATACCTTTTTCACTCATATGACCAAGTCTCTTGTGCCACAACTCACAAGAGAAATCATTAATCACATTAACATCTTTATGGCATAACTTAAATTGTAACGCATATAAAGATATCTGCTTAGTAGCCCTTAGTGAGCTTCCATTTTGCCTCACTAAATTTGCTAGAGAAGCCATCATTATCATCGAGCACACTCGCTGAAATTAAATTCAACCTAATGTTGGGCACATGTTTGACATCTCTCATCACCGATTGGTGACCAGTGAATGATTCTAAACACAAAGTACCTATGCCTACAATCTTAGATGAGCTATCATTTCCCATCCTTGCATAACCATAATTTCCACTAATGTAGGATGAGAAGTATTCCCTATGTGAAGTAAGATGATATGAGGCACTTGATCAATCATGCAAGTGCAATCATCATAAGAAAGATTCAAACAACCTTGATCACTAATAAAAAATAAGTCTTCCTCACTAGTAACAATTACGATGGTGTCTTTCTCTTTTTGTTGATGCTCAAATTTTTCACCCTTTTCTTTCTTCTCCTTGACCAAATCTTTTTTTAATTTTTCTGTAATATCTTTTGATGTGTCTGGGCTCGTCACAATAATGGCAAATGATCTTGCTTTTGGACTTTGATCTCCCTCTGGACTTGTCTCTGTTATGGGGCTTTCTACTCTTACTTTTACCCTTATTAGATTCTTGGGTTAGATTAGCCTTTGATTGGTGGAAGTTACCCATCTTTTTCCTTCTTGTCTCCTTATTTAGCATACTAGCTTTGACAATCTCCATTGTCAACTTGCCTTCCGGAGTCGAGTGGCTAAGTGATATAACAAGGGTGTCCCAAATTTCTGGCAATGAGCAAAGTAGTAAAAGTGCTTGCAACTCATCATCAAGAGGCATTTTCAAGCTTTGAAATTCGTTCAAATGTACTACTATGTTATCACCATCTTTATACTCCAACTTTACAAGTTTTCTCATCAATGACGCTTTACTCAAGTCATTCTTCCTCTTAAACATAGCCTTAATTTTCATCCACAAATTGTAGGCATTCTTGTCTTTGGAAACATATTGGAGGACACTCATGTCAACAAATTGTCTAATTTGCAACGGCTTTTTGATTCAAAATCTTCCAATTGCTCTCTACGACTCTCGTTGCTCTTTCTTTAAAATGGGTTCACACAAATCCTTAAAATAAAGGATGTCTTCCATTTTAGTTTTCCACATGGAGTAGTTTCTGGAATTCGAATAAGTCATTTTGTGGATGCTATTTTTATCTCCATCTTAATAAGCAGAAAACCACACAAGCCCTAACCCAATGCTTTGATACCACTATGTTGGCAGGAAAGGAACCCAATTTTACAAACAATAACAAACTTCAAACTTTCCCAAATTGTTTAGTTAGATGGGAAATCGATACCAACCAAAATCACAACAGAATAACGCGAATATAGTCAACCCAAATCACATAAATAACACAAGGATTTATATGGAAAGACCTAATGTGGGAAAAACCACATGATTGTTAATGAACGGTACCAAAACTTCCACTAATAAATGATAATCAAATGGATACGATAAATTATTCTTCCTTAGCTTAACTAGAGGTAAACATAATTATCAAGGAAGATCCTCAACATAACAAAACCCAATAATCCTCAAGTAAAAGATGGCAAAATACAAATTTGTATATAAAGAGTATTGGACAAAAATACCAAGTTAAAGAGCTCTAAATCAAATTTTGATTGTTGGATCTAAAGAGGCAAGACCCAGTAACAACATAGTAAAATTTCATCCCGATCGGAGGTCCTTTGATTGTCGATCGGAGCTGGAGAAAATTATGATTTGCACTTTCTCTGTCTTTTGGACATTTCTCTCTCTCTATCATTTTCACACTCTATCTCTTCTTAATTTCCAGCCATATGTGCCTCTTTTCTTCCCTATTTTTCCCTTAATGAGTAACTTAAAATGAAGGCAAAGTCGACACTTTAACTATAAAAAAAATATTCACTGCAGCTATCGCAACTCAAAATGGGAAACTAAAACTTTTAGATGATTTGCCTATTCTCCATCAAATTAATATTCGGTTTTGCTAATGGTTTACATCAATGGGAACAAATAAGAGCAAACCTAGATGATATTTCTGCATTCTAGCAATCTCCTTTCAAGAAACCTTACAGTAAGATTGACAGAATTCGGGATGGCATTTGGTTCATTTAGAGAAAAGGATGGATGTGGATACCGATATATGTTCTTGGACAATTATTAGCAACTCAACATAATGTAGCAGAACAAAGCAACCAAAGTCATACGTCAGAGATTCCTGGCTCTAGCATCCACTACAAGAATAAAAGCCAATCTGTGACGTTTTTAAAACGTCGCAGAATCTCCAAAAATGTCACAGATTTTTGCAACGTTTCAAAAAATGTTACAAAAATGTCGCAAATTGTGGTGTAGGCAAAACTTATCTGCGACGTTTTAAGGAAAACGTCACGGTATGTATAAGCATTACGCGACGTTTATGAAAACATCATTAAAAAATTAGCCTTTCCGTGACATTAAAATAAAACGTCATGTAAATCAATAAACGTCGTGGAAAGAATGTTTCTCTGACGTTTTGTAAATGTTAGGGAAACTTTCTTTATGCGACACTTTTAGTTTCCGCGACATTTTTTAAACGTTGCACAATATTAATGATTCTGCGACGTTCAAAAAATGTCGTGGAATCCTTAATATTCCGCGATGTTTTGTTTTAACGTCGCGGAAAGTCCATGAATCTATGACGTTTATAAACGTCGCAGAAAGAGAAAAAACGTCGCAAAATTTCGATAAATTTTTTTAAAGAAATAAATTTAATTTAATTTTTTAATTTTCCAAATTTAATTTATTTAATAACTATTTGATATTATTATTTAGTATTGAATTTTATTTATTTATATCATTAATTTTAATAAT
>JANQBM010000220.1:30619196-30638326 GCA_025594535.1 Erythroxylum domingense
CGCTAAACGAAAAATTTTCCGTCAACTTTACCAACGGAAATAGATTTTCCGTCGGTAATTTGCAACGGTATATTTTCAGTCGCTCATTTTCCGTCGCTAATTCTTACTTTTCTTGTAGTGCCTCCCGAGTGGCCTTTATCCTTTAAAGTTGATGTTTGTCCTCCGTGATCTCCTCCGTCATATCTTCCAAGATCTTCCTATGATCTCTATCTATTGATGATAAGTCATCCAAGACAAAGCCAATCATAGCACAATGGTCTGATCCAATACTTACCCATGTCAAATTCATTAGCCATGATATGTCCATTTGAGCATACACTAAGTCCTTAGTTCATCAACAGCTTAGCCTTAGCTATGTCAGCTCGTACATGGTCTGAAACTCTACCAAATGTCACATCATGCTTGATCTAACTTGCTATGTCACATTGGAGCTTTTAGAAGCCTCCTCCATGCGTGTGATCCAGCTAACCTTCCACCCAACTCCCGTCTCCAGCTAGCTATGAAGTGCTTTCATGTGCTAAGGGGCTAACAATTGGCTTATCTCATCTCAAACCTACCTTATGGTGCGACAATCTTAGTGCTACTTTTCTTGCTACTAATCCAACTTCTTATACTCACACAAAGCATATTGAGATAGATATTTACTTTGATCGTAACTTAATAGTTAAAAAGCTTTTCTTTATTTAGTGCATCGTGGCTACTAACCAAATCATCGATATTATAACTAAAGCTCTAACTACTTTTGTCTTTCCTGCACTTCAAGACAAGCTCACAATTATTCCAATTATAAGTTTAAGGGGGACTAATACCAATGTTTTCTTGAACATTATTGTTAATTTTTAAGCACAACATTTTTAATTCTTAGCAGTCAATTTAATTATATATATATATATATATATATATATTCATATTAATTATATTTTTTTTAAGAATACACCTCGTATATATAAGGTGCCTTACACCTTGTATAATAATTAATTAACCAATAAGACAACTACGATGAGACAGTAACAATATGATTCTGTTACAATGGAAATTGGACACCTATATGTGCTTGCCTTTGGTTTTTCTACAAAAATTAACAACTGTGACCGTTCCACGTATCAATATCATTTTCCATACAACTATAGTTAAACAACTAAATAATGTTTCCTTGGTATTAAATTATAAAAATAAATTAAAATATAAATATTTATAGATTTATCATTAAGAATCTTCTTACTGGAACTATTAGGCAAAATAAATATTTATACATCTATCATTAAGAATCTTCTTACTGGAACTATGAGGCCAACTTTCGTTATTTTACTTTACTACTAATCTCATCTTAGTTATTTTGCATTTTGTTTGTATGTATTATATATAAATAAAACTACAAATAAAATCAAAATACAACAAAAAATGGTGATATTAAAATTATTGTGTAAGACTTCAACCTGTTATAATTCTGATTTATTTTCTACAGCTATAGAGTTAAAAAAATTAAGCGATCTAAGCATTAAAATTTGACAAGAAATGGGCGGCATGTAGGGCACCTATTCGCATAAATTTAGTTGTAGCAAGGGCAACTTTTGAAGACAGAAATTTATGATGTTAAAGCCTCAATAACTAACGTTTGCCTCGTTTGAATCAAGAGCCACGTCCTGACATTAGGTTCAAGGCACGGTTAATTATTTTTTATTTAACATATAAACAAAACCTTTTTATGGTTACCATGTGCAAAGGATATTGATTTGGATGATAATCTTTGTTTAGTTGGTCATCGTGAATCAAGAAAGATTTGCGGGTGGGTGTGATGTTTTACACTTACACTTTGACCAAAACACTGCCTTCCTAGGAAAAACAAATGTTGTAGTCATACTTCTTTAGTAATTCGATAAGTTCGAAAATTATTTTTCTTATCAATAATATAAGATGTAAACCTCTCAGGGTTTCTTGTATAAATATGAAGTCGACTTTGAACTTGTATATTTAAATCTACATCTTAAATTAAGATACTGATCTTCTTCTTCTTTTAAAAAAAATTCATATACTGATTTTGGACAACCTTTTAGGCTGATCATTATCAGGATACACTAATTTTATACAAAACACATTCCAGGCTTTTCTACCATTCGTTGATTGTCTTTCTCCTGGCTACGTATCGAATCCATTTGGTGTTCCTCTGATCGTACTTTTCTTGATTCTTTTGTCTATGTTTTGTAAAGCAAACACAAAATTTTAAAACTATTATACTAAAGAAAAAAACTTTTAGAAGTTCTAATCTTAGAATTCAACGTATTTTGTCGATTGTAAATTGTAATGGTATATAAGAATAAACCTTATCCTATAAAAGTTGTGCAACAATTTAATGAAACAAAGGTATTTGTTTTTAATTTTATGAAAAATTACTTTAGTCAATAGTCAAATTTTATCTTTATTTATAACTAGGAATTAACTAGTTTTTCAAAAGTTATAATATATTACGTTCCATAATTGTATTGGCTAGTCTAGGTCTTACAAAATCAATATATTAATATGATAGGATAGTTAGTCGACAAGACGTATGAACTAAGAAAACGTAACTTTGACATTTCAATGAAGACTTGGCGGAACAGACACGCCAAATATCACCAGAATGACTAATTCATGATCCTCACCATAGGCCAAAGTTAATCACTTGATAATTTGATTTCTTGTTACTTGATAATGGTGAGAAGGAACGCAACATCCTTCACGCTAAACTGTGTTTGCTAAACAGGTATTAGCTTGATTTTCTTTCATTTTGAGTCTCTTAAATTCAATCAAAGGCATATCTTTATATTCTATATATTCTGACTTCACCATCCACGACAAGGGCTCGCAAGTTTTGCAATATTATTTAAAATGAAATAACATTATGCTTAACTTAATTTGTGAATTCCATCTCAAAAGATGAAATTAAAAAAAACTTAGAGATATGATCCAATTAGATTTAAATTTTAAGATAATACCTTATAATAGAGTCATATTTTTAAAAAATATTATAACCAGTAATATATTTTTAAAAAAATAAGTATATGATATCAATAAAATCACATATTTAGACAAGACATTTTTAAAAATATTATCTTATTAATTTATCTAAATTATTACTTTAACTTATTAACCTAAGGAAGGACCATAAAATTATTATATAATTGAGATTATTGATTTAATGAGTATTAATATATAATATTTATGTTTCATAGTGAAATAATATGGATTACTTCCAATCAACGAGAGAGTATTGTCCATAGAATTTCTTTTAGTAAGTGTAAATCATATGAAAACGAAGTAATAAATGTGTAATATATCCATGCTCTTCTTAATAAATTCAAGTCTAAGTTGTCTAAATAAGTTTGTTATTACGTATTTTGAAGTGTAATGAAGATCATTATACAAAAACTTGATAGAAATTATCCCGTCTTTGATTTTCTCAAGCCAAACTTCATAGTAATTTTCTTTTGTAATACTAATGATTTTTCGAAGAGTAGGTTATGGCCGCTAATTGTTGTTTGCACATAAAATAGGTAATCAGGGTACTTAGTTAAAGAGTTTGTGAATGAATTACCGGGTAAGGAATAAAAATTGCTGGTTGGTTATTTATTATGATTAAATGCACAGTTTTTTAATATCTCACTTTTAAGTATGACTCCATACTCCTCATTTTTATAATCATTTTTAATAAAATTATTAGTATTTAAAAGCTATCTCATTAATTACATTTATCATATTTTAAATCCTAAATAAAATAAATTTTAAATAGATATTATTTAAAAATATGTTTAATTATTAAATTTTAAAAGCTCTACTCTCCTCTTATAAATGTTTGACAAGTATTTTGTTGGTTATCCACCGACCAGCCATCCGTCACATCTCTAAAATAAACCATATTATGTTAAATCATCATGAGACACTAGAAATTAGCTCAATTAACTTAGGCTATGTTTGGTTGGATGTAAAATTTTTAATAGAATTGAACAGTTTATAATGAAATAGAATAGAAATAGATGCAATATTAGAAAATTGTTGTTTAAGAGGGATGGAAGAATTCATAATGTAATATAGTGAAATGTTGTTTGGATGAAGGGTTTATAATATAATATAGTGTAAAATTACTTATCATTTTACATTTCATCCTAAATCCTCTAAATTAGAGGTTTTTCATTTTTACTGTTTAGAATGAAATGAGATGTAATATAAAATCCTCCTCTTCTATTTCATTCTATTGTAGACTCTCCTCCCAAACGATGAAATAATATTATATTTTATTACATTTCATTATTAAACCCCAAACTAAACATACCCTTATTAACTTGAAAGTTTAATCAACAACACGCTCAATATATGCTTCTTGCCAACCAAAATGAATATCGGTCATTAAATGATTTTTTCTTACAACTAAATATTCAATCAAATTGACCGGTTTAATTGTAAAAATTTTAAATCGTATAATTTTCAGTTTAATTTTTATTTTTAGGTTCGATTTACTTTAACAACTTTTATTATTAAAAATCAATCAGTTTATTAATTATTACTTTAACAACTTTTGTTATTAAAAAGTAATCAGTTTATTAATTAATCGGTCAATTTTTGTAAAATAATAAGTTCTTATAAATTAAAATAAATTAATTAATTTTATTTAACAATCTTCTTTTTAATTAAAATTTTAATTTTTATGATAAGAACAATCACTTTCAATCATATTTTAGAAAAAAATTAATTTTTTCAATTTTTATCAAATTTTATAATAATTTAATACTGAATAAATATATTAAATTTGGTCCAATTTTTTTTTTAAAAAATTCTTCTCATCATTGTCCGTACTTGTCGTGAGATGTCATACGCCAATAAAAATGGCAATGGATGTGATCAACCCCGGGTCCCCGGCCCCTTGGCTAGCTTGTCAACGATTGTTAGTGAATAGACTCTTTTTGGCTAATACAATGTGGATAGTGAAAAAATATATAAAATATAAACTATGTAAGTTCATTCCTTTTTAAAAGTATTTTATTATTTTAAATTATTTTAAAATGTATATATATATATATATACACACTAAGTTGAAGTACTAATATCAATCAAATAATAATTTACATTAAACTAATAATTTGACATGAATTTAATTAAAAATTATTTTTGTATTTTTAATATTCTTTTGAAGTAATTTGACGATTAAAAAAATTCAGTAAAGGCGTCTGAAATCATGAAGCGAGGGAAAAAGAAAAAATGCACGAAAATGGAACGGACAGTAGTGGGAGGAAATTGGACAGACAATCAATAAAAGTTGACACGATTAACTTTGTCATTTATCTGCGTTGTCTTTGTTCATGAATAGACCAGACACGGTTTTGAAGGAAAAATATCAAACATACCGCATATATTGTATTTGTCCGGGTTCATCAACTTCTGATAAGTTGGTAGCAACCTTTCATCTAGAGAAAAAGAAAGGTCAGACAAAAGGGTAGAGAAAAAGAGACAAAAAATCAATAGCAATTTGTTCTTTTTAGTCCATGAACTTGTTCTGCTACGGATAAAATATGGATGGTGACTTGGTATTTGGTGCTGCGTGCCATGACATAAAAATCATAACGAGACATTTGCAGCTTCAATCTTGCTAATGGTCTTCGTTTATAATTTTACACTAAGTGACCATTTCTTTTGCATTACAGGCTTCTTGGCCATCATCAGACGACGCAAGAGTGAGTTATCTCTAAAGCGCCAAGAATTACTGTAATGAAATAAGGGTCAAAGTAAGCTGCAAACCCTGAGGGAAACATGGGATTCATTAGATATTCAACGACTAATGGTGCTTGTCTTCAAGCAATGAGTAGATGTTGATGAAACTCGCGAAATTACTATTGCTTCTTTGACCAATCCTCCAACTACGTACATGCGCCACACCAAACATGCGTGATCCTCGTTGATGTTCTTGACTTGGCTGTGGTGATAAACGAAATGATCTTGAAATTTGCGGCCTACTAGACTACTACAAGTGCCTGCTTGGACGCTATTGTTGCTGCAAGCCGATCATTCTATGACTTGCAGAAACTAGATTTGGTAAAAGATTTGCAGGTCTTATCACAACACGTTTTGAGACTAAACAACAGGAGAGTTGATTTGGACTCGTACGGAAACAACATGTAGGAACATTGCTTCAATTTACAACTGCACGTGGCAATGTTCCATTGCTTTAGGGCTTTCTTTTCCTCTGTCCCCGTATGTTAGGTGCTTACGGCGGCAAATCAAGATGTCAGGTTGTGATAACAAGAACAAAGCTATGTCCTCTATAAATTTGAGTAAAAAAATCTAAACACATGTTTAACTTTATCCAAATTATTTAGTTCAATCATCATATTTATTATTAAATTTATCTCCAATTGTTAACCGTGTACTAATCAATGTTGCAAAGCATGCCAAAACATTCACTTCATAGTTTTAGTTGTTCAAAGGAAAGCATTATTAGAATTATTTTTGAGAACCATAGATGCTGAAATGAGGTCTAAACTTTGAATCTTACTTGCTTGAAGACAACCATACACAAAGATCATGATTCTTAATTACAATATAAGGTTAAATTTCTCTCGAGTAGTGCTAACTAATAATCTGAAAAGGTGAACGTTTTAGTATTTACCCTGAATCTTGTCATTTAAGTTGTATTCTTAAGAACATCAATTTAGAGATTGGCTATGGACAAAAATCTTAGCTAAGGGTGCAAGCAAACTGAGAGGGTCAAATTATGAATTTTTTCCACAAAGGAAGAGAAAATGAACACATTTCAGGGAGAATAACGTCATAGCCTACATCTCTAGTCTTCCCTATGTAATTCGACTCATGAACATTCATGGATCTAGTTAACCTAATCGAAGAAGAATCCTCCAAAATTTCCCATCATGTTACTATTCGTTGAATTACTTGCAAAAATTGTGTATTATTTCAAATTAAAAAAATACTTGTTATAGATACGGTCCCATAGGCTGGTTAATTATATACTTATTTCATGTAATTAATTGGTCTAAACGAAGCAAAGACCCACTTGACAAGGATTACTTAATTACTATAATTAACAAGAAGATTAGCAAGAATAACCTCATTAGCCAGCTGGCACTAGATCCAGATTAAGCAAAACCAAGTTCCATATTGACTAGGAAAATTTTGGACCAATACCGAAGTTAGGCATAAGTTTGCTTGAGACAACCAAACATTGCCAAGGAAAAAATGTTACAGATACCAAATAACTCGACCATGTTCCCCTGACTGCAATCAAAAAGTAAAAAGTCAATTGCTTGAACCATCAACGAGGACAAGTTAGATTCGTGTTATAATCAACGCTTCCAAACAAGACACTAGGTCTAGAGGATTAAATAATAATAACACCTATTAATAACTAGTTACATTTGAAATGCAGTGTTCTTTGCACTTTAACTAACGACATTTTTATACTACTTTCGTTGTTTGTCTTGGAAATTCAAAGCAGAAGTCAATGAGACTAGAGATCAAGAATGAGTATATGTACAATTCGAGGCAATGCAATTAAATAATAACAGGAATAAAAAGGAGGGATTAAGTACATTATATATTCAGATATATGTTTATTTGGGTTGTTGCAACAACTAAGTATCGTTTTCTTTTCTCCTTATAATTTTGAAATACTTGTTACTTAATCGATTAATTTGACCAAGTCTTGTTTACCATTAGTTGAAGTATTGACTAAAGAAAGATGGGTAGAGAAAGCAAAATTTGCTTTCCTTGTTGACTTTTTGATTTATGCCAAACAATTGAGGGACAAGTTAACTAATAAATAATTTTCAGGAACACACTTTCTTATTTCTAAATAATTAAACATTAAAAAAATCTTACACAATATGACGACTAACTTTTTTTATTTCTAAATAATTAAATATAAAAATATCTATTAATTTTCAAGATTTTTAAAATATTTTTTCTTTTAACAATTATATTTTTTTCAAGATGATGAGAAAGAGTCCATTCCCAATTCATTGTTTCATTTTTTTAAAAATACTGCATTATTGTTTTAAGGACTTTGTAAATTAGAATAGAGAGCGATGTTAAAAGGGTTGTCTTCCAATTAATGGTAAGTGTTCTCCTTTTCTCCTAAATCCTAAATAAATAGTGAACTCTTCTAGAAATATGTATTGAACATTAATTGATTTAACCATATTTGAGGAATAATTTTGCAAAATATTAACGAGGTTTAGACTAAATCAAGCTCTTATATGTCCAACAATATTAATATTCGGGTTATATATATTAGTCCCACCAAAATTTCAAAGGCTTAAATTTATCATGGTTTAAGAAGTTCTTGGAAAAGAAAAATATATGATAAACGGTTTCTTATCTTAATTTTTTAAATAAGAACAAAACACACATGACACGAGTATCACACGTAAACTAATCAAATATTATTGATATAACAACAAAATGTAACTATTAAATTTAATCTAAACTAATAAACTTGATTCTATAGTAAAATTTTAGTTTAAGCGAGGTTTAAATAGTTCATTTTAAGTTTAAGAGTTAAATTGGATCATCGTGTCAATAACATTTAATTAGTCCTTATGTAATAATAATGTTGCATGTTTTTTACTATTATTTTTTAATGAAAATCTAAGAAAAAGAATTTTATATAAATTAAAAATAACAAAATTTTGTTTAAACCATGAGAAAATTCTATATATTTTACCTTATTTTATAGTCATGAATATACACAATTCGATTCACTTCAATACAATATTATCATAATTATGATGATGTAAATGCTAAAATTATTGCTAATAGTTGCTTACATAAGTGAGAAGTATCACAACCTTTAGGTGAGAAATAGAATTGGTCATAAATATTAAGTGTTACCCTCTATACTATCTCTTTAACCTCACTAACTTTTATTAAAGATTTGTTAAATTTTATATGATTGGGCCTAAATAAACTAAACACATACAAGCTCGTATAAGGTTCCATCCTAAAACCAATTGGTACTAAGAGGAGTAACTCATTAGGCTTATATACATGTTCAAGGCTATATATTCTTTCGATGTGGAACAAAGTCCCACTTATATTTTAACATGCCCCCCTCACGTGTAGGCTAATTTACGGCTCAATATGTGACACAGTCTATCGTGACGAGGTGGTGACGTGTAACCCAAGAGCAACCTGCTCTGTTACCATGTTAAATTTTATATGATTATGCCTAAATAAACTAAACACATATAAGTCAAAATGATGTTCCATCTTAAAACCAATTGGTACTAGGAGGAGTAACTCATTAGGCTTATATGCATGCTAAAGGCTATATATCCTTTCCATGTGGGACAAAGTCCCATATATTTCAACACACCCCCTCACATGTGGGCTATTTACGGCCCAACACGTGATACAGTCTATCGCGATGAGGTGGTAACTTGTAACCTAGAGCAATCTGCTCTGATACCATGTTAAATTTTATACGATTGAGCCTAAATAAACTGAGCACATACAAGTCCAAAATAAGGTTCCATCCTAAAACCAATTGATATTAGGAGGAGTGACTCATTAACTTATATGCATGCTCAAGGTCATATATCCTTTCAATATGGGACAATGTCCTATATATTTCAACATATAGTTTTAGGATGAAACCTCATTTGAGTTTATATGTGCTCAGTTTATTTAGGCTCAATCATATAAAATTTAACAAGATCTCAATTCCTTAAACTTTTACATGTTCCTTGTTACATTTCTCAATTCTAATATAACATATTATTAAAGCCCCTATAATCCACACTCAAATTGAATGTATGACTTATCAAGTTGGAATCAGAATATTGGATCTCATTAAATTAGAATAATGTTTAACATTAAAAAAATTCTTACCTTCACATAATTTATTTCTAAATGACGGAATCTCTTCTAAGTTTTGATAATAATACATATGTAGCGTGAGACCCACCAAATATTTAAGGTTAGCCATCGCTGCCATCAAATAACATGTAAAGAAAATGAAATCGCTGTTAATTAATTAGTTAATGGCAGCTCTATTCTATATGCTCCAGATAATTCAGCCGCCGTGCCAAAGCCAAAATATATATTCATTTAATACCTCCTTTCTAATTCTTACCAAAAGAAATGAACAAATAGCCTCTTAAGTGTTTATTTTAAAAGTCACTGACCAGTGTAGAGCACACTACAATAATTCTTAGGCATTTAAATTAATGTAATATCCTTATCTCATGTTCTTAGGATTCCCTTACTGTCATTGTTAAGCTACGATTAATGAAATCTCTAGACTCTAGCTATCGCGCATTTTTTTTAATATTAACCTCTAATCATTTTTAATCTCAATTTGGTACGTCTCTAAGCCACAATAATTTCTAAAAGATGTGTACAAACAACGTTAACGGCCTTGTAATGCAATTGTCCTGACATGAAAGCAGCCCCAGAAAGGCACACCTTCCCCATCAATATGTTTCAGAATTTGTTAATTAATCATTACTACGTCGAACAAGGACACAGGGAAACACCACCCCGTAACATACCCCAGAAAGGCACCCTTCCCCCTCAATATGATTCGGGAATTTGTTAATTAATCATTACTACGTCGACGTGTACAAGTACACAGGGAAACACCACCCCGTAACATAAATTGATATTTCATCTATTAAACTTATGTACTCAAAACTTTAATAGGTCACGTAACATAAACATACAAGGAAGAAGCAACCCAAATGTAAAAGCTAAAATGATGGCCGTCATTATCTACACATACCAAAATTGGGTACGTATAGCCGGCAGCCATCGCTGTCTAGGACCAACAGATTCACCACCAAAGTGCCGCGTGGTTCGGTTAACGCATTAGACCGGGACAATCGCAGATTGACATGGCACGACATGTGGCTCCCCACTTGTATGGTCTCAAGCAAACAAAAGTGATGTCTAGCGGGCCCATCTTGTCTCCTCCTAGGTTAGACAAACTTGTGAAACAGAAGTTTTATTTACGTGCCAGTGTCTGTCCGTCCAAAAGCAATATTGGGGTAGGGTTCGACGAACACGACATGTCGTTTTGCAGGACATCATCCTTTGGCTCGGCTATATAAGGAGGAGTTGAGGAATGGCTGCTCAACTCGTACCATTCTCCAACTTCATCGATCAATACAATCTCCCTTTAGTTTTGCATAGTTTCTATTGCTTTGATCTCTGAAAGATTTGGATCATGGCTGTTGAGTCAGTTCAACCGTCCCCATTTGGTCCTCCTGCATGCGAAAATGACGCAAAAGCTCTCGAGTTCATTGAGGAGATGACAACAAATGTCGATGCTGTGCAAGAGAGAGTTTTGGCGGAGATACTGAGTAGAAATGCCAAGACTGAATATCTCCAGAGATTCAAGCTCAATGGAGCCACTGACCGACACAGCTTCAAGTCCAAAATTCCTGTCATCACTTACGAGGATCTCCAGCCTGAAATCCAACGTATTGCTAATGGTGACCGCTCTCCTATCTTGTCTTCGCACCCCATATCTGAGTTCCTTACAAGGTATGGAGATGTTGATATTATATGTGTTATAAGAAATCCATTGAACTAAAAGGTTTAGAATGAAGTTCGTCATCTATATATATGTATAACTGTTTCAATGCAGCTCTGGAACTTCAGCTGGCGAAAGGAAGCTGATGCCAACAATTACGGAAGAGTTGGATCGTCGTCAAAAGTTATACAGTCTTCTAATGCCAGTGATGAACCTGTATGTATATTTTTTTTAATTTGTAGGGCTTGGTTTTTCAGAGAAGTTCATAAGCATGACGTGTTAGTCCATTTTGATTTCTCGTTGGGGCAGCTACGTGCCGGGTTTGGACAAAGGGAAGGGTCTATACTTTCTATTCGTGAAAGCTGAAACCAAAACCCCAGGTGGTTTATTGGCACGCCCTGTGCTAACTAGCTACTACAAGAGTGACCATTTCAAGAACAGACCATACGATCCTTATAATGTCTACACAAGCCCCAATGAAGCTATTCTTTGTGCTGACTCATTCCAGAGCATGTACACCCAGATGCTTTGTGGCCTTCTGATGAGAGAAGAAGTCCTACGAGTTGGTGCAGTGTTTGCCTCCGGCCTTCTCAGAGCAATTCGGTTCCTTCAACTTCACTGGAAACTGCTCGCCGAAGACATATCAACTGGCAACTTGAATCATAAGGTAACAGACCCTTCAATAGGGGCATGCATGAGTAAGATACTGAAACCTAACCCAGAACTCGCTGAGTTCATCACGTTAGAGTGCGTCGGAGAGAACTGGGCAGGAATTATCAGACGTATCTGGCCAAAAACAAAGTACCTTGACGTGATTGTCACCGGAGCTATGGCTCAGTACATTCCTACTCTAGAGTACTACAGTGCTGGATTGCCTATGGCTTGTACTATGTATGCTTCGTCCGAGTGCTACTTTGGACTCAATTTGAAGCCAATGAACAAACCATCGGAGGTTGTTTACACAATCATGCCTAACATGTGCTATTACGAGTTCTTGCCTCACGATCCCTCAACTCCGACGACTCTTTCCAGGCTCTCACCTCCACCGCTTGTTGACCTCGCCGACGTTGAAGTCGGCAAGGAATATGAGCTCGTTATATCAACTTTCTCTGGTCTCTGCAGGTACCGTGTTGGTGATATCCTCCTAGTCACCGGATTTTACAACAAAGCACCGCAATTCCGATTCATTAGAAGGAAAAACGTGCTGTTGAGTATTGATTCTGACAAGACCGACGAAGCCGAGCTCCAAAAGGCCATTGAAAATGCCTCCTTACTGTTGCGCGACTTCAAAACTAGTGTTGTTGAGTACACTAGTTATGCAGACACCAAAACAATCCCTGGTCATTACGTGATCTACTGGGAGTTGCTTATTAAGGATCCTACCAACTCACCAACAGAGGGGACACTGAACCAGTGTTGCCTGGCTATGGAAGAGTCAATGAACTCGGTGTATAGACAATGCAGGGTTGCTGACAACTCCATTGGACCATTGGAGATAAGGGTAGTGAAGAATGGAACTTTTGAGGAACTCATGGACTATGCAATTTCAAGGGGCGCATCCATTAACCAATACAAAGTGCCTAGGTGCGTCAACTTCACTCCAATATTGGAGTTGTTAGATTCCAGGGTGGTCTCCAAGCATTTTAGCCCATCAGTACCACATTGGACCCCTGAAAGTCGTCATATCTTCTAGGACCATGTACGGCAACATGGCAACTAAACTGTGCCACGGTTAACGGATTGAACGAACAATCGTAAGCACAAAGGTCTTATTGGATGACAACAGTATTTGTTTTTCTTTATGTATATCCATCTTTCTGTTTGCTTTATTAGTTTAGTTTCTGCTTTCATATTGTTATTGTGTTATCGTTTCGTGTAATAAGTCTTGTAATCTGTATTGTCCAATCTGAAGACAATCCTTTGTCCTTGCTTTATGATCTTTTGGTACAATCATTGCTTTATACAAATAAACAGTGAACCATGATAGAGTAAAATATAATAAGAGTGAGTTACATTAATTCAAAAGAATACAAATGAGTGTTCATTTTGACATGTCCATGGATTTTAGTGCACATGCTACGGCTAGATACTCGTCTATTAGCTAGTTAAGCTTTTTATATATCTAGATACCAATGTATTTTGTTGTGATGACTAGGTTTCCACTCAAATATTCTGTTTTGACTGCGATGATAGATATACACGATAAAAGCCTACCCTAGCCTTAAATGATGAGAATCGAATCTTTCACCCTATACATTTTTTCATGAATTTTTATAATAAAACCTAATGCATCAATGCATGTATGATTGCACCTATCAATTTCTGAGTTTGAAATTTGAAAAGCTTAGGCGTTTTTTAGTAAAATGTAAGACAGAAGCAATGAGTAACTAAGCTAAATAAGAACTTAATTCAATTAGTTATTGTCTTTGAACTTGCCAATATTGGACGGACTTCTTCATCAACTATGCCTCGGAGAGATGAGATCCATTTCATTCGTTTAGTTTTTGTCAAAATCATTGCTTTCTTTTTCATTTTCTTATAAGCACCGGCTTTAAATTTTTAAACAACAAAAAAAAAAGTCAAAGTAGATAAATGTATTAATAAAAAATAAAAAAACAAAAAAAGATGATGATGACGACGACAAAATATAAATAAATACTTAGAAATAAAAATATGAAAAACTAATAAAGTAAATAATAAAATAAAGATAAAAGAAGGTAAAGAATAAAAAAAGATAAAATATAAATATAAATATAAATAATATATAATGTAAAAATAATTAAAGTAATAATAAAAATAGACGTAAAAGATGATGAAGATAATGATAACGATGATAATAACAATAATAATAATAATAAAAGACATATAAATAAAAAATGTTAAAATAAGTAATATAATAAATATATAATAGGGTGAAGAATAAAAATAAATGATTAAATATACAAACAAAAAAGAAAATGAGAAATAAATAAAATAAACAAGCTGATATAAAAAATTATTTAAAATTCAGTATTACACGATGCTACATATTAAATACAAAATATAAGAATTGAACGAAAGTGTTTTTAGTATCTACGAAAAAGAGAGAGAGATTTCACTGTGTGAGACTAAAAGTTTATAAAATGGTATCATCAAATCTAGTTAAGGAATAACCTTTTAGTTTTTCTTGCTTGCCGACACCAATGACCAATCACCACATAATTCATAAACAAAGTTAAAATCGAGGCAAACTGTAATGCTATCCAAAAGCACAAAGTTCATCAGGCATGTGATGATGAGTGTTCTCAAAAAATCCATCAGGGTTTTACTTTGAGGCCTCTAAAAGCATAGATCGGGCATAGTAAAATTTGCTGTTCGAAGCAGATTCAAGATCACATCAGGACTTTTGTCACCTCCAACAAAAACGTTGACGTTTGTGAAAAGAACCTGTTTTTATAGTCGGCCTTCTAACTTAACGATCCCAAATCTCAACGATCCAATAACATAACGAAACACAGGTTGCCTATGTATGGTCTAAAGATGATTCTGTCTTTAAAGTGAAACTCTGAAGGTTGCTATTGTCGCTTAAAGCGATTTTATCTTTGTTAAAGTATATCTTTTTCTCTCTCTCTCTCTTTTGTGGGGGTTATGTTGCATGATCGTGAGTAAAATGACTGTATCACACTAAACCCTGACAATGAACTTGGTCTCATAACAAGTTTGAACACAAGGTAATGTAGTTTTAAAATCCAAGCAAAATCACATCAACATGATAACCTAAGTTAATAAAAGCCGCCCAATAGAGTGTCCTCTGTTACTAAATAAAACAAGGAAACATGATGATTGTCTTGTTCCTTCCCTCCTGGACATTCTTTTCCTGCTTCAAAATGTAAAGGGTTGGCCACAGTATCCCACAGCCAGATCGCTGGCTTTGCGTTCATTTTCATTGTTCGTCGCAGTTCCCTACATTGACGTACATTAAAGTTTGATCGAAGAACAGACACCAATAGAAGAATATGAAATTCATACAATTATGCACAGTACCTGCCGATCATCAGTAGCCTTGTGGTACATGATTGAAGGATAATTTCCGTTGACTACTTGTTCCAGTTGAGGTTGGAGCATGTATCTATCAATATGATTCAAATTAGTCAGGGAATATGAAGGAACGGAAGCGAAAAATGCCCGAGGTTGTTGTTGGTGTAAGATTCCAGCATAAAATTGTGGTTGATTACTACTGCAGCCAGACGGGGTCAAATGTCAACGGATCAATTAATTATTCAATGTATATATATGATAAGCTTTTCGAATGATGATAATGGAGACACCTGAAAAATACACCGGAACCTTGGATGTTGATCTTAGAGTTCGTTTCAGGATAAGAAGATCTCCTGTTGGGATTGAAGCTTGAATTTGCAGCCATGGAGTCACTCATGTTCCCCATATTGTAAACTGATTTCTGAAAGAAGTAACAGAATAAGAGAAGTTAGTACACACATTTCGAAGCAAATTTTTCGATTTCTTGATTTGTAATTGCTATAAACTTGGATATCAACTCCTATAGCTAGTCAGAAGCTCTTTTGCTAGTTATAGGCATGTGTCTACTTCTGTTTGATTACCTTTAAACCTGGTTGAATCGATCCATTTGATTCTAACAGTTGCTGCAAAACAATTAACAAATGCTATAAACTTTGTGATAGAATCGCATGAACACAAAATTGCTTTCTCATATCATTCATCAGGATTCTAACTTAGACGTGCTTAGTGAAATGAAACAACAATCCTGGACCCAAAAGAAGATGTTAGTAGATGATGATTGAAGATCATGCCTTTCGGATTCGGATACGTCTCAAAGTGTCCTCCAGGACCTGCTCTTGGTAGAGAGCTTCACTCAATGTCTTGATGCAACTTGGACCACTTACATAGTATCTGTAGTCAGTCGCATCAGAGCTTTATGATTCCAATTTCAATCACAGCAGAGGAACAGGGCTGGTTTATACCTTAGTTGGTTCTCAACATCAGCTAATTCAGAATTGAACTTGAGGATTTGGTTTTTAACTTCCTGTTAATATAAGATAAAATCAATTTTTTTCTTTTTGAATTGTCCAAAACAAATATGAATAAATTTTCAATTATATCACATGTACCTCCAATCTAGATTCAATACTAAGTTTGCTGTCGCTAAAACATAAGTCAAAGAAATAAATAGCAATCAGTGAATCACCCAATCAACAAATTTAACCATGAATAAGTACAAAAATAAGGTAACAAACCGAGACATGACTGATAGATTGAAGATATTTGTCTCAACACTCATTTCAGCAATAACCCTTTGGATAAGCTGCAAGTTGTGGCATATACATTTCATTCACATGATAATAATTTGGGAATAAGAACCCTCTTTGTCCAAGCATAAGAAAAAAAGAATTTAGAGATTTCAAAAAACGAATTAAATACCTCTTGATTTTGAAGGCTTTGTCCAATTGTAGGAAAGAGGAAATAGTTGAAGATCGAGAATCCATACCGAGAACAAATTGCTTCAGATCATTATTTTGAATAGAGAATTGATAATATACACTCCCATGTTTAATATGTTAACTTGAGTTAAGGTGCATAACTAATATAACATGAAACATAAATAGCATTACCTCTAAAAGATGTACGAAATAGAAACGATAGGAAATTTTTTAGAAAATACCTTTGTAACCTAAATATATTTAAAAATAATATAAATATGAAATTAATGAAGAGATACAAATTAGAAAAAAATAATAAATTAAAACTTAAAACTTGAAAGCTTTTTTAAAAATTAGATATGGTAAAGGAATTATATTCTTAATGCCAATATTTACATCCTCTTTTCAAAATATAAAGTTTAAATTTCCATTTCTATTAAATTATATTAATAGAAATTACCATCCACGTTGTTGTTCTGGTAGATCAATAAATTGCTGAAAAGTTTCTTCTAAACTGCAAAATTACAAGTATTTATGATAAATAAATAGAACAAAAATTAATTATGAATAATGAAAATTGTATGATAAAACATAACAACAAAAGAAAAACAAGCATACCTTTCCTTTGCATCAAAAAGAATAAGTTTTCCAGCTGGAGAAAAAATGATGAGAACAACAGGTATATCACAAAGGGTAGAAACTTCATAAGCTTTTTTGACAAGCCCACTTTTCCTTTTGGCAAATGTGATATGTCTGTATGTTTTGTTCTCTATTTTCTTTAGCTGCAGCTTTACCCTCCCCATTGTTTTCTTCTTTCTTCTTGTGCTTGGTGCTAGGGTTTCTTTTAACTGCATTTTTTCTCTTTTCGTTCTACAAGCAACTATAAAGAGAACGTGCTTTTAGGCACTTGTGGTCCCAGACCATTAATTAGTCATTTTTTGGCATTCAAACTTTACTATTTCCTGGAATATCTAATTTGTAATCAACCCTCCTACAATAGCAAGGCGAATCTGACTAACTAGATTATTCATTTAAATGCTCTTAAAGAGACGTTTAAATGCCTTTAAACACTTGGCATTGGCTTTCCACCTTCGTGCCAGTATGGCTCTAGCCGTTCGGGTGGCAACTTTTTTTTGTGTGTGGAAGAATTAGAGTAGTTTTTATAAATTATTCTATCTCACTCGAAAAAACAGATATAAAAAAAATTATATAAAATTATTATTATGTTTTTTAAATTTTAAATAAATAATTTAACAATCCAAAAACATCGTTACGAAATCAAACAAGAGGAGACTCTACCGAATGATTCTTGAGAGTTTCATAAAGTCATCGCATTATCATGACAATGCGACTTTAGACGTTTGTAACTCCGAATCAATGGCCTTGGCCTTACGCACAGAAACGTGAAAGCAAGTAATCGGCAAGCTCTTTATAATTCGATGCTCAAGAGTCTGAGTTGGCCTCCTTTAATATGGAATATAACTTGGTTGATTCTGTATCTTTTCTTATGGCTTATTGCTTATTCCCTTCCAACAACACCCTTGTACCCACCCAATGATGCAACAAAATCTTGAAAACGTGTATGTTTCTTCCACTAATGCCTTTAAAGTTCAATTCAATGCAATTTGAGATATGTAACTTCTGTTTCTTCTGTATGAATTAAATTAACAAGTGCAGCAGCCAAGTGGTCTAATTAGAGTGATATTTTCAACTTCCAACTTTCTAGTATCCTCTTCATAAGTCGAACCGTATATACGATGATACTGACTTCAAAGTATATAATTAATTATAACTTGCATATTTATAAAATACATTGGTATATTTTTAATTTTTTTACAGTTAATAAATCACTACAATAAATAGGACATTTAGCGACAAATCTAATCATCACTAAAGAATAAAAAATCCTCGCAAATTAGTATTTGCGACGAAATAATATCGTTGTCAAAATCGTCGCTGAATTTTGGTAGCAAAACAACATCCACAACGTTTTCTAGAAGTCGTCACTAAAAATGGTTTTCGACAAAAATAATTCGTCGGTAAAAAGTATAACCGACGATAATAGAGAACATCGTAAATAATTTTGTGTGATGTTTATTTTTTGTAGATAAAACTTTTTCCCTAATAAATCCTATTCGTAGGTAATTGTTTTTAGTGACGATTGTACTTTAGTAGAAGAA
>JANQBM010000220.1:30727638-30744354 GCA_025594535.1 Erythroxylum domingense
GAAGAGTGAAGTTCTAATATGAGGGTAGAATATCTTAATGATGAACATGTTAGGAAAGCTAGTGCAGAAGTTAGTGGAGTTAGTGAAAGAGAAAATTAAGGAGTTGACTAAGGGGTTGGTGTAGGAGTTAGTTAAGGAGTTGGTGAAAGAGTTGGTAAAAGAGTTGACGAAGGATTTAGTGTAGGAGGTGGTGAAGGAATTGATGTGGGATTTGATAGAGAGCTGGATGATCATGATAGAGATTAGGATGAGGGTTTTATACAAGTTGACATTACTAATGACAATTAACTAGTTGAAATTGACTTAGCTGATTATGGTAGTTTTATTGATAGTGATGAACCATTCAAAGACCTAATACTAGTATTTAGTAAAATCCATCTGATGTGGCAGGACATTGGAGATTAGGGATAGAGTTTGGATTAGATAAAGAATTTAGAGATTTTATTATGGATTACAAAGTACAAACATGATACAATGTCAAGTTTAAAAAATGTGAAACTCATAGGATCAGAGTTAGATGCATTGAGGGATGCCCATAAGAATTATATGTTAGTTGTGACAAGAATGAACGGTGCTTCAAAGTGAAGACATACATTCTTGAGCATATTCTTTTATTACCAATAAACCTATATTGGTTTCATCTAAGTTCCTTATGAGAAATTTTAGGGAAATAATAATTGAGAAGTCTAGTATCTCGATGACAAAAATGGTTAAAAATTATATAGAAAAGCTTAATACATTTGCCAACTCAAGTATTTATAGAGCAGCAAAGAGGAGACTAAGAAAAGATTAGGCAACTGATTATATGAATGAATATGTCAAGCTATAAAGATATGTACATGAGTTGAGGATTAGTAATCCAGGATCAATAATAGAGTTACAACTGGAAAGGAATGAAGAAACTTTTATGTTAAATTTATGCATAATTATATTTATACATATCATTGACAACTATATTTATTTGTACTTCTTTATCGCTTTTGTATAGTTCAAAAGATTGTATATTTATTTTGATGCCTTGAAAAGAGGATGGAGGCATTTGAGGCCAGTTTTTGGTATTGATGGTTTCTTTATAAAGATAGAATTCCAAGGTCAACTATTGAGTGCAGTTGGGAGGGAAGGTGATTGAGGGATGTATTTATTAGTTTGGGCTATTGTAGAGAAAGAGAATACTAATTCTTAGACATGATTTATGAATATGCTAACTTTTGACTTGGAATTGGATAATGTTAAAGGGCTTACAATTATATAAGATATGCCAAAGGTATTTTATTCTTCATATATTTATAGTTTATTATTATACAAATTTTATATTAACTTAAATTAACTTAATCTTTTATATTGTTATAGGGATTGATTAGAGCTATGGAGGAGACATTACCGTATGCCACTCATTGAATATGTGCTAGACATATATACCATAATTGACATATGAATCGGAAAGGAAAGAATTTGTGGAAGTAGTTTTTGGAATTGTGCATAGTTAACTTACATCAAAGATTTCAATGAGTAGCTTAAAATACTAGATTAAATAAAACTTGGATATATGTCAACATTGCTTGAATATCCTATAAAGAGGTGGGTAAGATGCTACCAATCTTTTAAATTGAAGTGCTTAATTTTCGATAACAATATGAGTGAAATTTTTGATGGGTGGATCTTACCACAAGAGATAAGCCAGTTATCAGCATGCTTAAAACCATTATAATCCTGGTGATGAAGAGGCATGTAACTAGGAGATAATTTGTGCATGCTTGGAAATAATATGTTACACCGAGGAATATGAAGAAATTAGAGAATATGAAGAAATTAGAGAATAATAAGAAAGACACAATGTAATAGAGAATAGTTTCGAATAATGATGGAGCAATAAAGTGTATAATGGTGATATTAGGCATATTGTAGGGATTGATAAACACCAATCATGTAGTTGTCAGGCTTGGAATCTTTATGGATATCCTTGTAAGCATGCTATAAATGATGTTCATCATTCCAAATAAAGGGAAGAGGCATTTGTAGATGATTGATATAAGAAGTCCAACTTTCTCGCATTGTACGACCATATGTTGCAACCTATTAAGGGTGCAATTTTCTAGCCTACTATTGATGCAGAAGAATAAACCCACCACCCAAAAGATTTATACCATGAAAACTTAAAACAGTTAGAATGAGAGGAGTAAATGAGCCTAATAATTTGAAAAATCAAAATAAATTGACTCGAAAAGGTCAAGTACAAAAATGTACGAAATGTGGCAATTTTGGCCATAACATCAGAAAAATGTAAGAATGAAAGCTCAACTCAACTTACTCAACAATCTCCATAAGTATAAAATATTCTTTGATTATTAAACCTTATTTTGATTACTAAGTATTACTTCACATATCGAATGATATTTATGAAATTCTTTGATTATCAAACTCATAATGATATTTATTTCATATTTATTAGGTCATCACTGAGGTCTCTTCATAAGTGATGTTCTAATACAGTTGAACATATTATCCTACTGAGTCAACATAACAATACTGTAAGTATATGAGCATTCATTATATTATTAATAACTTTCACAAATGAATGTTGTTAACGACATGTGTATTTTTAGGTTATTAGCTCTTCATATAGTAGTAAACAAAAGTATTGATAAGTTGATCTACATTCATTTAAGTTGTCTTTTAAACCAAGAGGTCTAAGGTTTAAAGAATAACCTAACATCACTTCTCAACAGTTGTAAACCTAAGTAATAAGGAGGAGAGGATCATTGAATCAACCAGCATATGATCAACCTTCTCAGTTAAGTGCAAATGACAGAAGCAATGTGGTTGATTCCCATCTTATACATTAATGTTGTCTATGTGTTGTTGGAACTTTAGTTATTAGATCCACTCACTTTTGTATATGGAAGGATAGATTCAATCAATTTTGCATATAGATTGGATAAACGATATGGTGCAATTATTTACTTATATACTACTCCAATTGTTTATTGTGATATAATCACTTTTGTATATATATGTTGTGATTTTTGAACTGTTAATTAGGCATCATTAAGGCATCTTCATGAATAATAAAACAATAAAGACAAAGCATAATATATTAGAACTTAGTTCAAATAAGGGTTTTTCATTCATCATAATTCAAGTTTTAAACAAAATAATATAATTTAGTTACACTTACCCACAACAAACCATATTATTACACTCAATATAAGCACAAAACATCCTAATATGATAATCACTAAAATAAATTTCAGTTCATTTTTCTCTTTGTTAAGAAAATAATGTCTTCTTTTATTATTTTTATTTTCCCCTCAATTTGTAAAATTATACATGATACAATTGCGATTCTTTGAGCCTCCTTCAATATATCTGAATCTTTCTTTAATTTATGAATTACTTTAACAACCCTCTTATTAAATTTTTCGTTGTACCACTTGAAAAAATCTCATCCTCTAACTTGAAAGTAATTAATAATCAATAAGATAAAAATTAAACATATATACAAACAATTTTACCTTACTAAAAAAAATTAAACTTATAGGATATTTGTGGCATCCATAAAATCTCCTTCCTGAGTTATTATCACTCTATGAAGTTCTTTAGGTGGCTTTTAAACCACAATAACATACCATATATCCATCATTTGAATTTAATGAGGTATTAGTTGAAGACATCGTAACTATAGCTTTAGGTAGTCGCTACAAAATTATATTAAGGAAAGGGAATATAATCACTCCTTATAAAAGCAAAGAGCCAAATTCTAAATAGATGTAAAAGTAGAATATCAACAAGGTCTAATAAAAGAGACTTTCAACTTCTTCTTTAGTAATCTTAGTTCTCTTATAAATGGTTGCTCTTTAATTTGTATTCTTCAATCTATTATCAACGAGCAAATTGCTAACCTATAGGTTATTTTGCTAACTAATCCTTTCACTAACATAGATGTACAGGTAGAATCTGAATATTAGAAACAAATGGTAACTAAATTTAAGCCCATTGGTTGGTAGATATGTACAAACAATCCTATAAGCATAACCAGACGCATCCAAAGACAAGTAAATGAATATATTATCCACTTAAACATAAATACCACAACATTATTCAAACCTTACATAAAACCTCATCATCAGAAGTTTGATGTCAAGGAAAAAAGGATATAAACTGCTTAGTTAATAGAGTAAATATAGACAAGATTATAAGCAAGTCAGGTTAAATAACATTATATGGCTAGTAGAATGCATTTTTCTTGCTTTGATCATTAGAGAGATGTAGAAAACCTAAACTAGCAAATCAAAAGGCACACATTTCTTCAGCATATTATCCTAACATTCTTAAGTTAACTATCTTCCTCCATCTTCAATGATCTGTAATTGTTCCAAAATTTTCACAACCTCATCTTTAGTTTTCAACAAGTTAGTGTACTAACCATACGTAAAAAAATTAATTGAACTATGGTAGAACTCAATTATTATATAACTAATTCAGTATGCTCATGTAATAAAATAGAATACTTTGATAATGGAGTCCGAAATACAGTAGCTCAAATAAACTATAATAGCAATAAGAGAAATGTAGCAATACACAATATAGTATCCCCAAACCTATTTATTTGGCTCAATATTACAATAATTCTCCTTAGTTAATCTTTCATTTCCCTTAATCTTATTTTTTTCTACGATTGTTTCTATACCTTACCCATTAATATCCAACATCGTGTCACTTTGCCACTGATATAGAATCTTCCATCCACTCCTGCATAACTAAGATAAATTCCCATAATCAATAAAGGAAGTAGATGCCTTGAAACTCTAAACAAGTACCTTAATAACTAGGGCATTAGAGAAATATGATGTTTTTTTCCATATATGTGGGAGGAGACGACAGCGTATTGTAACACTAGTCAAAATAAGCTAGACCTACTACCATAGCAGTGGTGAGTCTAGGTCGATCCCACAGAGTGTGTGTATAAAGTTATTGAAATGAAAATAATTGGTGTTTAGGTTTAGGAGGTTTTGGTTTTAAAAATAAAAAAATAAAAAAAAGCTAAACTAAACAACAAAAGCAATTTAAAAAAAACACGTAAAAAATGATAAAAGTGGAGAATTCTGTAAGGACTAGGTTTTTGATTCAATCTCGATCTATATCTTAGTTAAAAAAATTTCAATGATTTGTTGTTCTTAAACCTCTCCTAGAAACTATTAATATAGGATTAATAATTAACTTGAGTTTTCTCTTAGGTAGTGTTTAATCAAGATACGATTGTTAATTAAACTTAACTACTAAATAACCTATGATACGATCTTTATATTCAATTGAGAAGTAGCGTTACGAATTAGGAAAATTGATTAATCAAGGAAACAATCACAAACGATGCATCAATTAACCTAAGTTATGTTATCCCTAATGATTATGAACCATTAGTCACTACAAATGAATTTCAACATAACAATTACGGATTATATTGAATATTCTAGCAATGGGTTTATAATAAATGAACATATTAAAATTATCTTTTTACAATACCCAATGGGTTTATACACAAATAATCAAAATACAATGATAACATGATCATTCATACACGAAACCTAATTCCATGCGTATATAATAACACAAACAATTTCTAAAGAGAGAAAGAAATAACAAATCAATGGAAGAAATGGTTTTAACCAGGTCGTCGATGTCGATGTCGCCTCAGAACTTATGTCGGGTTATCTAGCCCTTCATGGGTCTCTCCATGTGTGAGAGCTTCATAGCCCTCTCTTCATTATGTCTCCCGAAGCTTTTTTTTTTCTAGCCGAATGACCCCCTGTCTTAATAACAACATTACTGCCCTCTGTTCTCTTCTTCTTTTTATTAAAACCAACACTTCCCATAAACCCTTCTTCGTTGTCTCCTATTATCTCTTGCTACTGTATGTTTTGGTCTCATCCTTTCAACGTCTGCATTTTTCTTTTCTTACTTTTCCATACACCTGCAATTCTTCATGTGTTACTTGCATTTTGGCTCTCCTTTGCTTCCCACTGCTGTTGTCATTTTGTGCTCTTTGCCTCACCATGTTGCCTTGCGTTTTCTTCATGTGTTGTTGCCGTATTGTGCTTCATACTTCCAGTTATCCACCTGCTGTCGTTTAGCTCTCCTTTATCCATTAATTGTCAGCGTCCATCATCCAACCATCCAGTCATTACTCATTTAAATTAACATTAAAAAATGCATGTCATGCACAAATTTTCTACTTATTTATCTTTCCAGTTGCATGTCGTGAGCAATGTTGCTTCATCATCTTGATTTTGTCTTTACTTGCTCTAATATTTATCATTCTTGCTCCATGAAGATGAGTGAATATTAATCTTCATAAAATGGCCAAAATATCATGCTTTTGACTCACTTTAACTTCTTTGCTTCCGAATTGTGCCTAAAATCACATATGAGTCAAAGTGAGTATCTTAAATCACTAAGTGTTATGGCATAAATTCATAATCAATTAAGCACTTATCAGGAGACACAATGTGTAACATGATTAAAAGTATGAGGAGGGATTTTTTCCCTATGTTGTTTCCTAGAAATTTGACAGAGGTATGCTGGAGATGATTGAACTTGTGATTGAGTGTGTTGCTATAATTGGGCTTGTTGTTGCTACAATTGAACTAGTGGAAGTGGGTGTAAGAATTTTGCAAACTTTTGAACAAGGTGGAAGAGATAGGGATATGGTTTTGCAAACGTTTGAAGATATAGGGATTTTGAACGAAGGACAAAACTTTTAGTTTTGAACTTTTGGGACCCACTTTTGTTTAACTAACAGAATGCCACATCAACAAGTTTTGGGTCCCACTGATGTAAACAATTTTTTTAAAAAAGCCACATTGTATATGATGCGACATTTAACTGATCGAGGGTAAACTCTGTTAGATTTTTCATCCTCATAGGGTCTATTTTGAATGTTTAGTAAACTTTGGAGTTCAAATTGAACACTCTAGAACATTGGAAGTTAACTTGTATTCTGATATAAATGTTAACGTTTAAAATACACTTTTGGCTTAAAGATATATTGTGACGCTTATTTAACTTCTAAGGTCTTAGAATGTAAGTTAAGATTTTATGATTTATATTAATCCCTTTTCATCATCAATTTTATACACATGATTGGAGTCTTATATTTTATTACTAAATCCTTTTAATTTAGAGTGGATAGTTCTTATTCATGAAATATTAGGCATATATTGGTTCAAAGATGCTCAATATATAACCTAAGTTCATTAGTCTACTCTAAAATTCATTTTTAAAACTCAAATTTTGCACTTAAAATAGATATTGTGACCATTTAAGCACTTCAAACCAATTTTCTTTCATCTTTATTATTTAAAACAACATTTATAATTTAAGCTTCTTACTCTTAATTATCACCTAGGTATTAAACTTAGACCCATCTCATATCTATTTATTACAAATATAGAGGCAATTGCCTATATGAGATGGTCAATCTCTTTCATGTTTGACATATTCTTTGATTCATATTCAAATATTTTGCATAAAGGAAATTTATTTTAGAATCAAGCATTACATAATGCTTATCACATAATAAACAATGAAAATTAACATTGTGCAGTGAGACATGACAATATAACGAGTGAACATACATTTATAAATATGTAATAAAAATTTAATATTTATGTAATCTTAATGAGAGGGTGAGCTTTGGAGCAATTGGTAAGGTTACTCCTTTGTCACTAAAAGGTAACAAGTTCGAATCACGAAAATAACTTCTTCCTAAAATGTAAAAGGAAGGCTGTCTACAATTAATATCCCTCCCCTGACCCCTCACAAAATAGGGAGCCTTGTGAACTGGAGTTTTTATTGTTACTGTTGTTTTTATGTATCCCTAATGACTTTACATGCCCAATATATGTACCTCTTGGAGTTGGCTTTGTCATTATGTCCACCACCATATCATGTGTAGATATAAACTTCATGTTTACTTTAGTTTATGCAACTATATCTTTTATATTATTATATTTGGTATCAATATGCTTGGTTTTAAAATATTTTTTACTTATCTATCATAGTGGATTAATAATGGACCACTTTTGCTTTTAGTGACTACTAAACAAAATAAGAAAATTTTGAGCCAAACACCTTCTTTTGTAATAACTGAAAATTCTATGAATTCATCTTCCATTTTAGATAAGGCAAGACAAGATTATTTCTTATTTTTCAATGTTATTACAATATTTTTTAGTAAGAAAAAAACAAAAAGATAGATTTTCTCTTATCTAAATTCCCTAGCTAATCTACATCTGTATAACCTTAAATCATTACCAAAATATCACAATGCATAATCAACAATACCTTTTAAATTCTTCATTATCTTTATACTGATTTTCAACATGCTTGAGTTATATTTGATCAATATCTGCTCATTATTCCAAAAAAGTAACATATATGTAGTCTTGTACATATCATTGCATATATGAGACTTTCAATTGCACTAGAATAGGGAACTTTCTTTATCTTTTTCCTTTTATAGTTGTTTTGTTGGAGAAAACTTTTTGATTGGTACCTTCACCTTTAACAATAAGATTATCAATTAACTTGCACATATAATCATTTGAAAATTTTCTAACCATATATCGCTTGTGAAAGAGACAATGATCTTTTAAAATCTTTGCTCTAAGAATATATAAAGCTTCATCAATCATATATAAAGATAAATTGCAAATATATATATATATATAGATATATATATAGAGGCCATAAATTTATTTCAACAATTGACACTCTTTATGATTTATTCTTATTTTAATTAAAACTTACAATTATTCTACATATATTTCTTCTTTTAACTCTCTACTTAAAAAAGCAATGCTTACATTCATTCAATGTAATTCAAAATCCAAACTAACTACTACAGTCAAGAATAATTAAATCAAAGCAAACCTCATAATTGGTGAAAATGTCTCTTTATAATTTATTATTTCCTAGTGTGTTTCTTTAGCCATAAGGCATGCCTTATATCTTTTGATATTACCATCATCCTTTTGCTTTGTTTTGGAATCCATTTGTTCCCAATATCTTTTCATCCATTAGGGAGATCAACCAAGTCCTATAATTAATTAGAGTTTATAGAAGTTATTTTCTTTTGCAGTGTTTCATCCATTCTTCTTTAACAAGACTGACAAGTGCCTCGTTGACATTACTTGGCTCACCCTTTTCTTGTGGGATAATCATATAAAATTTTCCTTCTATTTCAAAACGATGTTAGAGAATTAATCCATAATTGTTTATACATAAATAAGATTCTTGATATATAGATTCATCAATATCTCAATCACTTCTACTCATATTAGATATAATAAATATACTTTTATCTTTTAATATTACCATCATCCTTTTGCTTTATTTTGAAATCCATTTTTTTCCTAATAAATTTTCACCCATCAAGAAGATCAACCTAAATCCCACACTTAATTGAAGTTTAAAAAAGTTATTTCCTTTTTCATTGCTTTCATCTATTCATCCTTAGAAAGACTAATAAGAGCCTCGTTTACATTGCTTGGCTTACTCTTTTCTTGTAAGATATTCATATAAAATTTCCCTTCTATTTCAACACAATGTTAGAGAATTAATCCATAATAGTTTATACATAAATGAGATTCTTGATATACAAATTCATTAATATCTCAATTACTCCTACTTAGATAAGATATAATTAGTAAACTCTAATCAAGTTACAATGTGATTTGACCTTGAGTTTATTTTTTATTTTTTATATTTCTTCCATTTGGATATAATACCTGTTTTTAATTTTATATTACAGATTTCTTTGAATGCTCATTTTTAAAATTGTAACATCTTATAATTAAAATTTAATAACTACTTTATTACCTCATTTACATATAAATATGTATCTTTTTGAGTGTTTAGAATATCTAATAAAGATACTTTTCTTCCCTCTTGGACTTAGCTTCTCATATTTGTGATAGAGATTATAAATGTAGGCATCAAAACCATATGGTCTTAAGATTGTCATATCATATTTTCTACCTATTCATAACTTATAAAGAAGTGTATGTAACTAATTTTATAGGCACACAATTAAGTATGTAAGCCACTTTAAGTAATGCATCAACCTAATAATTGATAAGTAAATTTTCTTTTGGAATTGTGGAAATAATCATTTCTAAAAGTAATCTATTTCACCTTTCCACAACACAATTTTTTATGAGGTTTGGGAAATATGCAATTATCTTTTTATTACTTTTTCATCTAATAGCATGTTGAACTTGTCAGATAAGTAATCTTGTTATTGATTAGTTCTTAATTCTTTTATTTTTATGAAATTAATTCTCCACCAAACTTATATATTTTATGAAACAATTTAATGCTTTTGATTAATTAGAAAGCAAATAAACATGACCATACTAGTTATAATTATCTATAAAAGTGATGAAATACACAACTCTATGTCTTTCCCTCACATTAATTGGACCATAAACTTCCAAATAAATTAATTGTAATGGATTAGAAGCTCGTGTTCCTTCCAAATAACTCTCTTATCATTTTACCAGCTAAACAAAGTTCATAAATAAGTATATCTACTTAATTTAATTCACTTAAAAGGCCTTCTTTAGCTAATTGACTTATTAGATTTTGAACTACATGACATAGTCTAACGTCACAAGATTATATCATGATTTAAATTACTAGATGATGTAAAAAAGGAATAAATTACATTATTACTTTGATGAAAAACATTATTATAATAAAATTGTCGAACATAAATCCCGAATGGATACAAGATAAAAATATATTCCACTATTGTGGAATTTTATGTTCAATTCAAGTCTAGGTAATACTAACTTAGAGATAAGATTTATTGAATCTTTAGAGCAGTCAACATTTTATATATAATTAAAGGTCATCCATTATACATGTCTAACTTATATGTTCAATTCTATATACAAAAGCTCCTGATTTCTACACCTATATAAATCTTTTGTGTTCTATGTGTGATTTTATAAAACTTTATACAGCCATACATATTATTTGTTATATGGTTCTTTACTCCTAATTTTGCAATATATAAAGGAAATACTATGGTTAGAAAAATAAAATAAGAGGCATACATAGAACAAAGATATGTACTACAAGGTTGTACCTTTTTAGAATCATTACAATCGTAAATAAAATGACTTTGATTTCCATAATTATAGTATTTCACTACTTTTATATTTTTTATTTTGGAAAGGACACTTTCCTTTCTTGTGGTGATTCTATTTGGCCTTCTTAGAGTCCTGACCATTGTGGATATTTTCTTAGCCTTTTTCTTCACTTGGTCCCATTATAAAGTTTATGTTTCCCATTCATAGCTTCATATGAGCTAGAACCAATTGCATATACCGTTAACATCATCTCCGAAGTTTCTAGATATTCTTCTTCTAGTAAAAGATGCCTCATAGCATCTTCCATCTTCTTGATGCTTTATAATGAGTTAAAAGAACTTTCATATACTCCCAAGCATGAGACAAATAATAGACAATTGATTATGCTTATTATTGATCAAATAACTAATACCTAACATTTTGCAACACACTCATCTTGTTTGATATATGCTTTACATGTTTTTATGGTCAAGTTCCTTCTTATATATGTTAAACTTGATAGTCAGTGACTTTAATTTAATTACCGAGGCGCCTCTAAATTGATTATCCAAAGCAGACCATATGTCCTTAATTATCTCAGATTTTCTAAATTCATATATAATGGCATTTGCTATACTACTCAGTAACATAATATGAGAAAATGAGTTCTTTTTTTTCACATATCATATACATCACAATCCATTTTATATTATATATTTAACTAAATCTGCAAGTGTATATAGTTAGTTATATCAAGTTTATAAACTACAGTACTCTAGAATATCAAATCCCACAGAGAATTACGTCATTATAAATATTATCACATTTTGATAAGAAAACTAAATGAAATTATATCTTTAAGTAGAAGTGATGAAGAAGACCTCATATTTATCATTAGGAAATTTAAAAAGTTTTTAAAGAGAGAATTCCTCTTAAAAAACAACTTTAAAGAAGGTAAAGGTGATTAAAAGCATAAATCCTCTACATTATTTGTTTTAAATATAGAAAAACTAGCCACATAAAGTCATAATTTCCTACAAAACAAAGAACTTTAAAGAAGGAAAAGGTGATTGAAAACACAATATTATTTGTCTTAAATATAGAAAAACTGGGCATATAAAGTCACAATTTCCTCTACTTAAAGATAATGACATTTATGGGGAAAAAACCATAAGAAGCAGAAAAAGGAAGAAAACAAGAAGAAAGAACTTAAAGCCTCAAATAAAGATGGCATAAATGAATCTAAAAATGAGCATTCAAAAGGAGAAATAGTTCACATGTGCTTTATAGTTATAACAATGATGCGGTAACATCCAACTATAACTTGTGTGATAATGATAGTGATTTGACATATGGTGAACTAGAGGAAAGTTTAGAAATCATGAGTGAGAAAAAGAATTATACTCCAAACTCAAGGAAGTTCAAAAAAAGTTGGATGTTTGTATGAATGAGAAATGAATGACATAACACTGAGGCTTTTAGTAAATTGATGGTGGACATTACACTAGACACATTAAATTATGGAAATGAGACATTAAAATAGAAAATTAATGTTCTAAAAAAAATCTTTGTCTTGGTTCACCAAAGGGAGTCAAAAACTAGAGTAAAATGCTAGGAGCTCAAAATAATTCCAATAATAGGCATGAAAGAGTATATAACCATATAAGTGAAGCCAATTCTAAAACCATGTTTGTCAAGAAAATAATATTTTCATAATGAAGAATCATTTCCTAATGTAATGAGTATAGAGCATCCATATCTAAGTATAGACAAATAAATTCCATATCCTCCAGGACTCAGTCTAAGAGAAAGCATTATGCTTTCTTATATGGATCATAATCTAGGCATAAAGTTTAATACTTTCAAGGAAAGAATAGGCATAAATTATATGATATTATGCACATCCACTCATGCCCTTTTAGGCCATAAAGAAGCATACATCAAGCCTTCATTCATAGTAAGCATCATATATATAATTATGGTAAGACATTTCACTGCCCTAGAAGAACAACCAACACCTTTAATAGCCAAAGGAAGATTCCTCATTACATACATACATAGAATACCTTATACATCATCATTACTCAAATAACACGGTATATAATTTTTATGGTAAATATGGACATATTGATAGATTATGTTTCGTCAAACAAAAAATAGTAAGTAAACCCCTAAAAATATGGGTTAAAAGAAAAATGAGAATACCAATTAAGGAACCAAGTTCATTTAGGTTCCTAAAGCAAATTGAAGACTTATTTATAGAAAAGAAATAAAAGGTGCATGAATAGTGAATGCTTAAGTCTCATTTTTCTTGGTTATTCTTGCAAAGCATATAAAATGTTTAATGGAAAGTTCATTTAAAGAGTTTACACATATTGTTTTTAATCTATCCACCTTGCCTCCAATAAAATCTTGAAGAAGTTGCGATAAGATATGGAGAAATTAGCCTTTAAAAAATAACCACTAAGATTTTTCAAAAGAGCCAATTATTAATCATTTAAGGGAGATAAGAAGGATGAGATGCTTCCAATGCATTATAAATTTAAGAAGAATCATCATTTAAATAATATCATAGGTAATATTAAAAAAGAGGTTATTATTAATTTCTGATATAGATATTTGTCACGTCTTATCCTTATTTTACAATTGATTCTAAATCCTTAATGATGAATGCTATATTTGCACTATTAATAAAGCATTAAATAATCTTTTTTAGGAGTGTAGCATAGATAATTGCATCTAGACTTAGAGATTATATGTAAATAGGGATATTTAGTTAAAATTTGTTGATACACTAGATTGATAGGGCAATAGTTTCATTAAACCAGTGTATGAGGATATTATAAGAGAACTAGGCATGATTCTGTGTGATTTAAAGTCTCTTTTAATGCTTATTATTCTTGGTTGACATTTCCATGAATTATTAAGTGTACCAATATCATAGTGTGGTTAACTAGTGTTCTAAAATATAATCTTTTTGTCTTTATAATATGTTTGTAGATTATCTGGCTGCTATTATTCTCAATCACACATAAACACTAATTGATTAATCAAGCAATGTGGTCGACTAGTCTTCATATTTCACGCTCTCCTTCTCCTTTTTCTATTATTTTTCATCATAGTTCTTTATATCTTCCTAAAACTTAGATGACTCACTCTTTGCTTTGAAAAACACTATCTCCTATTTCATATGAATGAAGTTAAGTTGCTTCAAATTGAAATTTCATCATTCTTAGGTTTTAAACTCGAGGATTCTTACAATTTGTCATAATTTGGGTCATTTTTCAAATTAACACGTCCATAGTCAAATTGAAAAGGAATCAAGGTTGTTAACACTTCAATTATATTGATAAATCTTTGATTTTGTTCAAATATGATATTTTGGGCACTTTTTCATATATATTTTTTAAACTTTAGGATTTCCAAAAATACACACTCCTTTATGAAATTGATGGTTAGATACTATTATGCTTAATTCTTTTTATAATTACAATCTTTAATTTTGTCAAATTTTGTTTTTTTACTTCAATTGAATTTCAACTTAGGCACGATACTAAAATTAGGAATGTTTTAGAATTTAACACAATAAAGAATTTTATTTATCAAAATTGAACTTTGAAATGATTATTTGACACTTTAAACGCTCAATAGCATTTTTCCTTGAGCAAATTTATCAATCTTGATCAAATTATTTTTGATCATTTAACCAAATTATCTTGATTCATGATATTTCATATTTTTGGATTTGTAGATAATTAATTTCTTTTTGGTGATTTTGTAAAAGGGGTGAAAGATTGGTGATATTAGATTTAGAAGGAGTGAGGGCATTCAATGAGATTAATTTTTATATATATGGTGACTTTTGAATATATGATATTTTTATTCTTGTGTAAATTTCTTTCATACATATAGGGTTGGTAGTGAGCTAGGTCCTGTTTGAGGCTCAATGGGGCTCGTGATATGCAGCTCATACCTCAAGGCCTAGGTTTTCCAAATCTTTAGTTGTATTTGTAGTTTTCTCTTTAGTTTTCCAAAATCCTCAGATTTAACATCTTTGGTTGTTCCTCAAATTGAGTTCTTTCTTATAATTTGTTATCAATGGCAACGAGTTTCATAGAAAGTGTAAAATAAACTTGAAGTGAAATGACCACTCACTTAAACGAAGCAAGGTAAGTAGAGGGAGAAGACATAACTTGGCATAGCGAGTAGATGGAGCATTAAAGGAGCTATACTGTCTGAAGATAGGACGTTGGCCCCGGTCCCCGTAAGAATTTTATGGTGACTACTTGTCACCATTTGATGTTTCCAATAAATATATAAATATTGGAAACATTGCGATGAAAATAAAATAAATCATAATATTTAAGTCTAATTAAAGACTAGAGGAAAAAAAGAAAAATTCATGGTGGGATCGTTATACAATCATAAGCATAGAATTAAATCATTCAAGAACAAAAAATTTAAGAAAAACATTTAATACACAATTTAATAAATAACATCGATTTAATAGAAATAGCTAATAATGATTTTTAGATAAATTAAATTTTTAGGAAAGGTAAAAATATTTCCCCACTATTTATAAAAATATATCCATGTCCAAAAGTAAACCAAGAATATTTAATTTGATAGTAAGACAAATTTTTATCATTTTGAATTTAGGAAAAAGAAAACCCAATTCAAAACGCCTGTGAGAGAGATTCGGTAAAAATAAGCAAGTCGTGATCGTACTGTAGAACGATCGCGACTTTGAACAAAAACTTGCGAGTCGAGATCATACTATGGTACTATCGCGACATTGATCAAAGTCCAGCCCCATTGCGAGCGCGACTCACCGCGATCGCGATGTGGGGAAACAGTCCGGATCGGTCGTGATCGCGATGTTCCAAAAGTTTGGAATCATCGCAATCCGTACCGTGATATGATCACGACTTGGTTGGTTTTTGGGAATGTCATGATCGTTACGGGTAATGATCGTGACTTTCCATATACAACACTCTTACTTCTAAACAACATATCTCTCCACCCAGAAACCCAAAAATTACAAACTATATATCATTGGAAAGCTAAGAAAGAGATCTATGACTTTTGTGAAGACAAATTAACCCAAAAAAAACCATATCAGTCAAGAATTTGTCTCAAAGCACGGCAAACACAAACATTTAACAGCACCTGCACCAAACTTCGACAACCCACATCTTTCAACTCCCACATTCAAAAACAGTACATGATACACCATTGGAAAGCTATGAAATCCTCTATAACCTTCAAGAAGGCTACTTATTCCAGTTCAATCCACATCAGTTCAGAATTTGCCTAAAAAACAGTACACATAAAACCTATCCATATTGGAAATTTGTAACAACAAAAAAAAAATTCCGTTGGAAACAAGCAACACAAACAATATGAAATCTGCATATCTTTCATTAATTATCAAAAATATGCATTCTTACAAAGCTTTAGTAAGCATTTTTTAGCCCAATACACCAAAGTCTCAAAATTTAAAATTTTAAAGAAAACTACATGAACAGTGACTTTTTGCTCCAAAAATGCAACTAAAGCTTTGTTACAAAAATGTAACTTCAAA
>JANQBM010000220.1:30744454-30756258 GCA_025594535.1 Erythroxylum domingense
GCCTTAACCTTTAACAACTTAAGTGATCTTCCCAAATTGTCCTTATACAATCTTGTTCCTTTAATTTAACTAACACCCAAAAAAAAATTCTCTAATTTAATCTTAATTTCTCCTTTTTATTTCCATCAATCTAAGAAATAAACTCCTCCACCCATAAACATTCTAATTAAATCCTAACTAAAATAAATTAATCAAACTCAACCTCAACCTCAAAATAAACTGAACACATGCTTATTTAGTAAGAAAAGGAATCGGGGCCCAACATAGGAAACTAAAGCAAGAAGGTTAGAGGGAGCACTAGAGTAGAGGGAAAATTTGAGTGGAGCGAGGACTTGAAGGATGGAGATAATAGAGGGAGAGCACTGTAGATTAATAGAAATTAATTTACAATGTCTACAAAGCCTAGAAGAAGAAGAGAATGGATAGTCTAGCCATTGAAACAACGTCATTTGACCTAGCATAAAACCATATCGTTTCACATTAAAATAGGGGATGGAATAAGCTTCAAGTTAGGTTGGTTCAGGTTAAGGTGCCAGAGCCCAAGCCCATCCTATAACCTTATATGAAAAAAATATCGAGCCCAGAGCAAAACCCATTGACTTTGGGTCGAACCTGACCAAACTGGGCCATTTTTACCATTTTCTTTTGTTCTTGATATTGATTTATGTTTTAAGCATAAATTAAAGGGAGAACTATTCATTATTTTAATATGGATAGTTGTTTGTGTGCTTAATTTTAATATTGCTCTCTAATACACAAATGTTTTTTAGGGAGGTTCTAATCAGTGTTTCAATGATAATAAAACGTAATTACTAGTAACAAATTTACTATTTTAATGAGAAGTAATATAAGAACATGATCTATTTATGAACTCAAAAAGATATTTCATGAAGTTGATAAAGAGAAGTCAAAATTTACAGTTGTTAAAGTGAAGATCAAGTCAAAAATAAAAGAAAATCAAGATATATTAAGATCATTATATATTTGGTAAGGATAATTGTAATCTCATTTAGTCACTTTGATTATCTTAAAGGCTCGTCATACATAAACATTTTATATCATTTTATTACATGAGTCTTTTCATTCATCAAAAGGAATTAATGATTTTAGTTTAAAGAAAAGCATCTTGATCTTTCAAACACTTTTTGAAGGAAATTTTAGAAATTGTTTTAATCATAATTTCATTTTTAAAAAAAATCAAGTTCGAGTATTTAAAGTTGTTACAATCATATTTTGGGAGGATTAGTTGTCCAATGAAAGGTAGGGGCCGACTAATGTAAATTAAATATGCAATATTTAAGCTTATTAACATATTGGTAATTAGTGATTTGGTCAACCAATGTCCCTCTAAAGGACACATTAGTCAACCAATATGATTGGGTGGTTGACTAATGTGCAACAAGTAGCAAATTTTATGCGTTGAATGCACGTTAGTTAATCAATATGATATAGTGGTCAACCAATATACGTTAAACTTGTAATATGGATGTTTTTTGATACATTAGTCAACCAATGTAGTTTTGTGGTCAACTAATATCCTTATAGGGGACATATTGGTCAATCACTCTGCAACTAGCCATTGTTATAGCTAGTTTTTGGCTCCAATGGTCAGTAGGGGTCCCAAGATCTAATAAATACATGTTTTCTCATTGTTTCTTACATAAAGAAGCATTGAAGTGTCTTTTACACATATTTTTAAGTGTTTTAAGCATTTAAGCATTACTATCTCTTAATTCTATAAGTGCGCCTCCTTGGAGTTACTAAAATGATAAAGTGAGATATTTTGAGTTATAAGATTTAGTTGGGGTATTATATTATTATTCTTAGGGTATTCTAATTATTGAGGTTCCTCTTCGTCTTAAAAGAAGATTGTAAAAGTGTTCCTCTTTATTGAGAAAAGATTATACAAAAGTTATTCTTTGCCTTAAGAGAAGAATTATAATTGAATTCTAATAAGATTTTAAGAGTGGACATAACAAGGTTTGTTTTCCAAATCATTACAAATCGATTTGTGTTCTCTCTTCTCCACCCTCTTTAAATTATTATTCAATTGTTTAATTAATTTAATTTAAGCAATTTCCTAATTCTCATTTATATTAATTGTTGTTGAATTGAGTTTATTGGTTATTTTAAAAAATTTTAAACAACCAATTCACCCTCCTATTTAGTGTCATTAGGAACTAACACAATATCTATCTTAAAATGAAATAATAGTTCAAAGATGTTATCCTTGAATAAGGGAAAATAGCTCTTATTATTATTTGCATAATCAATCATGCTCTTTCTCTAATAATTAGTAATGTTTCTCCTCACAAGAATTTATTTAACCATTCTTTAGAATATCAAATGCTTAAAGTATTTGCCAATGTCTACTTCATTTTTCTTTATCCTCATGAGTATAATAAAGTAAAACTAAGAGCACAATTTTGATCCTTTTCAAGATATAGTATTAACCATAAGGATTGTCATTACTAGTATTCTCTTTTCAAATTTCTTCTCATGTTACTTTCTATGAATTTAAAATGTTCTTAGCTATATCTTCCTTCCAAATTGGAAAACCTGCTACAACATCTCTTTCTTTAATCCTCATATTCTTCTTTTTCCTTATGAAATTTTTGTAGGTGATAGCTTTTTCAATTCAAACCAAGGTTTTGCCTCTTCTACAAAAACTTCCTTTAACAATTAAAACTCCATTTCCAATTTATCATATTCCATCTGCTTCACTTTCTCATACACTTCATCATTCTACCTATGTAAGTTAGCCCTTTATCTTTCGTTGTAATTATGTTTGTTCTACTACATCATCATCTTATGAACCTCTCATATACCACTCAACTAATTTTAATCATTTATAAAAAAATCAAGAAATAAAATTTTCAAGCATTTATTGATCAATATATATCGGATTTGGTTAACTTACCCTCTTACAAATTTGTAATTGGTTATAAGTAAGTGTATAAAATTAAAGTTGATACAAAGAGCTCTACCAACTAATATAAAGTCTAACTTATTATAAAAGGCTTTACGTAGGAATGTGCCATTATTTATAGAGAGACTTTTCCTACAGTTTATTTGGAATCTTATCTCCATTATTATTATAAATTTATGGAAGTTGTTTCCTATGGATGTTAAAACTAGATTTCTTAATGACTATTTATTTGAAAAGTTGTACAACTAATTGTCTCATAGATATACTTACCCAACTAATCAGGTTTATCAACTACTAAAGATTCTTTATGACCTTTAGAAATCACCACAAGCTTGGTTTTTCAAGTTCAGTAACATTTTCTCTCAACTTAGCTTCAAATTGATTCTTTATGATCATATACTATTTCTTTATAAGATTGTTTGAGGATACACTCTACTTCTCTTTTATGTCGATGACATAATTGTTATTGGTGATAATTTCTAAGGTACTTTTTTATCTTAAAATCTTTATTTATCATCAATTTGACATCAAGTATATGAGATTCATTAGTTTCTTCTTGTCTTTGACGTTTCATTTGATTAGTTTGAATGAAAATTGACTCAAGTCAAGTATGCCACTGAGCTTATTTCTTGTGCAAGTCTTAAAAATTCTAAAAATGTACACTCCCTTATGGAGTCTAATGCTCATTATTTGCTAGTAATTGTACTCTTCTCAATAATAGCATTCTTTATCAACGATTGGATGATATTCTTATTTATCTCACAATTATCTGACTATATATTGCTCATATAGTCCACAGTTTTAGACTTTTAGTCAATTTGTATTTGCTTCACATACCACTTTCACCTTGTTTGGAACGATAGGAATTGAATTCAATTCCTATGTTTGGAAATAAAAAAATAGGTGAGTTTAATTTACATATGTAATTGAAACCTACCATTCTTTATAAATTCAATTCAGCTGAAAAACTACGAGAATTGAATTACAAACTTACTTCAACTCTTCTTTTTAAACGTTGAAAATTACTCTTCCTATAATACCCATGTAATAACCCTATCTCTTCAACTGACGCAGCCACTTTTCAATTGATGCAGCCCCTCCCATATCTCATTACTCTTCAATTGACGCAGTTCCTCCCATATCTCACTACTATTCAAAAATTGATAATGCCTTGTAGTTGTCAACGCAAAAGAACTATTACTCGTTCATGCATTTTTAAGCTCCCAAATTATAATAGTTTTTTATTGTTTTCATAGCTTGGTCTAGCCTAATGTCATTTGTAATCAATTTTTTCTTTTCATTTTAATAATGAACTTTTTTGTTGATATCACATATAATGAAATTGATGTCTATAACTTGCTCTATGTAAGTGTGAATGTTGTTTTTTGAAAAAAAGAAAGTATTGAATAAAAGAATAAGGAGTTACAAAATGTTTAATGCTCAGGGGGATACCCTTCTCGTACAACAGATACTAATTGGAGAGCCTCAACAAGATAGAAAACATAAAAACTATGACTTAGTTAAAGATGTGTATGGCTTGAACTAGATAATGCATTAGCCTATAATACAATCAGTTCTCTTGTGTCCCGAATGGCCTCCTCAACCAGTTGTGAGATAGGTTTGTTCATCCTTTGGAATCGTCTGGCATTCTGCTCTTTCCAGAGGGTCTGGACAGTTATCCCTATTGCAATGGCAAAAGTCCTTCTATCTTCTTTTGTGAGAGTCGTGGAAGTAGAGACATAGTTGGTGATACTCGAAAGTGAAGGGTCAGAAAAAACATACCCACAATAGTTACGTACTTGCTCCCATATTGCCGCTGCTATGGAGCACAAAAAGAACAGGTGGTCTCTGGATTCCTCCTGCATTAAGCAAAGTGGACAAGATCTATCCACTTCCATATAATGAAGGCGATCAGCAGTATTGAGTTTATTCTTCATGGCCAGCCAAAAGAGGAAGGAAGTTTTCGGAGGGAGGTGACGGTGCCATACAATACAGCTCCATGCAACCCGAGGTAGGCGTACTCGAAGCAGGTCTACAATGCGTTTACTCCGTAATTGGTGGGTAGGTTGGTCTTTCCAAAGAAAGACATCAGGGTGGACTGAAGGAGGATACTGAGGCTGTAATGTTGGAGGTATTCCGGAAAGACCCAAGAACCCCCTCGAATAAAATGGCTCATTTTAGCATCAGTGAGGATAGACATCAGTTGGGGATTAGATCCATACTGCTGCAACATTGTTCCTCGACCAGACCATTGATCAAACCAGAATGAGATTCTAGTTCCATTGCCAATTCTACTTACCACATCTGATTGAACCAAATTCTTGAGGAGGATTATCTGATTTAGGAAGAAGGAGTGCGCGGGATGGGGAGTCATTTCCCATATGCTACGGCCTTTAAGGAAATAAGAGTGAAACCAGCGTAGCCATACCGATTGTTTATCTTCCAGGATCCACCAGAGTCTCTTGATAATTAGAGCTTGGTGGGTGAGCTTAAGGGAGGTAAGGCCCAAGCCGCCTTCAGATTTGGGAACACAAAGATCTGACCAACTAACCTTGACAGTCCCTCTAGCACCATTGGGATGATTCCACAAAAAATTCCTGAAAGGATGCTCCATTTGTTTGATGACACCCTGGGACAGAAAAATATGAGAACACCAATATATGTGCAAAGAGTTGATAATGGTCTTAATTAATTGGAGTCTCCCCGCATATGTGAGGAATTTGTTAACCATGTAAGTGTGAATGTTGATTATTTAATAAGATTATCTTTTAGTCAAGGGTAAAAATATCATATGAAATAATTGAATTCATTTTGATTATGTTCCAAACAGTATAATTGAATTCAATTCTAATATTACTATATTTATTTCAAACAGTATAAATTGAATTCAATTCAATCTCATTAATGTAATTGAATTCAATTCGTTAATAAATTCAATTCGAAGGTTTCCAAATAGCCTGTTAGTACACTATTGTCCTATACATAATATATTATCTCAAAGGGATATTATTTAATGGCTTTCGTTTTTTTGACACTCATCTTTTAATTTAAAAGTTTATTCTTATCTTAATTGGGCTGGTGATCTGACTAATCATTAATCTAAACCTGATCTCTATGTTTTTTTTTTCAAGATTCGTTAATCTCTTGGCATAGTAAAAGGTAAATAGTCATATCTCACTCTAGAATTAAACTTGAATATCAAATCATAGTCGGTACTACCTTTGAGCTTATATGGTTGAATTGGTCACTCCAAGATATAAATGTTATATATTCATTAACTACTATCCTCTGTTATGATAATTACAATGTTATACAAACTGGTGATAATAATGTCTTTCATAAATATACTAAACTAATTGAAAACGAATATCACTTTATAAGAAATCATTATTTATGATACAATTTATCTTTGTTTTCTCTAAAGATGTTATTGTTGATATTTTTTTGATAATTGATTAAAACTCATTCACCAGATCGATTCCATACTCTCATCTCCAAACTCCATCTTATCGATCTTGAGTTGTCTTAAGTTTGAGAGGAGATGTTGAAAATATTATAAAGACTATTATAAGTTAACACTTACAAATCTTCTCAATTTGTATTAATCCCTTGATTTTCTCTCATTGATCTAATTATCTTATTTGAATATAGAACAACACTGTATATGAATAAAAACTTGTTCTTGTATATTAGACATATAGTAAATAATACAAATTCTCTCTTTATTTTCCAACTTTTACGATTCAGTGACTCTTAAGGCAATATTACTCAAGGAGTGATTGATGCAAAATATTTAGCTGTTTAACCTAAAATCTATTTAGCGTTAGAAAAGTTATACTTAGTTACAACAAAGTTTACTTGAAAGGAAAAGAAAAAATGATAAAAAGATAGAAAGGGAAGATGAAGACACGAGTAAAGATGGATACAAGCCGTTGGTCGAACAAGAAGCTACGATAAACTTTCGGCCTAATTTGAAGCCCAAGAAGATTTGAACAGGTATTCAAATGGCTGGGGCATTTTAGAAAGACAGATTAAATGGGTTATGTCCCCCAGAAGATCACTACCTCAATTGCCTTTTCGATCTCTGATCGTCATATGACGCCTGCCTTACATGATTTGTCAATGTTTTTGCTTTTCAAATTGTGAATGATGTAACGTTGAATAATTAAACAAAAATTAATAAGTCAAGAAAAAGCATGTTTTAAATATATTACGAATAGTCCAATAGCATCAAGTGAACTTATCACCAACATATTAAGCGCGGAGACGAGTATGTAGAATATATTGTAGTGGGAGATTAACCCCAGGATTTTAATTATTGTAACCTTGGACACCCTTCAAGATGAGATTCCTACAATTTGCAGCAGTCGACGACAATAGAAAAATTTAGCGACACTTGAACTAAAGAATAGGGAAGTACAAGAAGTCGATTAATTACCAAACGATATTATATTATGTAGTTGATTATCCTCAATCAACTTATCGTGCAAAACTTGACTAAATGATACTCATGTTAGTTAAAAAATATTAATTACTGTTATTACAGAAAGTTTGGCTAATACTTATGTGAATTTAATTATTTTATTGATCTCATAAATCCTTTTCCCACTTTAAGAAAGAGAGATACATATTCTTCTCATTTCTTAAATGTAAATTTATTGAACATCACCTTACCACTAAATTAAAAAATAAATTATTTAATTAATTTCATCAATAAAAAAAGTTGATTCTTAAATAAAACTCAAAGTTTGCTGAAAATCTTAGCAACTTTCTTATATATCAAAACAAAATAAACATAAACTAGAACTAGTTATACATTCGTCACATTATAATCGGTATAAGAAGACTACTGGGCAAAACATAGTATTCCTCGCTTACTATTTACCTTCAAACAAATGAATAGAAAGAACGGCCAACCTCATAAGTCATAATTAATAGTTAATATAAGTATTTTTATCTGAATTTGTCCAAAGTTGTTTGAAATATCAACCACATTGAAAGACCGCAACAAAGGTAAAATTTGACCATCGGAACGCTTTCTTAATGCAACAGGCCAAGAGGAATATAAAGTCAAGGATAACAACATTTGAATTTATCAGTCCACCTGTCAAAGAGCTTGAAATGATAGTAAATTGTGGCCAAATCAATCGTGGCTATCAATGTTGACTTTCACCGCAAAATAAAATTAAGTTCCAATTTGTTAAATCCAAGGAAGAAAAAAGAACTAAAAGAGGAGACAACATGGTACACAAAAATATCGGGTTTTCTGTGGCTTTCAAATGTTGTCATGTGGCAGCAATGACCAGGAGAAGAGATTAAACAAAAGACGGAGTCAAATCTAAAGTAAACGAGGGAACAGATGCAAGACCAGGAACAGAACAAACCTCTCTTATTCCAACATGCTATTCATGACATCACACCATCGTAATAGAAATGAAGATTATGTCAATATAGCAGCACTACATTATAAGATCCCTCCAAATGCTGTGCAATGACGATGGCATTTCCGCCAGGCACCTGGAAACTTGGATGCTTTAAATTATTGAGTGTATTATTGATTATTTTTTGTTGGAACTTAGGTTACACAAATGAATTTTGCATCTAAATCTTTTTAGCGGCTAACATTTTATGTCAGCATCATATAGAAAACTATAAATTATTTGTATGCGTTTATTAAATTTTAACTTTTATAAATAGTGAGGACAAACCTTGAAGCAACGCTAAAGTTATCCTTATATGAGTGAGATATCACGAGTTCGACTCACACAAACATCCTCTTTATAAAACAAGGAGCCTTTTTAATATTTAATAAATAGTCAAATTTTCTTTTATCTTTTTATTATTACGTCAATTCTTTAAAGATTTATAGGTTGCTTGGTTAATAGGTTTAGGAAGATACCAACAAGTAAAGAATGAAAATGCTTGGTTAATAAGTTTAGGAAGATACCAACAAGTAAAGAATGAAAAACAGCTGCTTGATAATATATTATCATTGAATAAATAGTATTTTTATGTTCGAGTTTAGGGCATTACTTCATACCCCCTGACTGTAAGAGGAATGAAAGTCATTTCAATATTACGCGCAAATGTCACGGGCATGACAGATCGTTGTCACACTCGAGAAAAGAGTGTCATGTCATGCCCGTGATACTTCTTTTTTTTATAGTAATTAAATATGTAAACAAAATTTTATTTCTTTTTCTAACAAAACAATATTATGATTAAATTGTATTTTGAAGACATTATTTGGCTGATGATATGTTGATGCAAGCAAATACTAGAGCATTGTTTTCTTCAAGAGCTATTGGAAAGGAAATACCACGGTATACTTAATTTTAAACATTCTATTATTATAAATGGGTGCATAAATTAAATATAATTAATTAAAACTTATTAAATTTGATGTAAAAATAAAATTTTGACAAATTTTTTATTTCTCAAGATTTTTCACAAATCACCACTATTAATAATAATAATATTCATTTGTCCTAACTAGCCACTATAATTATAATAATTATATTCATTCTCATTTCTCACTATATTCATTCATATTCCTATTATTATTGCCTCAAGTGAATCAAACACCCCCTTAGTATAACCTCGTAATCATTCTCTTTTTTTATATGAAAAAGAACTTCAATTTAATTTTTTAAAGATGTATACTGAATAAATTCTCATATCTAATAACCCATTTGAGTAAAGTACTTGGGAAACTTAAAGATAAATAAATAATAGATGGAGCCTCTTCTATTTTTTCTTACTTTATGCACTCTTATAATCTTTTAACACATATGTTAAACTTAAATCTCATATAACATTAGTTGATTGATCTCATGAAATGCATACCATTAAAGGTATGGGAATGCAAACTTCAAGTTAACATAGACTGCAAGGAGTTGAGATTCTCACCACGACTAGTGAGTATTAGCATCACATATGCTATCTTTTAGCTTACTTCAGTTTTTATTTGATTGATTCCTTTTTTTTATTTATTATTTATAGTTGTTGCTTCAATTAAGGGTTGTCACTAGTTTGCTAATATTGCTCCTAGAGTTAAGGAGTCTCTTTAGGATCATTAATGTATTTAACATTTGGTTTATCATTTAATAAAGGTTCAATTGGTTTTCTAAATTCTTATGGTATCAGAGCAAATACAACTCTTACTAGTCTGATCCTTTCCTTTCTTCCAACACACAAGTAGCCCTCACCACCTTCAATGGCTTCCACTACCTGGCTTACTCTTATCAGCCTTGATAATCCAAATGCCAACAATCATATTGTGCAGTTTAACCCATCCTCACAATTGCCTATCAAACTATAAGACAATTTCAATTTCTTTACACAAAAGACTTAATTAACATTCCTTCTCAAAGGTCATGAACTGGTTGGGCATCTTGATGGTTCTACACGTTGCCTCGAGAGGACAATCACTCACGCTAACATAATTGAAATCTTTGAGTTCATCAAGACCACCTCATTCATCAAGCAATGATGGCCTCTATTGACAGCACCATTGCATCCACCGTCACCATTGCGTCTAATGCTAAGAAAGCATGGGGCCTTCTTCATACCACTTATGCAAATAAAAGTCACACCCGAATTTATAGCTTGCAAGATCAACTTAGTCGCACCACAAAGGACGATAAGATTATTTTTTAATATCTTCATCAAATCTGCACCATTGTTGATGAACTTGTTACTGCAAGTTCTTCTGTTGCTGTAGCTAAACTCATAGTCAAAATTCTCAATGGAATTGGTCCTGATTTTCATGAAGTATCTGCAGCAATTCACAACCGTAGCATTCTGATTGAATATCCTAAAGTCTACGAAAAGCTCTTTGACCATTAATTTTTTTCTTAAACATCAAGGACGATAACATTCATCTCCAATAACAGCTGCTGTAGTAAACAGAACCAACAATAATCAGAATACTCGATGCCCCACTAACAACAGCAATAGCAACTCTTCGACGTGGCGTCCCAATAACAGGTAAAATCAATAACCACAATGGTGCCAACAAAACAATAACACCTACAACAATGTTGTTGAATGCCAATAATGCAATCGCCCTGGTCATATTGCCTCAGTATTCCGCTTCAAATCTCATAATCACCTTGAGGCCAAAGCAAGCTTTGTCATTGGACTTTAGTCATCTGCAAACCAATGGGTTCTAGATGCCGTTGCTTCACATAACATTACCAATAAGTCGCATAATATGCCTACGTACCACAGCATAGAGGAAGTGATAATGGGAGATGGTAACAAAATACCAATTACTCACAATGGTTCAACTTCACTATATACATCTAACTCTGCTTTTCATTTGTCTAATACTCTGTGTGCTTCTCAAATCAAACACAATTTAATTTCAGTTTCTGACTTTTATAAATATAATCTAACTTCTATGAAAATTTTTCCCTCTGATTTTCTTATCAAGGATCTCGTAACACAGACACCCCTGATACACGGCCAAAATAGAAATAGATTGTATGAGTGGCCAACTATCCATTCATCACCTTCTCTTTAAACTCACACAGTCTCCACAACGAACTTTATTGAAACCTGGCACTGTAAGCTCAGCCATCCTCATGCTATAATTTTAAAATCTATTTTGCAAAATTTTACTGTTCCTATTTCAGTACCAGAAAATTTAACATTTTGTAGTTTTTTTTATCCAATAAATCTCATCGGCAACCATTTGCTCGCCTTACTTTGTTAAGTTCCAAACATCTTCAAACCATTTTTAGTTATTTATGGGGACCATCCCCTTTATTTAAATTGACAAAAAATTATACTACTGCATATTTGTTGATCAATACACAAAATACACATGGATCTACACTCTATAAAATAAGAGTGAAGTTAAACAATTTTT
>JANQBM010000220.1:30791127-30801219 GCA_025594535.1 Erythroxylum domingense
TTTATTGAATAATAATAATGTCATACAAATAAAATTACAACCAAAATAAATTGGCTGCAAGGGCATAAACTAACAATTTTCACGAAATTTAGACTAAGTTTCAAGTTTATCAAGAAAAAAAATGAATATTTACATTAGAAAGACAACTTCCATAGAGGATGAGGTAAATAAGTTGTACTTGCTAAAGTCATCGCTATTATCTACCCTAACTAGGACCTCCATTTGATAATCTCAAATTAAAATTTAGTTCATTTTCGGTGAGAGAGGAAGAAAGCCAACAAAGCCCATCAAACTTTTATTAATAAAATAATTTAAAGGGTTAAGAAAAGGCGTATATAGTTTATAGAAAGAAACTTTAGCTCTTGTTGTGTTTGTCGGAAAGCTCTTATCATACTTTCATGCTCATGTGGTCAAGGTTATTACAAATATATCCCTACATTAGACTTTATATTCTTTCTGTAACTTGTTTAATAGTTTATAGAGATGCACGAATATGACATTCACTATTTACCCTTAATAATTCAGGAAGTTGATCCTCCAATATCATGGATAACGTTCATTGATCGATCTTGTAATACTGATAGAAGTGGATAATTAGTAGTGATTAAGGGGTCTTTCAAAATAAGATCAGGTACATGAAAAAATTAAAAATAAGACCTCCAATAATGAATTAGAGTAGTAAATACTATTGTGTGGAATCATATTTGATTTTCATATATAACTAAAGGCTATAAAGGTATGTTCTGACACTTAGTTTATAGTGAATCATATGTTGGACACCTTAGAGACTGTATAAGAGATTATATGAAAGTATCAAGCAACCTTTCTGATGATTCAAACCTTGAGCATAGACCTTTAGCTCATCCTAGGAAAAAAACTAAATGGTAGACCAATTATCTAAATTAGGAGAAGCTAGGGTGCAAAAGTGGGAATCTTTTGAAAGACAAATTTGAGTATGCAAATCTAGAGCATCATGTGAACCAAATTTAGTTGTCTTCGGAAGAGTGAATAAGGGCAGCTTTAATTATGTACAAAAATGGAGCTGTTGAGCAATACCAAAGAACCAAAGAACCAAAAAGTTAAATGCAGCGGTATAACATATATGTTGATTGATGGAAATAGATCATTATTTTACCATATCTATGATGTGTGACATTCTATAAAGTTCCTCAGATCTTGAAGGAATGCCATCTAGTGTGGAGGTCATTATGTTGGCCTCCATTCTCAGCCATAAAATGCTCAAGCAAAGATATTATTAATCAACATTGAGAACAGATGTTATCACTAATAGTTTAAAAGAGAAAAAGAGAGAATCTGACTGCTTAAAGTAAAATGGGTCTAATTATTTGAAGAACAAAATAAATAAAGTTAATTTCTTAAACTAGATTCGGCTTGGACGCTCCCTAAAAAGTTATTGGGCCCAAAGGAATGAAGCTAAAAATTTGTATGGCAAAAAGAAAAATAGGCTCAAACTAAAACTAAATTGAGAAAAAGCAAAGAAAAGCATCATTCTTAATGGGCATACAACCTAAATTAGTTTGACAGTTCTTATTTCAACTAATATGGGATTTTCATTTGATAGGGTTATATAAACTAGGCCTTATTTGATTTTTTTTACTATCCCATTATTAGACTTGTTTTAGATATTAAGCTTTATTATCTCTCTCTCTTTCTCTCTTATATCTTCAATATTTTTTTCTCCATAAAACAACATCACAAGTAAGAATATATGTTCATATAATTGGTTTTAACCATACTTAGGACTAAGGCTTTAGAATAGGCTCTTAGGAACCTAGATCAAAACCTTAGTTCTTTTATAAAATTCTTGTGCTTAGGTAAGGTTCTTGAGAATTTGGAACTAATTAACCTAATTTATTTAGAAACTATTAATTAACCTAATCTATTTAGAAACTATTTTAAAATAGTAAGCCTTAATAGAACTATATTTCAAAATAAAACTTTTAATACATATTTTATTTTTAACGTAAAAATGTCTACTTAACCTTCTTCTTTTACTCTAGACTTGTCTTCTACATTTTTCCCTTTAGTGTATATAAAGTGAAATTGGACTATATCCATCCTCACAAAAAATAATTGAGCCAAGTGAATTAACTATGTGAAATCTAAGTGAGTATAGGCCTAAGCTTAGTTGGTGAACTTGTGTAAATCTAATGGTTTTACCTATTTGGATATCTCAATTCCAAAACAAACGCTCAACCTTTGTAAAATGCAACACAATAGATTAGAACCAAAATAGCCAATGGCTATGAATTTTAAAATTGGATAAACGTTGAATCACTAACCTAAATTATTTAACTGCCATATGTAAACTAAAATTCCTATCTTAACAATGATCACTAAAGGGTAACTTGGTTAATTGGTATGGGAAGAAAGGAATGGGTAAGGAATGAAAAAAATGCTTGGTAATTTATTATGATTGGATAAACAGTATTTCTATGTCCCCTTTTGGGGTAGTACTCCACTCCCAATATAGTGAGGAATGGAAGTCATATTCATTTCCATTCCTCATTATATTCATTATAAATCCTATTACCATTCCCCCAAATGAACCAAACACACCGTAATATTATATTGTTTCTCCACTTTATAGTGAACAAACCTTCTAACATCCTTAAACCTTTCTTGGGAATCTACATATTAAAGTGTGTGAAAAATCACAATGAAGCATTCCAAACAACACCATTATAAAACAATGTTGTATAATCGTATTTTAACAAATAAAATATGAACACTTAATAAATAGTCAAACCTCCTTCCTTCCTTCAAACTTAAAAGACGTGATAACTCTAGAGTTTAAGCTATTTAATATTGGTTTTTGAAGAGAAGAGATAAATGGATTTAGAGAGAAAGAGAATAGATAAGGAGAGATTTTAAGCTCGAAGCAAGAGTTTACAGAGAGAAAAATATTATGGAATTATAATTCAAAGTTAACTAGAACATAGTAACTATATAATACAAGATGGTGATTTAGAGAGTTTAATGAATGCATATGGAAGTATTCAATATTTGAGAATGCATATGGAAGTATTCAATATTTGAGTTTCTTGAAGTAAAGAGAGGTAAGAGAGTTTTGGCAAAGAGAGAGAAAGAGAGGTGAGAGTGTTCTCAGATCTTAGGGGGAAGAGAGAGAGAGAGAGAGAGAGAGAGAGAGAGAGAAGCAAAAGACTTTTAGAATCTTAGAGAGAGAGTCAAAAGGGTTTGGAGATCTTAAAGACACAAAGAGAGAATGACATGAGGGTTTCGAAATCTTAAAGGGTGTGTGTGTGTGAGAGAGAGAGAGAGAGATAGAGATAGAGAGATATAGATAGATATATATATATAGAGAGAGGTTATAGATTTTAAGACCTCATATGAGTGAAAGTTTGCTGTAAAAATATAAGCTATATTTTAACCACCTTAACTTTTATAAATAAGGAGAATTATCTAATGTGGCATCCTGATGGTCAGCAATTCATCTTCAGATTGATTTTACTTTTATGAAAACAGTATATCAATAAAGAATAAGGGAGCATAATGTTAAAAGGGCTAAAAAGTATGACCTAAACGAAGGAGACTTGGTCCCAAGAAAAACATATATGTTTAATAGAATTAAGGAGAAATGAATGTTCGGCCCTAGATAATTTAGTCCATTCCTTAGGTCAAGAAGTTATAAATTGTTATATCTTAGTAGAAGAGAAATATGTAGAATATGGAATGGTTAATACCTTCTATCTATTATTGTTATAAGGTATTTCTTATTAATAATTATACATTTTCTATGGTTACTTCAATTCATTATTGTTGAAGAATGCATTCATGCAATAAAAAGTTTTGTAAAAACAAAACGCACTGCTTATGTAGATATGTTAATATGTATGGATTATGCACATATATGTAGTCATTGTTCTTAATTTTAGTGTCATATTACCTTGTTTTAATTAGGTTTTTAGGTTAAATTTGTAAGACCCTTGAGGTTTAACAAAATATTACATTGGCCCCTCATTTTTAAAAACTATCAAAGACCACCCATATATTTTAGTTAATCTATTATTTGTTACTCCTATTGTAAAAATGTCATTAAGAACCCTAATTATCCCTATAAAAATGACATTGTTTGTAATTTTCGCAGTATATATAGAAATAATAAGCCATATAGCCAACATCATGTGGGTTGAAACTTCTTCAAAAAAATTGTAGTTCCATTCAATACTATCCAAGGTGGAATTAGAATACATGTTTAGGCTAGGTAAACCAATAAATAATCTTGGTCTTATAGAAAATAAGAGTGTAAGTGAATACCCAATTATAAATGATACAAATAAAACCCCTATAGTTTGAGTAATATCTTTCATTAATTGAAATATTTTAATGTAGCGAGTAATAACTCTAGTTACTCGCTGTTTAAGAATTATTGTTTAGGCAATTCATACCATCCTTATGTAGTTTTATATAAGATTTTAGTTCTTCCATATTTTTAAAGTAACATATTATTCCACGTACAAAATATGAAAGAAAGAGGTGTTTCCACAACTCTACCACCTAGACCTACATGAAATTTCGCTTCATGCAACGTCGTTTACCATACTCTATATAACAACATACATAACATTCGGCTTCGTGCAACATCATTTACCATACTGCAAATAACAATGTATGAAGCCTAAGATTAGGGATTGAGAATCTTTCTTCCAAATATAAGTAGACCTAAGGTTTATATTAAAAAGTGATTAAGGGAAGAAATCTTCAATTCAAGTAGTGGGAAGGACTAAAAAGTGTAGAGAATCATTTAAGGGAAGGAAGTTTTAATTCACGTAAGACATGTTTTCTATATTCTATGAAGTTTGTTTTCTTATTCTCTATTTTATTTTTCTTCTCGTCTATTTTTTCATTGTATTAGTTTCATTTTCTGGTTTTGTGTTCTTCATTGTTAGGTTTTATGGCTACTAAAGATACAAGTTTAATTTTAAAAATTGGTTTTCTTTAATTTTGTTTCACTAACTTGAGTATTGTCATGTTCTCTGATTTTAGTAAGCTTTAATTTCCAAAAAGAAATTGGTGCCAATACTTCTTAACTAATTTGTTTTTATTGTTTCCTTTTGCATAATGATGAAGACATTTACATTACACGTTCATTTGATTATTTCAACTGTGTTGTTTCATGCCCTCTAGTATCTAAACATGTTGGTTTCTATTTACGCATGTAATTTTTAAAACTCATACCTATGGTTTATTTAAACCGTTTTTGGGTTGACATTTCTTTTGTTTCAGAAATTGCACAAAATGTTAGATATGATCTTCTTAACATTTCCACCAATAAATCTTTGTTGTTTTTTTGTTAGAGTCTCATCTTTTGATGACATTTGTTGATTATTTGTGGCAAGAAGCATTCCCCCTTCAAGTTGTATTTGACTGCTTCTTTTTTTCATTCTTGCTTTCGTGAATGCTGTGGAGCAATGGTCTACTCATGTGATATTTTTAAACTAACTAATGTATTCTTTTTTAGAATAGTTGTTTGATCGTTTAATGTTCTTTAATCTCTCTTTGTGCTCATTTTCATGTGCATAAAATAAATTATGAAAGTGGTTCCTAACTATTAAAGGATGATTTTGGGATCATTTTCACGAAGTTATTTTTGGATGATTTTAATTATTAAAAGATGTATTTCAACAATTTGTAGTGATGGGTTGGGAGGACAAATCTTTATTATCACTATCACAAAGTTTCTGCAAAGGAATCTAGATGGGCTAAGTTTAAGAAAATCAGTATAAATTTTAAGAAGAAAAAGTTTTATGGGCTTTGTTTAATTTATCCGCTTATATATTTCAGTTTGTATTTTTTTTGCATAGGCTTAAAATTAATAAATCACTATTTTTTTTGTCTAATTGGATATACTTGTACCAATCTATCCTAGAATGATTAGGTGTTATGGCAAGTGAATATTTGGTAAGAATTTGTTGAATTTTGGTATATGGAATCATCATCATTAATAATAGCAAGTGTGCAACAACTTTTCCATACGTATTGCAAATGTGGATTGTATTCTCATTTGCGAACATTTTGGACATCAAAGAACCCCAGAAGAAGATTATTTGAATGTCCAAAATATAGGGTAAATTCTATTTATAGTATCTAGTTTGTCATAGGGATTGTAACAAATAGATGACTATTTATCTTATTTATTGCAAGGAAAGGAATATTGCAATTTCTTTGAGTGGTTTAAAAAAGATAATTACTCTATGAAATGTAGATTTCATAAATATCTTGAGAGAGAAAAACATGACATGTAATAAATAAAAGGGAGATGGTAAATTTACTTAGAGAGATAGAAAACTTAGCTGGGTATGGAGTTTGACGATATTGTCTTAGATTATGTCTAGTGCATCAATTGGTATTTCTATGTATAAGCAATGAGGATGATTTTATCTATATTTAACCCTTTTTTTTAAATTATGACATTTTATATGACATTATGTTTCAAATTACGAAAAAGGGTCACTTTTGACCAATAGTTTTGCACCAATCGACAAGTTTAACCTAGACATTTGGACGTTAACAATTCTAACCTTAACATTTAAAAAACGTTGCATTATAGCGCAACCTTAATGGAAAATTCAAATGAGTCTGTTAAGTGCCAAGTCAGCACTGACTTGGCACTTAACAATTATTATTTTATTCAAATAAGTGGGCCCCATTCACAATGCCATCGCTTACGGGGCAAGTAGGACCCATTTTTTAAATAAATTAAAAATATTGATTTTTATTAAAAGAGTGGGACCCACCTTTATATTATTGTTAACCTTAACGATAATTTTTGTTAAGCTTAACTGTAACCTATCATTTTTGTTAAGTAGAGGGATTAGATGAGTGGTAAACAAAACAATGAAGGTTTAATCATTTTCTTTACCCATGGTTTTGATGAGAGTCGTCGTCTGACCCTCCTCATTTTGTTCTCCGTGTGGAATTCGCCGTAGCAAGCATCATCATTCATAGGTGAGTCATCGTTTGAACCTCCTAATTTTGCCTCCTTTCCTTATTTCGTTCTCCATGTGGAATCTGTCACTGTCTGTTTAGGAGAGAATCCGCCGCAACAAGCATTGTCTTTTATAAGTGAATGTCTCAGTTTTCTAATCATAAACTAGCTTCTCATTGATAAGAAAATAAGTTTTCTAATTGACCTGATTTTGACTCATGTAAATTTCCACATCGTTTAGAGAAGATGGAAAAACTTGGTGGCTATACATTGTGATTGAGTTACTATCCATTTTTCTTGTAATCAGTATGTTCCATGTTGTTATGTAGCATATTGTAAAAATGTATAGATTGGTATATTGATTTTGCTTTCAGATGCATGCTATAGGACAATGTTCATTTTGTTTTATGGTCTTTGGCAATGAACTAGCTTTGCTATTATATGATGATAATAAATAGAGACATCATGTATTTTTTTGGCTTTCGATTATGAGTGGGATCTATTGTAGAAGAAATTTGTTGATTGATAGTTTGTTGTTAGGAGTTACTAAAATGCATAATTGAGCGTATGCATTTTAATAACTCCTATATTAATGTAGCCGCAATTCTATATTCGTAAGGAAGGACTAGAATGGGTAAAGGAGTTGCATTTTTAGAGATTTATTTTAAGGTTTCAAGCATATGAGGTTTTAGTGAGATGATAGGAGAGTCAAGTGAGATGTTGACGTGGCAATATTTTAGGATTGTAGTTAAGATGATAACTTGAGGCAATGTTATGGATAACCACGTCTAATTAACATTTTCATTATTTTGGATTAATAAAAGTAAAGTTGAAGCACTAGTAAGTATTATTTTCTACCCAAATCGAACTGCAATTTTAAGCATCAAAACCTGTCTTCAAGTAGCAGAACATTGTTTATTGCTTTTTTAGAAGTTTATATTTTGTCTAGTTCAGTTCATATTTCCAAATTCTATTAGTTATTATTCTGGACTCCGAAGGAGTTTTAAAGGTGAGAAGTGCAGTATTAGAATCAAGTATAAAATAAGGGATCTCGATGTAGCTAAACACGAGGATAGGTCATTTTATCTTTAAAATGGATGTGGTTCCCATCTTTTCTTTTAATTCATATTAACATTATTATGTTTTCTTGACATCACATAAATTAATGCAATGTAACAACCAAACACATTAAAGAGGCAAATCAATTTTGTACTATTAGTTTTGCACTCAATAAAATTAGTGGTTTTATCAACTGATTTGCAGTATATCACTTATATTCCAGAGTTGTGATATATGTTAATTTCGAAAGTAGTTCTTGTAAAGTTTTGAGATTTTTCTTTATAAAGACATTCCAATCCTTTCTGATGAATATAGAATTTCTTATGTAATGCCCCAACATATATCCTGGAAGTATTGTAGCATGCCTAGGGGATGTATTAAGAAGTGAACATAATGAATTAAGTACATCGAAGTATAATAAGAGATATAATGGTATTTAATGTAAAAGATAAGGGTAAATGGATAATTTGTTCGCTTCAACAAGGACATACATACTTAGACGTAAAATATGTATAGAAAATTTTAATATGTTTGCTTGGATTTATGTATATGATGTGAGGGGAATTGATAACAGAAGTATTTCATAAGTAAATGGGATTCTTTTGGTTAAATTGGATGTATTTTTGTGTTGTTTTTACACGATAAGAACAAAGTCAGTTGATTTGGGATGCGTACCTTGCTGAATGGATAGGTTCTACTAAATAGATTTCTATAATTTGACTATATCTTAGTTTTTAGACCTAAAAATTTGATAATTTTAATTGGAGATTAAACTAGACATATAGGTCTAAAACTTTCATGAAGGAACTAAAATCTGATTCTACCTCTAAGAGTTTTGAATTCTATCTTGAAGTTGAGTTCTGGCCATTATCCTTGTTTTCAAATAGCCTGTAGTGTTTGGGGTATAACTCCAGTCAGAATTAACCACATTGCATAAAATTTATTCCATTAGAAACTTAAGGCATAGGGGAATGAAATAAATTAATAAGATTATAGGCCAATGTGGGAATTAAAAGAAGAAGGACAAATATGCAATTTTCCTAAAGTCCACTCATGGACCAATAAAATTAAAGCATATGTGTCTATGTAGAATTGTAACACACAGTCCAATAGAATTGTAACATATGGATCAATAGAATTGTAATACATGTTCTAATAGCATCGCAACATATGGTCCAATAAAATTGTAACACATGGTCCAATAGGATTGTAACACATGGTCCAATAGGATTGTGACATATGAACTAATGGGATTGAAACATGTGTCTAAGACTAGAAAATTAATGAAAAGGCATATGGAGAGGGAAGATGAACGAAACTTTGATGGCTTAACTTCATGTTTTTCTCCTCTCCATTTCACCTTCTTCATCCTATCATTTTTCACGTGGTGATTCAAGCAAAGTCAAAGAAGAAGGGAAGCAAAACCATTAGAAGAACTACTTTGCCAATTTTAAGGTTAGGGGCTTCACTTATTGATTTCTATATTTGTGTATGATTGAATGGATATAAGGATTCGTTTGGATATGGAATGGTTGCTGGGATGTTGTTTTCGTGTTATTTTGGTGTTATCTTGTATAGAATGTAATACCCACATACCCCCTCGAAGGATATATAGACGCCACACAAATCAGTACAAACAAATCAAAGCGTTCGAAAACTTCCATAAAACATATCAGGCAAACATACATGATAGTACATTGAACTTAATACAAATTTGTTTTAAAAATCGAAACCATTTTGAAACATAGTTATTACAAAAACTTACAACAATTTGGAATCATAAATTTTATAAACAAGCTAAAATATATATTTAAAATACATTTTTGTCAAAACAAAACTCAAACTCCATTGGCTATTGTGGTTGTCTAGTCCCAGTCTTTATAATCCTTGTTCTGAACCTACAAGGGACAAATCCACCGTGCTAAGGATATAGCTTAGTGAATAATAACTTTTATATATATACATATATATATATATATATATATATATATAAAGTGATAACTCATCATACTGAATCATGTAATAGCATAAGCATGCATTAATATATTGGTTTAACAATAAAA
>JANQBM010000220.1:30812735-30825511 GCA_025594535.1 Erythroxylum domingense
GTGGAGGTAAATAAAAGTAAATAAGTACATAAAGAAATAAAATAAAACAAAATCAAATAAAATAGCTACAAATAATAAAAATAATAAATACATAAATATAGTATCAACATAGTCTGCTACATAAATACAGAATGTACAGGAAGAGTCATAAATAGCTCCTGTTCTAGGATATATAGGCACTCATCTTGGCTTGATACATGAATAAGCATTCAATTGCCAAAATTTACCTTTTTAACATTAAACAATGAAATAACAATTTAATCCATATTGCATTGCAACAACATCCCAGCACCACTAGCTAGAAGAAGAAATAGTGCAAATTTTCAAAGCAATTTACTATATAAAAGGGATAATATTTTAGTTATCATTACTGCACATGTAAACAGTCTAATGGCTAAAATTGAGGTGATATAGGTAACTTAGCTGCAGTGGTCACTTTTTACAAACAACCACTCTCAAATAACCTCGATAGTTTACAAACCAAATGATCTATGACGGTGAAATTATATTCTAAAATCATATTTCCCAATAAGACTAGCATTCACAATGTCACTTTGGGATTCCACCTCTAAGAGAGCTCTTGTCAGTGAGTATGAAACTTGAAGAGGAAATGAGATGCAGGGATCACAGCTAACAACATTAGAATATAATACTCTCCAGATAAAATCTCTAGAAAAGCAGACAAGCATTTCTTGAAACAGTATTATGAGCCATGACCACAAGGACTATATCCAAGTGCTTCCAACTAGAAGGAATTAACAAATGAAGAAATATATGAGGTCAAAAATTTTTGCAACTACAATCATAGCAACTCTGTCTTGTGAATTCAACAGTTCAAAAACCTGATCATACTGGTAAAGCAATAAACAGGTTTAAGAAATTCTGGATAGTAAGAGTGAAGTGAATTTCATGTTTGGAATTTTAAACTGGTTGGTAGAGGTATCCTACTAGTCAAATCTATATTCAACTGACATAAAGGGTCAACATAGTAAAACAAAATGTTTTTTTGTAAACAATGTTCAGGAAACCTGAAGGAATCAGCTAGATGGCCATGAAGTAGAATAATCGCCACTCTCTAGCCTCAATCTCAACTATCAAGTCATGATTCATGATGGGGGAAAGAGCAAGGAATTCTGTAAGTTATGTCAAACATAAATAAGATTCAAGCATTCAAAAGTCGGTTATATTTGATCATGTATCTTCTCGGAAGACACCATGGGAGCATGCAAGCAATCAAGCAAATACAACATTATGGATGTTCATCAGAAATTTACATAGCAAAAATTACTTCAAGAATCTGACGCCACTCGCATCCAATTAGCTTATGCAATACAAGATAAAATACTAATCATAATTTTCTCTCTTAGCTTGCTTATACACTTTTTAAGGCTTTTTTTTACAAGTTGCAAGACACTTTTCAACATTAGAGAGTAGAGTTTTATCCTCTATTTTGTTTTACCATTTAGAGAAACAATTGATAATTAGAAATTTGAAACAATTTAGAAAATTTAGTTAGTTTCTTGACAGATTATAACTAACTAAAGAATTAACCGATCTAGTGTGGCTACTTACAAAATTCTTAGGACCAACTATATGCACCTAACTTTTTCTTATTCTATTTTGAATATTTTTTTTAGTAATTTGCTACATACTAAAACATTATACTAATTAGATATTAAAAGATAAAAACAAAATCAATATCCCAGTAGAAATCCCTCTGAGATACAAGGTTTGGAAACTAATTTGTTAAAAACACTAATAATTGTCATACATCCACATCTAGGTGGTTCCAATGAGCAGTGAGCTCTTTAAAGACTTGTTTCCTTATATAGTTAGGACGATTTCCCATTCTTTCTACATCTATAGTATATTGTTTGAAATACTTTTACTTTACTTAGACTTATAACTTTCTCTATGCTTCCCTAATAGTCTTCAAAGTCCATTCTTTACTTTCTAATGACAGAATGTCTTTTCTATAATAAAATTAATGTTCAATTAGATCTTATAAAATAAAACTGAAAGGAGTATTAACAAGATGTTTTCTTACATTAACATACTCCTAAATAGGTTCATTGGAAATATTAAGTCAATTAATATGATTTAGAGGTGCAAGATTTTATTTACAAGCTACAGTACCCAAGAAAAGTGTGAATTCAGTCAACATCTTCTCTTAAGGACCAACTATCTAATTAAGAGCATTAAAAAATTAGTTTACATTGTTCCTTGGATCTTGCATGATCCTCCTTGAGCAAAGTTGTACCTTTCCCTTCTTATTCACAAATTTATATTAAAAAATAGTAATGCCAGTATATAATATAAAAATTATTTAAATAAAAGCATGTTCTTCTATATTTTCATATGATTCTGATTGTTGTTCCATAATTTTAGTCAACAATTCATGCCACCTAATAAAAATAGACTTTGTTTAAACACTCGCTTCCTTTGCGGAACTTTCAAAAGGTTGATTACTAAGTATATGATGTTGCATACCTTCTTCACGCCCTTTACTTATTCCACTTATGGTTTTTCCTTAATAAGTATCATTTTTTCCACCTTAAAAAGTTAGCAACATAATTTGAAGGACAAAAAGGTTATTGTCTATCATTCTTCTTAAAGGATTGGTCCTTCTCTTCCTGTTAAAATTTGTGAATCATATACAAACCAGATTTAGTATTAGAATAATCATATATAAACTACCAAAACAAATGAGAAAACATGTAACTCTTCATAGAAAATAGTAGGAATTACTAAGACTGTGTTTTTTTAAATTTAACATTGTGTTTTTTCAATGATTTGTCATTGTTTTTCACTATCCCCTAATTTGTCTTACTCTCTATATGAAAATTCAAGTGAATCTTTTAGTTTATAAGTGTGAGTATTCTTTTGTTGTTTTCTCAAAAAGTTTTCCATAGACTCTGATGCAATGAACGTGGTCAAACCTTCTTCACTTTTTTCATTATAGAGACCTATAATAATAAAAAATGTTGTTGTTAGTAACTATATATACACAACTAGATTAGTAAAGTTTATTTAAACACGTAATAATGAAAAATAGATTTTTTTAACTGAAAAAGAAAAAAGTTAAAGATCTTCTGTAACAAATTATTGATCAATATTCATTCAATCCCAGTTAATGTCATTAAAATCGTCTTCATCTTCATCTTCATCTTTGCCATCATCATTTTCTATTTCAATATTTAAGCTATTTAGAGGTATGTCAACCGTGTCTAAAAATAAATCTTCTCTAGACCATTTGGGATCTAAGTCACCATCATTTCTAAATAAGTCATCAACATAGTCATTTTTTCTCCCTAATATATTTCTTCAACATTTTCACTTTCATCCCAAGATAAATCAAACAAATTCCAATGTACCTTTTTCTCCACATGATGAGAACCTTCCTCAAAACAATCAGGTATATAAAACACTTGATGTACTTGGTTGGTCAATAAAAAAGGATGCTCCATATAACATAACTTTTTAAAGTTTACCTGAGTAAACCTATAGTTATTTTTCTCCTCTTGGTGTTTTTCCTCTAAACATGATCACTTGGTTTTTTGTTTTTTTCCCTTTCCCAAACACATTATGAGTCCTATTAATAAGCTCTAACATATTAGATCCTAACAACTAAATTGGTGATTCTCCCAACTCCATTACTGAATGATCTCTTATCACATCTCTGAAAATGATATCTATCCAAAAACCTTTGATGATTGAGATAACAAGTCTTCCCACTATGCTTTAAATATTGAGAGTAAGTTTCATATTGTCAATTAAGGCATGCTAACTTTCCCTTTGCAATTCATTCAGATAGCATTTCATTTCCTAAAAAGTCACCAATTATATGTAACAAGGCTAGAAACATCTTAAATTATTGGATAATTCATTTATCTCTACCCCAAACTCCTATAACTCTATCAGCTCTTTAATAAGTCGTCACAAAAAATATCAATATCTTTTCTAATTGGGCTAGGTGTAATTGAAGATAATATTATTTTTTATTTTATATATCTCTATAATACTAAATTATAGTTTATTAAGATCATGGTCCATATATTATATGAAACACTTAGGAGGTGCTTGGTTAATTGGTATGAGAAGAAAGGAATAGGTAAGGAATGAAAAAAGATGGTTGGTAATATATTATGATTAAATTAACAATGTTTTTATATCCCTTTTTGGGGCAATACTCCATACCCCTAATATAATGAGGAATGGAATGGAAGTCATATCCATTTCCATTCCTCACTATATTTATTATAATTCCTATTACCATTCTCCCAAGTGAACCAAACACACCTTTATTGTGTGAAATGGATTAAATCCATCGTTGGTAAGAGTTAATATGAAATTACGAGGATCTTCTGCAAATTAAGATACAATGACTCAAAGTCTTTCTAAGCTTAGTTATTGGAATGATGCTTTATATTACCATCTTTTTGATGCCCCTTATTTTGCTATTTCATGAATTCAAATAATTCTAAACATATGTAACAATGTTGTAGCCTTGATTTTAATGGAAAATATCTAAAAACTTTGGTTGTAATTTGCCTCACATTTTAGATTGTATGATCATCTTTATTATCTTCACTACTATAAATTTTTTCTACCCAGATACTCTGTAGTTGGTTACTTTCTTATCATTGCCTAATACAAAACACATTAATTGGGAAATTCATGTATCTTTTCATAGTGAAGTCCTAAATCCTTCACAAGTTTCTTTATTACATTAAAAGGTTTAGGAATCTTTGCATTTGAAAAGGCCTTTTAAAGTAACCCTATAAGATCAATTTATGCTAAATTACTAATTCCATGGGTACACCTAAAAAGATATAGTTAAATGGTGAAAGAAAGTTTAGAATGACTTTGATAACTAAGATACAACTCTTGTTTTCCTTCCTTTACTAACCTAAAGAAATTCTTGGTATTAAGATCTATGCCATTACTAACTTCTACACAACTATTAGCACATTTAGCTATATCTTTAAAGGTATCATGTGGTAATCTATCTATATTATCATGCATAGACATTCCATCAAATTCAATATTGTTATCCACATCCATACTTGCATTAACTGTTCACTCATTAAATTCCTATCCATTATATCCTAGACCAAATCCATCAACAATTAGATGATCATATATAATATTTCTAATATACTAATAGTTATTACAATACTCTTTGCACAAACAGAAATTTCATTCTTATTAGCCACCTTAGAAAAAGCCTTTTCAATAAAACGTTAACTACACTCATCTATTCATCACTATATTTAGGAAAATTCATCCACTGCATGTCCCCCTTTCCAATGAACAACTTACTACTCATCACAGCAACAGATACAATACAATATGTCAACAACCAAGAAGCATAACATATACATTATGTTAAAGAATAAATAAGTTCAATTTTTAATTAATGGTCTACTCTTGCAATAAGCGTCATTATCAATGTTAGAAAATTGGAAACCATTATTTGAAGTAATATTAATATAAATGCCTAAACCTTTACTTTGAAAAAAGAAATTATGACCAGGTGTGTGTGTGTGTGTGTGTGTGCATGTGTGCGTGTCTATATATATATATATGTATATCAAAGAAACCAAATCAATGTTATATGATGATCTTATGATGCTTTATGATACCTTATACATAGATGAGAAATTTTCATTATAATATAATAAGTTAGTTTGAATAGTTAGTAAGTTATCTAAGATAAATATAACTAAAGTTTCCCAATAATAGTAACTTATCAATATTAGTTTTTTCTTCAATTGGATACAAATCTAAATGCTTTACTAGTAATTATGCTATCTGAAAAAACATGGGTAATAAACTTATATGTTATTGCCATCATGAAACTAAAAGTTTGACATGTACCTTGAGTGTGTGAAACATGGTTACTAAAAGAGTTGGTTTAATTTCTTAGTCATTTTGTCAAGCAAGTACTTTAGGACCTTAGTGTCGTTTAGAATGTTAAGTCGTTAACATGTATAATAGTTAGTATAAACCACATAATTTCCTACAGGCAATTAATTTATTTAAAATTTCAAAAACAGAAAAAGAAATAATTAACTAAGTATTACATTATAGTTGTAGTATTTTAATTTCATAGCATGCTACTGATTATATGATTATAGATCTAGTTGACATAAGTTAAGACTAAACCGTAAGTCATAGCTTTCAGAGTTTCTTTGAGAGTACAGAATTTTGATTGCTATTTAATATATGTAAATTGTAAAATCTAGTAGTTCTTTAGTTAAATTTTGCAATTTGATGTTGATCATTAGACAACTCAGACCAAAAGAAACAACTCATGAAATAGTTAAGGAAGTTTGCACTTATTGAGGCTTTATATCAATAATCTCATTATATGTATGTTTTTAATTTGTGCTTTAAGAGCATAAGCAATAAACAAAATTTAGTGAATTTTTTTACCTAAAATAATTTAAAGTATAAGTAGGATTAGTGTTTTTTTGAAAAGTTAAAAATTTTAATTATAAAAACATGAAAGTGTTACAAAATAAGTTGGATCCCTTTTACAAGAATACAATATACACTCTATTGATTAAAATCAGGATTAAGAATATACCCTAAGGTTTTTAAGGACATTTTCTTTGTATCGTAGCAATTGAACCAAGGTGTGCCAAAAATCCACATGATTTTTAGAATAGATGGATCCATCATGTGATGCGCCATAAGGTTGATGGAAGACAAAGAAGTATTGAGTGGATTGTTTCTCTAATGAAATTTCCCATAACTTGAAATTTTCAATAATTTGTAAGAGTTGAGTTCTCCATCTTATTAGTGGTTGGCGCCACTCGAGAAAAGTCCATAAGAGAGAATTTTCAATTTTCCTATCACATAAATATTGATATAATCGTAAGGGAGAAATAGAGATAGCACAAGCATAGAGGGTAGAGAGTGTCCATAAGTACCACAATGCATTCTTCGAGAGCAAGCCATTAATGGAGAACACAATATGGTATCTAAATGTAAACATGGATGGGCATCAATATAAGCTTGAATGTTTGAGAAAGATGTGGAAGTAATAGAAGAGGCTCAATCAAGAAAGAGAAGTTATTCCATCTACCAAGAGGTGGAACTAATAGAACAGGCTCAGTCAAGAAAAATAAGTTATTTCATCAATGGTAGACCCACTTATCCAGTACTCTGGAACCTAAAAAATCTATAGCATTCCTGATCCTCTATCCTAGCCTTCGGAGATAGATCCTTAAAGGTAAACCTAAGGCAAATAGTTTTGGTTCCTTTAGGTGATAGTCCTTACAATCTCTTCTAATACTTACTTGATTCCTGACCATAGAATCCCTTCTATCTTTAGTTTTCATAGTACTACGAGGAGCTTCAGATAGGGATCATCAAGACCTATAGAGATTAGAGTTGCATGTAGGCTATTAGAGCATGGAGACCCCTAGGTGAGGAAGGTAACTTTAATTCCTAAGTTCTCCCCTAAAAGTTATGTTAGCACTTTGAAATTTGTTTTCTAGATTAGGGTCATCAATGCATGAATAGTTGAGACCTTGAGGCTTTTAGATCCACTATGGTATGGATATGGATATCAAAACTTAGGAATTGTTCTCTAATGTTCTGACTAATAATGCTCATAAGAGCCTAGAAGGACCTTTTTTGGTCATCAAATCTTCTCAGATTTCTCTCCCTCCAAACTTCTAGAATAGTGATAGCTAGGACTATAATATAAGAGCCCCAGATAGGCTTAGAATGATATGATATTAGTCTTCAAATAAAATTAGGAGGTCATTCAATAAAGTTGTATTCGATTCTATTTTAGTTAAAGTTGTTAGAACTTTAGCTTAAAGATTCTTTGCAATCAATTATATTCGATAAAAAAAGATATCATCTAAAGTCCTATAATTTTTTACCAAAAGAACAAAGATAATTTAATGAGACTAACCTTGAATTAATTCTCTCTTATCCTAAAACTTATGTATCTTGAAAATTTTGCATATAAAATCTTATTATGGAGTAAAAATTTGTTATTAATATTTAAATCCATTTATTTATTTAATACTATTATAATGACCATAATTACAACATTATAAAGTCATTTTATGGCTAAACCTTGAGACAAGGAGAGAAACCAAAACCATAAACCTAAGTCTTGGATTTGACTTCATTATTTCTAGATAACTTGTTCCAACAGTAACAGTTGGAATTATTATTCCAATAAGTTGATGGTATGTCAAAAAAAGTAACTCCAAAACTAATAAAAATAATTATTAATTTTGGATGCTAAAGTCATTATGTAACTAGTTCATTCAAAATCGATAAATTTGGAAAAAGGTAAATAAACGCATTCTAATATATAAAGAAATTATAAAAAGTACAAAAAAATATAAATAAATACTTGGGCGTACCAAATATAGTGTAGTATTAAGTGTTTTACAATTTAAAATGAGTACCACATACATATTGAATTATAATGAAAATTTACATTATACGGACCCATAAGTAGGACGTCTACTTTAAATAAACATAGACTAGTGATTAGTTAGGATGATAGATAATGAAGCAACAATTCTAGGGACACAACACGAAGGAGAAATGAAAAGAAAGAAAAATTATAAAACTTAAATGGTGTAATAGAAACTAAACCACAAAGCACTGATACATAGATGAATTGTAACTAGCTTTGTTGTAAAAGTATTTTCCTTAAGGTTACTTTTCCTCTGTTATATAACTGTCTCTAACCTAAACCAACTAGATTTAAACTACAACTTATTGTAAATTTACCTATCTCTACCTCTCTCTCCCTCTTTCCCATTCAGCATCTCATATGGAAAGAATAACATAACCTCTCACTGTTGGAAGAGTTATAGGAAATGTAGAAAACAACAAAAACTAGATGACAAATGATTCCAATTAAAGCAAAGATCAAATCTTTAGTCTCATAATGTAAACAAACAATGGAATTCAAGTAAAATCTTGTGAAACAATGAAATCTAAAAAGTCGTGAAATGCTTAAAAAGGTGGAAAAAGAAGAGAACTAGACAAAATTTTGGGATTAAACTTTGTCAAAAAAAATGGAGGAAAGTTAAAAAAACAAAAGAAAAAAAGTATAGCTTCGTATGTGTATATACAATTATGTGTCTTTTGGAATTAGAAGAGTGGAACTACCATCAGCCTAGAATTTTTTTAAAGCAATAATCATTATATTATGTGTTTTTTCCTCAGAAATTCTATTATAAAACTTTGTTTCCTAAATAAAAAATGGCAGGTGATTTTACTAAGCATCTTCTGAATACCCATTGGTAAACAGAGAAAATTCTATATTTTTTAAAATTTATTTAGTAAATAGTGATAAAATAAATATGTAAATAAAAGTACACTTTGTTGTCAGTTAGCATTAAAGGTTTCTACTAATTTTTTAGAGATCTTCCTTTTGCTTTTTGGCTGATTAATTGATTTTGATTTTTTAATTCTTTTCTTTTATCATAAATATAATTAAATCATTTGTTGTTCTTGTTTTACATTTCATACTAAATCTCTAATGACTCTTACATATTATGTGTTTTTCTTTGCTATATGACAAGAAAATTGTAATTATTACCTTTTGAGTATATAACCAAAATAAACATTTAAGGCATCCATTAATCGATTTAGTTGGTGGATAGAGAATTCTAATGCAAAGTACTCTTAGTCAAATTAATAAATGTTGGAGCTAGATGACTAGAATTGTAGCAATAGTTCCAAATATTGCATGTAAGATTTTAATGCTACTATTTTTTTATGTTGTGTCTTTTCAATATATAAAAATAAACTATTATTATTATTACCATCATCATCATCATCATCATCATCATTATCATCATTTCTTCTTAATATTATTAAAGGCGATCTTGAAAATTTGTTGCATTATCCTAATTTTATTATCCTAATTTTTAGTGACATATTTTAAAACCATTGAAAAGTCTTTTATTGCTTAAAACTCTTTTTATTATAGTGTGTAAAAGTAAATATTAACTGTGTAGTAATTATAATAAATTAAAATGTGTGATTGTAACTAGTTTGATTCACATATGAATATCCATCCATCTTCTTATTTCATATATTAAGAAATAAATTTAAGAATCTAAAAGTGGAGCTTGTGAAGATTTCAATCTTATAGGTTCTAAGTTACAAATCAATATCTTTAATATGTTTGTATTGTAACTTCTATTTTTACTAATAATACTCTTTGCTTCTCTCTTTTCTTCCAATCTTAATTGAGCTACGATCTTGCTCTATCCCTTTAGTTATCTAACAAGTAGCGTAAGAGCTTAATTAAGTGGGTATATATACATATACTTATCATATATTTTATAGTTGCCATTATATCTCTGCATCCTCTACATTAGAAAATAAGTTATATATTATTTATTCTTTAAAAGGGTACTACTCAAATATACCATTATTGTTTACGTGAAACAGTGGGAGTTATCTCCTCTCATCTTAAAGTAGTTTGGGAATGAATCAATGAAAATCAAATTTAAGATTGAGAGGCTTATCATAAATAATTTTTCATTATGGAAGTTAAAAATGAAAGTTATCTTTAAAAAATTAAGTTCCTTATAGCCATTAGCAAAATGTCGATGAATTTCACTTATAACACCAAATGGAATGAAAATGAATGTAAATGTTATTGCATTTCTTTATGTAGCTTTAGTTGATAAAGTTTTTTTAAGCGTAGAGGAGAATAAAACAGCAAAAAGATATGGCATTATCTCACAAAGCTATACGATGATAAGTAATTCCATAACAAATTTTTCTTAACAGGAAACTTTATACTATTAGGATGTTAGAATATATTTTAGTGATTGGGAACTTTAATAATTTGATCATTTTACTATCTATATTAAGCCACATAAATGAATCAAACTTTTACTTTAAGGTCTAGCTAATTTATATGATTAACTCATCATTAACTTAACTAATAATCTTCTTGCAATCAACCCTGTCTTTAATAAGGTTGGAGTTGCAATTTTGGGGGGAAAAAAAGTCTATGTAAGACTAAGGAAGACATATAGTCTATTTTATAATAAGTTATATTCTCGACAGTGAGCAGCAAGAGAGCAATAGAATGTGGCCAAGTGAGAGTCAAAATCGTAGTAGATCAAAAAACAAGAAGTAAGAAAAATTTAAAATGCTATAACTGTGATAAGAAATGTTACTTAAAAAAGGATCATTAAAATTTAAATAAAAATTATAATCCTTACAAAAATTTTGCAATTATTTCCAATGTTATGTATTGAAAAGCAACAATTAAAAGAAGGAAGTTGCGATTTGAAGCATGACTCTTTTAAATTAGGAGTTAATTTTTGCTTCACCTTTGGAAGAGAATGGTCCCATCATTAAGAACCTTTCTTAAGAAGATTTACATACATTTTTTGTGATTATCTTTTAAAGGTTGTTTATATTAGAACCGACAAGCTAAAGATCTACGGTGGGACATTTTATACTATTTAAGAGGTACGACATATAGGTGACTTAAAGAAGAACTTGTTATCTTTAGGAAGACTAGATGATCTTGGTTGCAAAATAGAAATTATCAACAATATTTTAAAGGTAATTTGAGGCATGATTGTACTTATAAAGATAGAAAAGAAAGTTACAAACGTGTATAATTTAAAGAGAGAGACTTTGTTATAAATAAAAGTATCGGCTACTTTAAGTAGTCCAAATGAAAGACTTTTAATATTATGGCATTAAAAACTTGGACATATATCTAAAGAAAGAACAAATATCCTTAATGAGCAAAACCTAGCCTCTTAGTTCAAATAGGTACCGCTAAGCAATGTGTTACAAGTAAGGTTGTTCTTGAATTGGTTCATTCTGATGTGTGGTAAACACATGTTTCATTCTTAGAAAAACAAAGTACTTTTTCTCTTTCATTGATGACTATTCCAAATAATGTTAGGTAAATCCTAATCAAAAGGAATGTTGATATGTTCTCAGCTTTTAAAGTTTTCAAAGGTTATGTTGAACTTGATTAACGTAAAAAGATCATATATTTAAGGACATATAATGGAGGAGAATATATAAGCAATGAATTTGATGTATTTTGTAAGTAAGAAAGCGTTAAAAGATAATTTTTTGTTACATACACTCCTCAATAAAATATAGTGGTATACATATGAACATAACTCTATTAGAAAGAGAAAGAGCAAAGTTAAGAGTTGCAAGTTTAGCTAAGGGCTTATGGACATAAGTAGTCAATACTGCCTATTATAAGGTGAATCAAATTCTACCAATTACAATTGAGTTAGAGACACTGAACGAAATATGGACTAGAAATTCATTTGATTAGTCTAACCTTTATATATTTAGAATTCACGTGTACGTGATATATAATAACAAAGAAATCATGAAGTTAAATCCAAAATTTAGGAAATGCATATTTTTAGGATATACTAATAGAGTAAAAGAGTATTCCTTGTAAGATCCCACAATCTACAAGATTATTTTAGTAGAGAACGGTGGCGGTTGATAAACTGCTAAAATCAATCAGTTGAAATGGCTCAATAAGTACTTATATGTTTGAGATTATTGTTTTGGTAACTGCTGAAATCAATCTGTTGAAATAATAAATATTTATTCTCAATAAATACTTATGTGTTTGAGATCGTTGTTTTGGTAATTGCTGAAACGTGAAAATAATTATTTGGCAAATACGGTTGCGATTGCTGAAAAGAGATCAAATGACTAAAAAGCCTATTGATTTAATAAACTATTAATTGTTGTATAAATAATTAAAAAAA
>JANQBM010000220.1:30834343-30863474 GCA_025594535.1 Erythroxylum domingense
TATTATTATTATTATTATTAGTTAACTTGTTAAAAATATTAAAAAATAAAAATTTGTTAACTTAATATTTTATACCATATTTTAATTAGTTATATTTAATTGCTAAAAATATATATTTTTTAATTAATTAATTATATTATATTATATTTAAATACTTAATTATAAAAAGATTAAAAAAAAAGATGAAGAGAGTATCGTTCAGGAATGATTAGTATTTCTCTTATACATAGAAGGATATGAAACAATACCTAAAAATTAGATATCATATTATTATCCCTATAATAATAATATATAATCAATTATTCCTTTTTCATTCCATAGCTATTGAATCTTTCCTAAGCCCATCATCCAAGCTTCTCCTAACTCTAATTAGGCCAGCTCACGTACTCTATCTCCGACCTGCACATCCTGCAACCTGTAACACTTACAAAGAACCAACAATATTTTGACGGCCTATTTAAACTACACCTGATTTCATAACGTTTGTAACCTATTGGGATATGATATAATTTGAAAAGGTTAGACCTGTAAGGGGGTGTTTAGTTGATAGATTTAAGAAGGGATTAATAGGTAAGGAATAAAAAGTGAGTTGTTAATTGTTAATTATAATTATAGAAATAATAGTTTGATATCTTACTTTTGGAGAATCCTCCGTACTTTCCATTTAGTAGAGAAATACAGTTCATTTCTTAGTAATGACTCTTTTTTTAAAATTAATTAATTAATTAATTATAATATAATTACTTAAAATAATTGAAATATAATTAGTTAATTAAAATATAACTAATTAAAATATAATTATTCATTAATTAAAATATTGTAATTAATTAATTAATTATAATTATTCATTAATTAAAATATAACTAATTAAAATATTATTATTCATTAATTAAACTATTGTAATTAATATAATTATTCATTAATTAAAATATTGTAATTAATTAATATATAATTAATTACAATATAATTAATTAAAATATTATTATTAATTAATTAATTACATTATAATTAACTAAAAATAATTAATTAATTACAATATAATTAATTAAAATATAATTTATTCATTAATTAAAATATTGTAATTAATTAAATATTAAATTACAATATTTTAATCTTAATATTTTTTTTGAACCAACCATTATCAATGATAATGGTAATTATTCATTCCTCTTAATCAACCATCATAATTATAATAATAATATCAATTCTTATTCTTTAGTATATTCATTTTTATTTTTATCTCTATTCTGTCGTTCGAACTAACGGTGCCCTAATTAATCTAATCACCACAGCGAGCAGATTGATAATGGTAATTATTCATTCCTCTTAATCAACCATCATAATTATAATAATAATATCAATTCTTATTCTTTAGTATATTCATTTTTATTTTTATCTCTATTCTGTCGTTCGAACTAACGGTGCCCTAATTAATCTAATCACCACAGCGATGCTGCTGCTTTATCACCACTCAATAGTTAAGTATACATCTAACAGTTACACTTTCTAGAAAGTAAGCAAATATCACTTAATTGCTAAGATCACTCCAAGCGACAGAAAGCAGTGAAATCTTCTGATAATATGCAGAATTCAACATATGTGGACTTGGGTGAACCACTGGTTTCTGATAGCACCGGCAGGATTTGTCTCCGCGGACAGTGACAGCTAAGGGGTAGGACTAGGAGCATCGATTGCGAGAGCCCCATGGACAGGCTGTGGTTGTCGATGACCTTCGGTTCTACAGCCTTTGAGCTTACCTTCTAATACCTTATTTTTCATTACTACGCACTGGCTTTCTCCGTGTCTTCTGCTCCATCTGCCTGAAGCACCATTTTCCGTGCTTCCGTAGCAAAAAGAATTGAATGAACTCTTTAATATTTACTTCCAACACATAAACTGGCTTCAATCTGATAAATACAGTTAGGAATGGAGTGAACACGAACTTATAACCACGGAAAAGCTAGAAACTCTTGATGATGATATATACTGATGAGTACGTTAGGCAATAATATGAAATACTTATCTATATTAATAACATCTTACAAAGGGAAAGAAACACTGATCCAGCCAGGATAACAATCATCTAACTTCAGAATTTTGAAAAGCAAAATATAAGTAATTGATCAGACTCTTCGAGCAAATGATTTCTATAATTTAACCAAACTTTCCTCGTCCTAAGACCAGCTGATGACTATTGGACTCCCAACGACATGTTTTCCGTCAGACCACTCTATACGATGAAAGCTGTTTACAGTATTGGTTGGTTTCGAACCTCCAGTGAAAGTGACTGTATATGACCTCTTCTCATTTAGCTTGCTGAAGCTCAACGTGTCAGGCTCGATCACGATCTTTACCTCCGAAGCCTGCGGAGTAACCGAAACCTTGTATGTTCCAGCGGGCCCCACATTGGTAAGATTTCGTGTGTGCTTGATCAGACGGCCACCGTTCGAGGAATCGAAATTGACTACAAAGGAAGGATAGTTAAGATCGGTCACACTGTATTGCTTCTTCGCATCGCACGTGAAGTTTCTCCTCGTAAGAGCCGCAATTTGTGAGGCTGTGTAGTTTAAAGCGCACAGAAAGCCCAAGTAATCTTCAACCGCTAAATCATAGACTAGCCCAGGGTTGAGGGCTGATACTGGGTCCACGTGTCCTGAACCATGATCAAAGGGTGTTGAGTCCTTCCCGGTGGAAACATCTTGCAATTTCTGGCCGTTCTTATACGTAACGTAAGCAGTGGTCATTAATGCTGATCTAATGGCCGCCGGCGACCATTCCGGGTGCGCCGCCTTAAGCAAGGCAGCCAGGCCACTCACGTGTGGGCAAGACATGGAGGTGCCGGAGATGATGTTGAACTCCACACGCCGGTTATCGACTGCCAGACCGGTGGGACCAACAGAACCTGACCATCCGGCTAAGATGTTGAGACCTGGAGCGATTATGTCCGGTTTCAGAATATCCGGTGTGATTGAATTAGGCCCTCTTGAGCTAAACGCCGCAACCACCGGCGATGGTTGGATACCAACTTTGGTGCCTTCGAAAAGAATTGTCACAGTCGGGCTCGTATCCGAGAACAGATAGGTCTTAATGACATCGCCATTTTTCTGACCCAATGCAGTAGCAGGCAGCAAGTGGGCGTCAGCAACCAATTCTTCACCGTTGGCAGCGGTGTTGGCCAAAATCATACCCAACCCACCAGCTGCTTTGACTACAGCTCCTTTCTGGACCCTTGCATTCACTCCACGATCGCAAAATACTATCTTTCCGGCGACTTTTTCCGGTATCAATGTATCCATCATGCATAAATTGCCATTTGTAGAGTTACTAGCATTACCAGCGTACACAAAAGGCAGCAACTTTCCTGGTAATGAGATGCCTCTATAGAGAGAAACGCCGGATAAGTTTTTCCCATTGCCGAGACTAGCATAAGCAGGGAAGTCACGATCCAATGTGCCAGCACCAACTGTGATTATCCAAGGTGCGACGTTTGACAAACTGTATGCGCTTGGACCGGCATTTCCAGCTGAGCACGAAACTAAAATGCCCTTTTCCATTGCTGCGAAAGCTCCAATGGCCACACTGTCCCTGTCGTAATCAGCCATGCCTCCACCGAGTGACATTGAAAGTACATTCACGCCATCTTGAATGGCTTTTTCCATTCCTGCAAGGATATCAGAACTAAAGCAACCACCAACCCAACACACCTTATATACCGCGATTCTTGCGTGTGTGGCCATTCCACGCGCCGCCCCTGGGGCATATCCCAGAAGGCTTGCTCCTTCCACTTGTGATCCACCAGCTGTGGAAGCAGTGTGAGTACCGTGGCCATCATCGTCTCTGGGTGATTTCGACTCTTTAGATTCGTCGACAGGGCCTAGTGTAGCCTCGTAGCCTTTGGAGAAAAACCTCGCACCGATCAGTTTTCGGTTACAATTTCCGGCTGTGAAGTTGGTGCCTGATTCACATTCGCCTTTCCAGCTACTGGGCACCGGCCCAAGACCAATGTCTGAAAAACTCTTGCTTTCTGGACAGACACCAGTGTCTAAGACACCGATTATCATTTCAGAGACTGAGTCTGACTCGGGAAACAAATTGGAATTCTTATCGAGTCCAAGGAACTCAGGTGTGCGAGTTGTGTGTAACTCGTACCTCAACTCGGGCAACACAGAGAGAATCCCCGGTTGGATCTCGAGCAGCTTAGCTTCTTCAGGCGTCAGTCGGGTGGAAAACCCGTGAATGGCATTGTCGTATGTGTACAGCATTTCTGCATCTTCAGACACCGATTTGAGAGAGGAGTCGTACCAATGAGTGTGGTGTTCGAAACTCGCCGGCATCTGGGATTTGAACATGTGGACTATATAGGTTTTGCGATTGTTCTCCGGTACTGATGCCACTGATATGTGGCAGAGACTCAGGAGAAGAATAATCGTGACAGACATAGTTGTCCCCATCTCGAGTTTCTCTCGTTCAGTTCCTGAGAGTTTTGAGTGGCCAACCGAGGAATATGAAGACGGAAGCTTTTGCTTTGGCCAGGTGCTCTATTTTAACAGGGTTAACGCAGATATGATACGAGAGTGCGTAATTATAGCAGAGATTGAGTCCGCAAACAGACGATGGGTTGTTGTCTGTTCCATTACATGATTGAAGAGTATGAGACAAAGAAGAGAGGAGATCTACGTGTACAGATTGGAGTTGAAAAAGAGAGGTGCCATATCGTGAATGCTATTGCTAGCTAGCTTGGGTCACGTGTGCTCCGGCTTTTATCCATACACCTCCCCTGTGCTTCTCTCTTAAGAATCTTTCGTGTTTAAGACATAATATATACACTCTTTTCATTGCTTATGAACTTTTTCTTTTGCCCTTCTGCGGGTAAAAGATCGTGGCCTGATAAGACCAAGGCAAGCATTTATCTTTACAGCTTATGGGATGGGATCATGGAATCCCATTCGACCCTGACATAGTTCAGACTTCAGAGACGGTCAAAGTGCAACTTATCAAGTGCCGTAATCTGACACGGTCTTGCTTCGACGGTAATTTCGTTCATTTCAATTAAGTTGGATTGAACAGGTAGCCAAACTCAATGGCATGTTCAAGAAAATACAGTATGAACATGTATTAAAACTTTACTATTTTTGATCAAGAGTGGAAGGTAAACTTCAATCCTACGTTTTATGGTTCACGGATACGTGTCTAGTATTCAATTGGCCATTCTTTATATTTGCATAACTTGGCTTTGATTTGAAGTTTACCGTCCAACCAACTTACCTATTTTGTTTCCCCAACTATACACAACTGAAATATCTCACAGGTTTTCTATTTTCCTTAAACTAGGAAGTCACAAATTAATAAGACGCAAACAAAATTGGAAATTTGGATCACAGTTATAATTGGTGGTGGGGCAGGGCATCACGTTCACCCTGAAAACAGTGGAATTTGGATTCTGTCATTTCGATCCAAGGGATGCTGTTGACTGAGAACAGAAATATCCATCTGCCCATCCCTTCTTGATCCTTCGTGGTTGGTAATGGAACTGTGATATTTGGAAATGCGAAGTGGGACGAGTGGGAGTAATCTAAAGAGCTTACATCTTTCCCTTATTTTCAAACCTAACATAATGTATCAATTGACACAAGTTAATGGAGCAAAAACATAAGGATCAACTCCAAAATCATAGCTAATTATTGAAACCAAGTAATCACAAAGTTCCAGCTAGAGCAAATGTCTATTTCCTTTGGATTAGGAACCAATATACAACACTAATTGTTGTAATGCCATTGTTCTTTACTTATAGAGATTGGTGACATGCTTGAAAAAACATAAAAGGATCCATAAGTAATCTTCTTTACATTGTGCCTCTGAAACAGTTTAAAGAAATAAGGATGATGAAAAATTATGTAATCGTATTGCTTGCCGTTCTCATTAACTATCTCTTGTTTTTATATGCAATATACAATTGATCATGACCATTGATCTTTAACAAATCGTAATAATATCTAGCTTGTACAAAATAGAATACAGCTATGAATTTCTTCTAGAATGAGTTGGAGATTCTTTTATGTATGCAGCTTCATGATTGTTCAGTGGTCTTTGAGTAATGGGCCCCAATGTGAGTAATGTTGTAGGAGCAGGGCTTGCATGAAGACATATGGGCTTTGCTGAGTAAGTCTCGAATATACCCTCTTTGTGACAAATAAAGACCTGAACTGTTTCTGTAGATCTCAAACCCAGTGTTTTCAATACAAGTTGTGAGTGTAATTGATTGATAAGTGATTGAATTGCTGTTTGGTTATTGCCAGTAATTAGTATATCTTGCACATATACTAATAGGAGAGTAACTGTAGAGCCTAAGTTGAGATAAACGAGAGATGTGTCTGATTTTGAGTTTCTGTAGCTCCATTGTAGAAGAGTTGATTTTAATTTGTGGTACTAGGCCCTAGGAGTTTATTTGAGGCCATAGAGGGCTTTTACTAGTTTACAAACATGTGTAGGATGAGAGGGGCTTTCAAAGCCTTGGGATTGGCTGATATACACAGTTTCCTATAGGTCACCATTAAGAAAGGCGTTGTTTATGTCGACTTGCTGGATATCCCAATGTTGGCAAATAGCAAGAGACAAAACAATCTTAATAGTAGAGGCCTTTACTACTGGGCTGAAGGTCTCATTGAAATCGACTCCAGGGGTTTGACTGAACCCTTTTGCCACAAGGCGGGCTTTATGCTTAGCCACTGTCCCATCAGGATTGTATTTGGTCCGAAAGACCCACTTTGTGCCCAATATGTGCATACTTAGTTCAAAAGGAACAAGTGTCCAAGTCTGGTTTTTGTTTAATTCATTCACCTCATAACATATAGCTCTAAATCAAATAGGGTTGGTAAGCGCCTGAGATACATTTTTCAGGGTCTGATGTAGGAGTGGAAGTCAGAGTGGTTGAATAGATCTTAGGTTTATGTATACCACTCTTGGCTCGTGTTTGCATAGGGTGTGTGTTTGAGACTGTGTTAGGGTTGGACGGTAATATAGGAGGTGCAGGATGATGTGTAGAGGCACATAAATTGTGTATATTGGGAGATGCATCAAGATCAGGAGATAAAGTAGGAGATGAAAAAGGAGTAGAAGATACCTGATTAGAATGTTGTGCAAAGGACTGAGATGATAGTAGCTGAACAATTGCAATGGGAAAAGTGGTGTGAGATACCTTAGAAGCCTTAATTCCAGGATCGAAAACAGGAAGGGATAGAGAGGGTCTGTCAGTGTTTGGAGAGGATTTAGATGTAGGAAAAAGGGTTTGGTAAGAAAAATCGAGTTCATTGAATTCAACATGTCGAGAGATATACACTCTGCCTTTTTCAGTTAAGCACTTATAACCCCTACGAGTAGTACTATATCCCAAAAACACGCATTTAGTAGTGTGGAAGTTTAGTTTATGTTGGGAATAGTAACGTAAATATGGAAAACAGGCACAACGGAAAGTTTTTAGAAAATGGTTATTTGGCTTTTTGTTCTAAAGCTTTTCAAAAGGGGAAATGTGATTGAGTTTAGGTGTTGGAAGGTTATTGATTAAAAAGGTAGTTGTTGAAAAGGCTTCAAGCCAAAAGTTTAGAGGTATATGAGCATGAGCAAGGAGGGTAAGTCCGGTTTCTGTAATGTGACAATGTTTTCTTTCAAAAATACCGTTCTCTTGGTGAGTGTGAGGAAAACTGTATCGTATTTGAATGCCATTTTGGTTAAGGTATGATTGAAAGGCTTTGTATTCCCCACCCATATCTGTGTGTAGTGCTTTTATTTTTCTATCTAGTTGCAATTCAATATGTGTTTTGAATGAAATAAATATAGCAAGGGCCCCTGATTTGAGTTTAAGGGGTAAAACCATGTATAGCGTGTGTATTCATCAACGAATATAATGTAGTAGTGATAACCCTTAGTGGATAGGTAAGGAGAGAGTCCCCAAATGTCAGAATAGACAATTTCTAAAGGGTATTTAGCCGTAATGTCATGGTTTGAAAAAGGTAATTGATGGAGTTTCCCTTGCTTGCATGAATCACGAAAGGAAATTTCATTCAAATCAATTTTGATGTTCATAAAATCTGCAACTTGTTTGAGTACATTAGAGGACAGATGTCCTAGCTTAGCATGCCATACATTTGCAGTTTTGTGGGCTGTGTGGGCCTCATATTTGTGAGATAAAGGAATAGACATTTTTGCATTATGACAGAAACTGGAAATTGGAGGGCTAGAATTGGATGAGAGCTTCGGATGTGAGACTGAAACAGGTGATTTAGGAGAAGCATTAAGGCTATAAAGGCCATCCTGCAACGCTCCCCTAGGTAGTATCAGTAGGAGACTCTGAAGTAGCATAGTGTGGTTGATTATGAGCTAGGAATGTCTAGGCAAGTGGTAGATTCTGATTAGTAGTCTAAGAGGTCCCAAGAGTTAACTATCTCCATTGTTGATTACTATTCCAGTGCTGATTTCCTTGCAGATTACCCATCTAGGATTGATCAAACCTTTTAAAACTTTTAAGGGCATCATGCCTGGCTTCTGACAAAGTTGACAAAAGATGCGAGTGTTACTCCATCGACCTCCTTGACCACGACCCCCTCTGCCTTTAGAGCCATTGCAACCCCCTTGATTGGTTCGGTGTTGGTACTGATCTTTAGTAGAAGAGGCAAAATTAGCTGATGGCTGTGGGATGACATTTATTTGTGAAACAGTTTTAAGTTATTCAAGACGAGTCTCGTGCATTATCAAGGTATATTGGACTTCTTGTAAAGTGGACTGTGTCATTATGTAGGTAAGAAACACCATAACTGGGTCGTAGTCATAACCTAGACCATTGAGAGCACTCAAAATGAGTTCATAATTTGGTATTGTGTGTCCAGCTACAAGGAGAGAATCTCCAAGTGTTTGGATCTTTTGCATCTATTATGATATAGTGAGTGAACCTTTTTGTATTGTTGATAATTGTTGTTTCAACTGCAGGACACAGACCATAGAGGTTTGAGCATACAAATTCTCCAGGATAGTCCATGCCTCAAGGGAGGTCTTGGACTGATTGACTTGGCCAACAACTTATTCTCTAATGGTGAAGAGCAACCAACACAAGAGGAGTTGATCATAACGTCTCCAGGTTCTGTAATATGGATTCTAGATTAATTGAGGATCTGAGCTAGATATGGAGGTAGGTTGGGTGATAACTTGGGGTGGTGATGAATAATTTGATGAGATAAAGTCCTCAAGCTCAAGAGCACGTATTGCTACGAGAACTTGAGCACGCCAATTGATGAAGTTGACTAGTTTTGCTTTATGGGAAGATTGAAATTCAACGTTTTGGTAAGCACTGGAAAATCAAGGGAAGGAGAAGTGGTTGATGATGGTTGTTTGGAGGTTTCCTCCTAACAAGAAAATGTTTGTGATTCTGCAACCATTTACGTTTGTCATGCACTGCTCTGATACCATGAAACAGTATAAAGAAATAAGGATGATGAAAAATGATGTAATTGTATTGCTTGCCGTTCTCATTAACTATCTCTTGTTTTTATATACAATATACAATTAATCATGACCATTGATCTGTAACAAATCGTAATAATATCTAGCCTGTACAAATCAGAATACAACTATGAATTTCTTCTAGAATAAGTTGGAGATTCTCTTGCGTATGCAACTTCATGATTGTTCAGTGGTCTTTGAGTAATGGGCCTTTAGTCTATTATAGGCCCAATATGAGTAATGTTGTAACTGGGACAAGGAAGCTTCGAGACATTTGAATGTTTTCTGACAGCCTCGAGGATCTTGGTTTATTTAAGTTCAATATCCACCATATTATGGATATATCTTTCTAAGAAGCCCCAAAGTTTTTAGAAGCACTGTGAAAAAGTAGAGTTCAAAATATGAATAATGAATTGTCTGCAGTAAGGCCATCTCCAACCCTCCTCCAAAATGGAGGAGAAATGCCAATTTGGAGTGAAAAGTCACTCCAATCACACGCTAGTTTCTCCTCCATTTGGAGAAGAGCTACAACGTTATTACTATTCTTTTTTTTTGTTTTTCTTTTTTCTTTCTTTTTCATTAATTCAATTTTTTAATTTTTCATTCTTTATTTTTTATTTAAATAATATTTCAATATTTTATTATATATTTTATAAAATTAGGTTAATTTTATAAAGTAATTTTAATAATCATGTATAAAAGAATATGTTAAAAATATTCTTTTTAGTGTGAAAAATAAAGTTGTAAATTGGAGTTAAAAATACTATAATATTTCTAAAATAGAAATTTTTTTACCCTATTTTAAAAAAATGGGTTGAAGATGACCTAACTAGAGAGAACCACGGGGTTCAAACCTGCCTCATGTGGCGTGGGTCTGTCCTTCCTCCATTTCCTGCCCACTACCCCCAACCTAACCTCACTTTCAAGCTTCTAATCCTTCCTTTGATGGCTTTATTAACAGATACCATATTTTAATATCCTTTTTCTAGAACTCATAAATCACACACGTCACCTCAACAAAAAGGTTGACAAGTGATTTCTTAAAGAAACTGATATCATTCCCATGCCGGAGATAATCTTTTGTTATTTGTTTTAGGCCTTACAAAAGTTTTAGCTAGAAAGTACACTTTCCGAGGCTATAGGTTGTTGAATCAAATGTAAACAAGTATGTATTAGCGACATTAGTCCCTGAAATCCAGTTGCTTACAGTAGCCGTTTATCCATAGTGTCTTCAGTTTATACTTTATAGCATTTCCCAATATGATTCATCGCCCCCATCAAGTAAAAGAATGCGACAATTACATTTAAGATACCTGATCTCTAGTTATCGATTTTTGAACTATTTATTTATACATGAAGACTCTCTTCTTCTTTAATACAATTTAATGATTTATTGCATTGAAAAATCAATAATATTTATCTTTTACCCCTAAACAAAATTATTAATTATAAGTTGATAATATTAACAAACTGTCTTTTTAATGACTTAATTTGATTATTATCAAAAGGGTATTAATTTATAATTAATTTAATCAATATAAATATTTATTTATTTATTCAGATTAGAGATCTCCAATTATTATTATTTCTTAAAATAACACAAAATTAATTCCTTTATTGTACTTTAATTAGGTCATGACCTAAACTTAATTAATCTCTCTTTTAATTAAAGAATGTATAATAATAAAGATTTTGCTGTGTACCTCAAATAGTATATAATCCAAATTAATGTTTGATGATGACTATCATATTACCTTTGCAAGATTTTGTCCGGTGACATGGTACTATAGTCTCCATAATTAATGCATTTGTACGAGATAGCAAGCATTTCTGGAAGTCAAATCAAAACACTGCATTTGCTTGCTTTCGGAGCATGCAACCGCGTCATGGAAAGGAACCAAAGTAAATGAAATTTGTCAAAAAATGCGGCGGTGAAGTTATGGAGGAGATAGATATACTGTGATGCGCGTTGGAGTTATGAAGGCTAGAGAGCCTAGACTACTGGCTTGTACTTTTGGTACATTGGTCCTACCACCGTATCACCGTCGACGGTCTATTTATCACCGACGGTGATATTATTAGCGGTCTATGACAAGCATTTTCGAAAAGAAAATTGTAGTTTATAATGTGGAGAACACAATTAAACTGTAACTTAGGAGGAGCTAAGTCCAATTGTTAAAAGATAGACGGATTGTTTCCTTCTCAACAACACTTTGATTGTTACAAAAAAACAAAAAAGGGATGAGCCTTGAGGTGGGTATCGCAAACTCTTATGTATGATTGAGAATTGAGGTTGAAATTAAGAACTGAGTTCAAATCAAATGATTACATCAAATTAAAAATTGAGTTTATCTTCTTAGTATAACTTAATATTTATTATATTTCTCATTTAATTAAAAATTAAAAATTTCAACTATTTTAACCGTAAAAATTTTGTATTGTGCAATTTTTCAGTTCGATTTTTAACTTTCTAGTTTAATTTATTTTAATAATTGTTGCTAAAAATTAACTAATTTATTAATTAATCGGTTAATTTTAATAAAGTAATAAGTTTTTATAATAAATCAATTAATTTTTATTTAACAATTTTTTTCAATTTTAAATTTTTCGATAAATAAAAACAATATCTTTCAATAATATTTTAAAATTAGATTCAATAAAACTAAACTTAATTATAATTAAACATAAAACACAATATCGTAATTAAGGAATGATAATTATTCGATTTTGCAATCTGGTTACAATCCTTCCTTTCTCCAGTGGATTAAGGTTGCGTTTGAATCTGCGGTATAGTAGAGATAAGTACTTATTCACCGCAGTTTTTAAATGCAGCATATATTTAAATTTGCGGGCAAACAATCGCAGGTTAGAGGAAAGTGCGGTGTTACTGCAGAAATTGATAAATAGAAAGAAGGTTAAAGTAAGAAAATGCTTATGCGGTAGAAATTTTACTTTCCATTAATAACCTTCTGATAATTATTATTTTTCATTATATTCTCAAGATAATTTTTTCTTATTTTAATTTAATATTTTAATATTTATAACTTGAATTTATATGACTAATAATATATTTTTATGAAATATTTTATTTACTAAATTTATTTTATTTATATTTTCTTATTTTAATTTAATATTTTCTTATTTATAATTTTAAATTTATATGACTAACGATATATTTTTAATTATTTATACAACAATTAATAATTTATTAAATCAATATTTTTTAACAATTTTATCTCTTTTTAACAATTCAATCCCACCGTGTCAAAAACCTATTTCTATGTTTCAGGAGTTACTAAAACAATAACCTCAAATATATAAATAATTATTCCCAATAATTACTTATTATTTCAACAAATTATTAATTTACCATTAAATGATAACCTTCGCCACTCTCCCCATCGGATCCAAGCCTAATACAAACATAAGTGTAGCAGAGGCGAGCACGGGCTTGAGCCTTGATGTGCTATGAAGTTTGTATTGTGATGTTTGAGCATATAGGTGACCCACTCACCCTCTGGTTCCTCGTCATCAACGCTTCACCTTTCGTTTCTGCCAGAAAATTGTAACTGGAATACATGAATCGCTATTCATTCTTCTCGAGTGGAGGAATTCGATTTTTTAGTACCGGAGCTGAGTCGATTCGGTCCGAGTTTCCCTCTGAGAACGCCTACGATATCTTGGGAGTACCGGAGACCTGCTCATTCGCTGAAATCAAAGCGTCGTTCCGAAAATTGGCCAAAGAAACTCACCCGGATCTCGATCACTCCAACGTCGATTCTCAACGCTTTATTCGAATCCTCGCCGCTTATGAGGTGCTTGCTACTCTTGATTATCGCCTGAATGGCTGAATTTCGTTGATATTAGTGCTGTAGTAAATGGAAAGTAGTTGGTTATTTCGCTATGTTTTGCATTTTTTTTTTTTTTTGCTTTTCAAATTTGCTCGAGATAGGAGACAATTATTAATTACGCCAAACAAAAGCTGGTCGCCGAGTGGCTTGAGTAGTCCAGGTAGTCTAGTAGTAGTATTAGGAGCATCACGACTAGTTGTTTGACTTTGTAGTTGATGTAATTCTTGAGACTTAGGCGATTTGGGGGTTGTTTCAGATCCTTTCTGACTCGGAGCGGAGAGCCCACTATGACAGGTATTTGCTGGCTCAAAGAATGGTTTTGGAGAACCATTCTAGACCAGTTTCTACGTTGTACATGTATAAATCGTATACGACTGCAAGTAAAGAGATGGAAGTCGTGGAATGGTTGAGGTGGTACAGATCGGCTCTAAATGATATAGTTTTGGAGAAGAAGGTGGCGGTTGGAACGGGATATTTCAATGTTCTTGAAGCTGATTTTTATGAAGCTGTACATGCAGCTTACTATGGACCTGGTATTAAGTCTATGGATCTTCTTCCTGATTGCTTCGAGGCAGAGGAAAGATCTGTCTATGACACCCCAGAAGTCCTGCACTTGGTTTCAGGTCGTGATCTTTTTGGATTGGTGTGCCTTGCTGATTATAATCCTCGAATAGCTCCTGCTTGCACCCAAAAGTTAAGTTCCTTTGATGCTGATGGTTTGGGAATCTGTCCATCTTCAGAGAATGTGAGCGTCCTTAGGAGTTCAACTGTAGCTGATGATGCTGAAAATCTTAAGATTCTTGCCAGGAATACCACGCATAATAAGTCATATGCATTTAAAAATTTGGAGTTGCATGTTGCTGGAAGGTTGGTTGCTGTGGCCACTAGAACACCTCCAAAAAGCCTGTGTGATGACATGCAGGGCAAAGATGCTCAAGATGAAATCCATGTTTTTCTTAGTTCAGATAGCGATGTCCCAAATTCCAATGGAGGGTTTTCCAAGGATTCTATTTCAGCTGGTGCAGCTGGATCAACGATTCAACTGGGAACTGTAAGAGGGCTGGGGACCACTCCTGAGGAGGGATCATGCTTTGTCTATGATAACACTGGTATTAAAACCCATGTGATAATGAAACACAGAACATTCATGGTTCGTGATGTTTCTCCGGATATATCCAGCTTTCAGTTACATAAGTGCTTCAACTTCTATCCCTTGCTGTACTTGCTCCTAGTATTGCAGCATTTCAACGTTCAGTCTGTGCATCTTATGAGTTGTCACTACAAGGGAAAACTGTCCTTGCGTATCTATCAAAATAACAAAAAAGAAAGGAAAACATTCTTCCTCTTGCACGTTGCTTTCTTGCATGAAGTATTACTATAATTGTGTTGTATTACTTTATTCAAAATTGCAGGTGAGGCACATGCACTGGTATGGGCTGGGACATAAAGTTTCTGTTTGTGAGTGTCGATGCACAAGAGCGCGGTTACCCCCCAGCAAGTAAACTCTATCATTTCAGTTGTTTGTGATGGTTCAATTTTTTTGTACTCTTTACTTACATTAGCTAAACCTCATTATTTAATTATTGCTTATATGAAATGATTTTACTGAAGAATAATTTCAATATCCTTCTAGGTTCACTACTAGCAATTAAGGGTGGAAAATAACTTCTAGCTTGCTTGATTGGACTTTCTGTTTATAAACATTAACTGTAAATTTTTATGATTTTCTTAATGTCGGTTTGTTTTCACTTGAACACTAGCCTTGACAGAAAATGTAATTCCCACTTAATTTTCAGAAAGATTAGGTCCAAATTTAGTATCCACTTTTTGGTTCATGATTTTGGGTACGTGGACAGCGATTCATTTAGTTGCTAACAATTTTGATCAGCTCGTTAAACTCAACTAATAACTGATAATCGTTGATTGATAGCTGATAACTAAAACCTTTTCAATGTCTTGTGCTATTGGATTTGGAAAGATGAGGGTATGATGTGTACTAATCAAAATTGTTCATCTATTTTTTGTTGTATCTTTTATGGAGACAATTGATCCGTGCCTTGAGAATATTTTCTACTTGTAGTTTGCTTCATATGGATTTTTGTTGCAGATTTTGGCTGTTTGAGCCTCGTTGCGGCATGCACGATATAGGTGGTTGGTATATTGAAACATTTGGCAAAGATAGAAAAGGTCATACAGTCCTGTCCCAGAGACATTGGGATGGCTTTAGTGAAGTTGACCAGAATGAGAAGTAAGTATATCTTGTGTAGCTTCAGAGAAGATTTCAGTTTTATAAGTTTCAAGTAATTTAAGCTTTGTGGGGACAATTCTTCTATTTGCTGGCTGTCAATAGTACTTCGTCATCAATCAAAACTATAATTTTTTGTATATGTTGAATCTATCTCTTTTCTACTTGAAGCAAAAGATAATCTAAAATAAAGTACGAGGTGTCTGACTTGAAAATTCTAAGATTTTACCTTTTAAGTTTGGAGTTCCTATTATGCAAAATATCTTAGCTCTTCTTCTCTTTTGGATGTTAAAGCATTTAATCCTATGATTAAACTCTCCTATTTATATCACATTAGTACATGTGGTGTACAAACATGTTTTCAAAATGAAATAAAATCAATAAGTAGGTGATATAAGCTACAGTAATCCTGGATAACTTGTCCTTTGTATTATTTATCTACTTGTTCCCCATCAATCTCTATTTCTATTGTATCTTAGCCCATAGGTTGTATTTTGATTGATAGTTGAGATTTTCTAGACCTGAGATACAATTACACCTAACACAACCATAGTTGAGATTTTCTAGACCTGAGATACAATTACACCTAACACAACCATTCTGGACCTTGATTTAATGAAAGGAAACATCCAAATGTCTTCTTCTATTGGGTGATGCTCTTTTGTTGTAGTCTTTACCCTCTTCCCAATCCAAATTATAAATTCACTGACAGATAAGTATGGAAAACAACTAAACCAACTACCTAGTAGATAGGAGAAAAATATGATATGAAACTTCTGCAAATAAATGTCAGTAGAAGAGGAAATAAGGAAATAGATCGATGAACTCAGGTAGAGAATGCTGGTATTTAGGATTTTATTGATAAGGGAGGAAGATATTGGATGACTAAAGGCCATATTTGAGAGGTGAAAACTCTCCCACATTCACAACCTGACAGACTACACAATACCCTTCCTACCCCACATATGCCCCTATTATACCCAACATTCCTGACACAGAATCCTACAACCTGCTACCTCCTCTATATGGTACTAGCATTCTGACAGAAAAACAAAGCCTTTAGCCTGCAGAAATGACAGCAGTGCCAGCTGTCGGTTCCTCCTCCTTTCTCCTTTCATATTGTATACGGATAGGAGGCTTAACAAAATATTGATCTAGTCACTATTTTTAATTCCTTCCTATCATCAAATGTTTGTAAATTTTTCTGCTGTTTATATTGCTGCAGGAGACTCCATCCAGCAATGTATTTGCTTCCTCTTGCATATAGAACTTTGGATCTTGAAGATGCAAAAAGAAGGAAATATAGTATAAGGGCTATTGTTGAAACTCAACTGTTTAGAGTTCTTCATTGGTGCAAGAAGCTTGTTTAGGAGTGTGCAATTGGGTTTTTTTTGTAGCAAAACCTGCTTCAAAATCATGGGTTGGGAAGGCTTCTCATTTTGTATGTAAATGCCCTTCTTTGTGAGACAACGACAACAAAAACAACAACAATAATGTCCTAGTAGAAATTCCACTGACCCTCCTTTAATCAAAGCTCGTGGCTGCATTTCTGCCACTTGACTACCATGGTTTGAGTGATGAACATTTTAGTGGTCATGGCTCAATCAATATGATTGCAAGGGGTGTCAAATTTGAATAATCTGAAACCCAAATGCCTCAGATCTGCAGAAGTCTAATCTTTTGTTCCTGGGTTGAAAGTGTAAGTGGTTTATTTTGCTTTGGAATTCAGTTACTTGAAATGGAAATCAATCTAAGCTATGTTCCTTCAGATTTCTGGAATATGGAGCATTTAAATGATTGATATTGTGAACACAAGTTTGCGATTAATTTGGCAAAGGACTAATTTGTCTGCTGATTTTGAGGCAGCTGTTCCTGAAATTTCCTCGTGCTTTGATCATTAGACGTGGCAGCAGGACAAGTATGCCATGAAGCTTTTTCTCCTAGAATACAATAAATTCATCTTTGTAAATGGAAGTTCATTGGGATTTGGATTGCAGATGGAAGCTTATGCGAATTCAGCTGCATCTATATGTCTTTCTTTACTGATTCTACCTCTCAATGTGTGTTTTCCATTGTAGTCCTAGCGTTGGAAGAGAGAGAATTTTGCTATCACTTATGATGTTAGTGAGAAAAGTTCACGAGGTGATGGGGGAACTTTCCAAATGATGAAAATTACTGCCTGTACCTCTGGCAAATGCTTTTTTTTTTTCTTTTTTTCTTGTAGTTATACTACTGAAACAGGCCTTACACTCTACTCCGCTTAACTGCGTGCCTGGGACAAGAAGTCTCTTCAATATAATATCTGCGAAGTAGTCATTCAGCTGATAAGTGATGTGGAAGCTGCTGATGATACCAATAAATTCTTAAGACGGCTAACAATCCGAGGAAGAGGGTTCCAGTTCCAGTGGCTAGCACAAATCTTATGATTCTTCTGCAAAGTTGGAACTTAGAATACAGTTGCCTGTCTGCATGAAATATGATTCTCCACATGCAGTTCCTGCTTTAATTAGCTGACATGAAATTCTACTTGTGAAATTTCTCTGGATGCTTTTCTTCAAGTCTATGATGGGTAAGTGAGTTCTATAGGTATTTCTCTCACTATTTGTGTTCAAAAGGTCTTCATTGTGACTTATCTTAGGAGGATCGAAATTTGCAGCCCCAATTGGAAGTCCGAGTACTGTCGAAGGTACTAAACAGAGTCCTCCCAAGACCTAGAACCTCAAGAATAGAACAGTCAACAGATGGAATGCACATGAAGCAGTTATCAGACGCTGACATAATGGTTTTTGCTCAATGGGATGTCCAAAGTTTAGCTCTTTCCTGGTGTGTGTCGTGTGGCTGGAGATGCAGCTTGCACAACGTGAAAGCTGTTTCTTTACACGAAATTCTGTATGAAGTGGTTGCTTTCCAGATAAAGAGAAGGATTCGGAAAGGAAGAAAAGAGAGTTTCATACAGATGTTCGTTATTCCTGGACTGTTAGAACAACGATTAATACAACAATCAAATATTCATTCATAACAAGTCATGTGACCAGTTGTTTAAAGAAGAATAAAACTAATACAACGTTTTGTATTACTCTCTGCGATGGAGATAATGTTCTTTATATGGTTGTGAGTTAACAAAAAAATGATTCTCCATTGCAAATTTCCTTCTTGTTCTACTCTTATCACTTTGTTGTTTCATGAGTTTTGTGCTCTCAGAAGATGAAAACTAGTTAGAAAAAATGTTGCTAACATTGTTTGATGTTGATCCACTACTAAAACCTGAATTTTCCTCGCCAAGTATAACACATTTAGAGAGGGTGGATGTTTATGCAAGATATCAGAAAGGGTTAAACTAATGATTAGATTATAAGTGATCTTATACTCTCCTTTGGAATCGAGTCCATCCACTTGTTAGCAGAATCTTCACATAAATATCTCAGATAAGTTTCTTAGATTATAAGTGATCTTATACTCTCCGTTGGAATCAAGTCCATCCACTTGTTAGCAGAATCTTCGCATAAATATCTCAGCTAAGTTTCTAATTTTGTTTACAATAGCCATCTGATTGAGGATGATATGCCATGGACAAATGCAAGCTGACTCTTTGTAACTTAAATGTCTCCTGTTATAAAAGACACTTGAGACATTTTATGCTTAGATTTGATGTTAAAGTGAAATAAATTGGAAGTATCTAATCAGATTATCTGCTATCATCAGTGTAATCGAAGTTTCCTTGGATGCTGATAGATTCTAAAAAATTCACGATGATCTCTGTCTAACATCCCTTAAAATTCGTAAGTGGTTGCGAGAACCTCGGGTATGCATGCTTATTCCTTTGATATATTAAATATAGTTTCTTACATCTCTGGCCAACCCTTTCTAATGTAATAAATTCTACAACCTTTTAAACGTGGATGTATATATATTAGTTTAGTCGATACATTGATGTCGCTTGCAATCAAATATAAAAAGAAACCAACTTTTTGTAACATAAATTAATGTAGTAGTAAAAAGTAGGGATCGTTCCCACGAAGAATTCAAACGTTAATATTTACGCAATAAAAAGGAGGTTTTAAAATTGTGAATTAAACATAATTTAAATGGAATACGAAATTGGCAAATAACTAATAGCAAAACAATGATAATCTAACAATCAATATGAACAAATCTTGGTTTCCGGTCTCTTTAATTATTGAACTTGCGTTGATCATCGATACTAAAAATAACCAATTTATTAATTAAGCATTCGTCATGGTAAATTTCTTAACCTATTTTCTCTATGTTTAGTTAACCAAAATATGTATTTGAATTAACCCTTATTAATCAATAACATGGATACGATCTCATATTTAATTAATTAATAGCTTTACGAACAAGAAAATCGACAAATTATACAACATACATACGATATATATTTAGCCTAGACAATTATTTTTCCTATAATCATGTCCCTAACGTAGTAGACAAAAATCTTAGTCGCTACTTTTGATTAAAAGAATTGAACGTCAATCTGTTTAATCTAGCGATTGATGAAATAAAATCACAAACTAGTTGCGCACCTAGCTGTAAAATCAAACAATCAAATAATTACCCAAAAAAATAATTAATACTTGACTAATAAATTGATTGAAATAAAGAACGAAAATCTCACAACATTCAAAGTTCAATAACTAGGATTCTGTAAACCAAGAAATAAAAGTTTAGTTACCCAACTTCACAATTCTTCCTAACTATTTGAGGCTGTCACAAACGTTATTGTGGCTTGATTTCTATTTGGAACTGTCACGGATGTGGGGACTGTCGTGAGCGTTGCTCTTCTTTTCTTTTCACACTACTCCTCTTCTCTATGCCGTAAGCCCTCTATTCTCCTCTCCTTGTTCACTATTCATCGATGGGACAATTTAACCTTAATGGACCACCTTACTATTCATGCTTAACCACTCTCTCGCAAACTCTCTTCTTCCACCCTCACTTATGCCGCCCCCCTCATTATTGCTTGATGTGACGAATAATAAATACCTCCCTCCACCTTACTATTCACTTCTTAAAAACCTACGCATAACCCCCCTCTAACGACAATGTTTTGGGCTAAGTGGTTTTATGAATTAATTCTTGGTCCCATACCCTTTAAACCCACACTTCTCTATGCGTTTCATTCCTTTTGGTTGTTGCGTTTTCTTCTTGCTTCCTTGCCGTTTAGCTCCTCTTTCTTTCAACGTTTTCATGTTGTGCCGTTTTGTTGCTTGCATGTTGGCCCAACGACTACGTTTCGTTCATTCCAACTGATGCATGCTTCCACCCACTAGGTATCACTGCATGAGACCATGTCTAGTTAGGCTCAACGCCTAGTTCAGCTCTTTTTATCTCAAAATCGTCGCAACTCTTTCTATTTAGTTCCAAAATACACTTTGACATAAAACAAGATTAATTACCATTAAGTATAACTTCAAACCTCAAGAACAAAGAAAATTAACGCACAAAAAGATATAAAATAAAGACACTAACAAACTACCCCACACTTAACCTTTTGCTTGCCCTCGAGCAAACTAAACACGACCATCAAATTCTATCAATTCGTTTTCAAAGAAACTAAGAGCATACAATCATTCAAACTTTGGCCAATCGAATGTCAAGCTACTATACACATCATGTTTAGTTTTCATCGATGCACATAAACAAACTCAACTTAAGAAACTATCATTCAAAGATAAGCATAAACTCATAATAGATTTTTCTCATGGAATTCACTCATTTCACTCAAGTGTTTATAGGTTGTGTTTCGCTCAAAACTCCTTATAGGAAATCATACTACCATAGACTTGTAAATACACCAATTCTCTTCTACAGTGATTACATGCTAAAATAGATTAAAAGGGCTTTATTTGAGGTTGTAATGAGGCTAAGGTTAAGGTGAGTCAAAAGGGTTTTGAGGGGTTTTTCACAAATAGTCGTAAAGCACTAAATATACAAAGGGACAACAAAATGTATTTATGAGAATTGCATGTAAATAACTAAGTACTTAAAATTTATTATTGCTACTATACTTGATCCTTTTCTTTTTTTCTTTTTTTTCTTTTTTCTTTTTTTGTTTTGTTTTTTCCTCTTTTTTTTTTGAATACCAAGGAAACAATAATCAATAATAGCAACTAAATACAATGTGTTCTATGAGTAGAAATATCAGTAAACTCGTCTCGAAAAAAATATAGCCAAAAGTCCCAAAACTAGCTAACTTAGTACTTTATTAAACTTATGAATAGGTAAGGCTAATGGAGTTTGACGTTTTAGAATGAGGTGCTTTATTTAAGAAACAAAAGGGGTAAAGACTCAAAGGGGTTTGCAAGGGTAAATAAGATAGGTGGTCATTTAAGTCAAGGATTAAAAGAAAAAGGGCCTTAATCATTTCTATCTAGCATGCATCTAATAGATTCAAACCGGCTCAGAGCGAGTTCTGAAGGTAATCACCTAAGGGAGTATCACATACACAAAGAAATGAAATGACTTTTGAATGGAGTCATATAGGCTCAATTCTTCACATAAGCTCAATTGAAAATCCATTATGCTTCTATACATTACCTAATCACTCAAGCATCAATTTCTGAGTAAACTTATGTAACCGACTACTTTAATCAATCAGCATGATTCACCTTCTATTCAGTTGGCCTAATTCGACTTCAAGCATGCAAATTCAGTGTCATTCCAACTATTAAGATATAATTTCATGGTTTAACACAAATCACATGCAATTTAAAAGACACAAAAGAGAAAAAAATCAAAATCAAAAAGAACAAAAAAACAGTAAATTCAAAACACACAGTCACACAAACATTCAATGTTTTCGTGCGCCTCCCCCCCCCAATGTACAAGTAAAAAGAAAAATACAAGAAAATAAAGAAAATAACAGTTTAGGAAGCTTCTCTGTTAATGCATCAAGGTGTTAGTGGAAAAGGCGGTTAAAACTTTTGTTGTTCGAAGAAAGCGAGCTAGTTGTGCTCCAATTTGTCCAATCTATGCTCTATGCGTTGTAAGGGTGTTAAAATAGTCAGATCATTTGAAAAAGGATGTGTTATGGTGGAGTGGTTTATTTTGGTGGCTATAAAGGGGCTTTGGGTTGTTGGTGAGTGGTCTGTTGATTGGGTAAAAAGGAAAGAGAAACTGTCAAAATCCCTGTAATTAAATGCCCTGTAATGGTGAATCAATTTTTGCTAAAATCCCACCTTGAACTAAAAATGAAAGTAACACCACTTAGGAACAAAAGTGTTATATTTTATGATGATTTGCATGCTCACCTCTTAGAAACGAAAACAATGCCAAGGGAGATGTGTAATGAACAATTAATAGGTTAATGGACAATTGCTTAATAGAATGTCATAAAATGGGGCCAAAACAATGTAAGTAACATTAATGAAGAATGAAACATGTAACCACCAACGTAGCTCCACCTTTTTTTTTATATAGGAAACTAAGATAAATAAAATGAAATGAAAAAAATGAAAAAAAAACTTAAATTAAATTAAATCTTGAGGTGCCTCTCAAGAGCGCTTCTTTAACGTCATATTAGCTAAACGGAAAAAATTGTTAACTTACTCAAAGTAAACTGGCTCAACTAGTTTAATTTCTTCCGCAGTTTCAACCTGTAAATTCTCATAATACAGTTTCAATCGGTGTCTATTAACTTTAAACATTTTAAAAGTGTCTAAACTCTGAATTTCAACTGCACCATATGAGAAAACATAAGTAACAATAAATGGACCTATCCAACGAGATCGTAATTTACCAGGAAAGAGCTTTAGTTTAGAGTGATAAAGAAGGACCTTTTGATCTATGAAAAATTCTTTTCTAATTAAGATTTTGTCGTGAAAGGCCTTAATCTTTTCTTTATAAATTTTTGCACTTTCATAAGCTTCATTACGTATCTCTTCCAACTCTTGCAATTGTAGTTTTCAATTAATTCCAACCTCAGTTAAATCAAAATTGCATAGTTTGATAGCCCAGTAAGCCTTATGTTCCAATTCTACAGGTAAATAACAAGGTTTTCCAAATACTAACCTCTATGGCGACATACTAATAGGAGTTTTATATGTTGTCCTATATGCCCATAGCTCGTCGTCTAAACGTAAACTTCAATCCTTCCTGTTAGGATTAACCACTTTCTCCAAAATTGATTTGATTTTCCTGTTAGAAACTTCTGGTTGTCCACTTGTCTGGGGATGGTATGTTATTGAAGTTCGGTGTGTAACACCATATTTCTTTAGTAGAACCTCAACAATTCGGTTAAAAAAATGAGTCACGCGGTCACTGATTATTGCTCTAGGCACTCTAAACCTGACAAAAATATGAGACTTAACAAAATCAACAACAACTTTAGCATTATCAGTATGAGTAGCCTTAGCTTCAACCCATTTTGAAACATAATCCACAGCAACGAGAATATATGTCTTACCAAAAGAAGAAAAAGGACCCATAAAATCAATTCCCCATACATAAAAATTTTCACATACCAGGATATTTGTGAGAGGCATTTGGTCTTTTGGAAACCACCTGTTCTTTGACATCTATTACAAGACTTGCAAAATATATAAGCATCATAAAATAGTTTAGGCCAAAACAAACCACATTCAAGCACTTTGCGGGCTGTCCTTATAAGACCAAGGTGTCCACCACATGCAACAGAATGAAAAATTTCAATATAGAAGGGATTTCATCATCAAATACATATCACTTAATAATTTGATCAGAACAATATTTCCACAGATGTGGCTTATCCCATACATAATATTTAGCCTCTCATTTGATTTTATCTTTTTGAGCTCGTGATAAAGTACTAGGTAAAGACTTGGTAATAAGAAAATTAACTATGTTAGCATACCAAGGTGTTGCCTGTTGTGTGGCGAATAAATGTTCATCTGGAAATTCATCTTTCAAGTTGTCTGAAGTTGTGTCTAGATGGATAAGACTAAGGTGATCTGTAACCAGATTTTCAGTTCCTTTTTGGTCTCGTATGTCCACATCAAATTCTTGCAGTAATAGAATCTAACGAATAAGACGTGGCTTTGCTTACTTTTTGGACAACAAATACTTCAACGCAGCATGATCTGAATAAACTATGACATGTGTGCCCAATAGATATGAATGAAACTTCTCTAACGTAAAAACAACTACCAATAGTTCTTTTTTTGTTGTTGAATAGTTTTTTTGGGCATCATTTAGCATCGTCGAAGCATAGTAAATCACATGCGGCGCTCTGTTCATCCTTTGCCCTAGAACAACTCCTAACGCATAGTCGCTTGCATCGCACATTATCTCAAATGGGAGACCAATCCGAGGCTAGATTATTGGAGCAAAAATTAGCTTCTCTTTTAATTCATCGAATGTTGTCCTACATGCTTCATCAAACTTAAGCTCCATATCTTTTTGAATTAACTTGCATAAGGGTTAAGTGGTCTTCGAAAAGTCTTTAATAAATCGTCGATAGAAACCTGCATGTCTAAGAAAAGAACGAACTTCCCGTACACTTATAGGGTAAGGAAGAGATTTAATGATTTCTATCTTAGCCTTATCAACCTTAATTCCCTTAGAAGACATTACATGGCCTAAGATTATCCCTTGATCAACCATAAAATGGCATTTTTCATAATTCAGAATCAAGTTTTTTTCATTGCAACGTTTCAACATTTTTTCAGGGTTAATCAAGCAAGTATCAAAAGACTCACCATAAACTGTAAAATCGTCCATAAAAACTTCAATATAGTCATCCACATAATCAAAGAAAATACTTATCATATACCTTTGGAACGTGGCAGGTGCATTACATAGTCCAAAAGGCATTCTTCGATACGCAAAGGTGCCAAAAGGACATGTGAAAGTTGTTTTGTCTTGGTCCTCTAGTGCAACAGAAATTTGGTGATAACCTAAATAACCATGTAAACAACAATAATGAGTTTTCCCTGCAAGTTTTTCAAGCATCTGATCAATAAAAGGAAGTAAAAAATGATCTTTACAAGTAACATAATTTAACTTCAAGTAATCTATAAAAACCCTCCACCCATTTTGCACACAGGTGGGCACCAATTCACTTGAAGTGTTCTCCACAATGGTTACTCCAGTTTTCTTAGGAACCACTTGTACTGGACTTACCCATTTACTGTCTAAAATTGGATAGATTATTCCAGCATCGAGGAGCTTCAGAATCTCCTTATTGACTACCTCCATCATTGGTGGGTTCAATCTTCGTTGAGCCTGTCTTGTTTCCTTAGCTCCATCTTCCAATAGAATTCGATGCATACAAATTGATGGGCTAATCCCTTTCAAATCAGCCACAGTCCATCCAAAAGCATCTTTGTAATTTTTCAACATACCCAATAATTGTGTTTCCTGCAAAGATGTTATTCTGCTCGAAATAATAACAGAAAGAGTTTCATGCTCACCTAAATACACATATTTCAAGTTACCTAGAAGAGCCTTCAACTCCAATTTTAGTGGTTGTATAAGAGATGACAACAACTTCGAATTTTTTCTAGTTAGCTTCAGAAAATATACCTGTTCCTCCAAGTATTTGCTCTGCTCTAAAATCTAGATAGTGGTATTCATCTCCTCATGAATGGCAAGATAATTGGCTAGTGTTTTTCCTTCCTGAATATCCAAGCTATTTTCCAATGCAGTCCATCATTTATCTGGTCCATCTAAAAGGAATGTTTCCTGCACTAAAGTATCAAGAAAACTTACAGAAACCAAAGATTGATCATCATTAGGAAATTTCATGGCATCATAAATATTGAACTTAATATCATCATCATCAAACTCCATAGTTAAAGACCCATCGTAGACATCAATCTTTGTTCAGTAGGAAAAATCATATTATCGACTTGAACTAGGACATCCTCAAGAACACCCTTTGGATAGGCATTAGATCGATCAGCAAGTTGGATTATGACACCAGTTTCTTTCAGAGGCCCCATAATCAAAGATTTATAAATAGATTGAGGCATAACATTAATCGACACACCTAAATCTAACAATGATTTCTTAATTTTCATATTATCTATTTTACAAAGGATTGTGAACATACCTAGATCTGGACACTTACAAGGTAACTTCTTTTGAAGTACAGCAGAAACATTCTCACCCAATTGTACCTTTTCATTGTCACTTAACTTTCTCTTTAAGGTACAGAGCTCCTTAAGAAATTTAGCATAACGAGAAATTTGTTTAATAGCATCAAGCAAAGGAATATTGACTTGTACCTTGTGAAAAGTTTCCAGAATTTCTTTCTGTTGCTCCTCCTTCTTTTGCTTGGCAAAACGACTATGAAAAGGAGGTTGTACACTAAACCGAGGCGTGACAATGCAAGAATCACCCTCCTTTTTCTCTTGTGACTGCTTTGGAACTTCTTTCTCTACTTCTTCTTCAACCTCTCGCCTAGAAACCTTTAGGTTAGGTTCCTTTAACTCTTTACCACTTCGAAGTGTGATGGCACAATCACTTTTCTTTGGATTCACCTCAGGTTGAGAAAGGAACTTTCTTGAATTTTGTGCCTCCAACCTATTGATGGCAATCGTCATTTGACTCATTTGAGTCTCAAGATTCTGTATGTTGGCTTACGTATCTTGCTGAAATTTCATGGTATTATGTTGAAAGTTTAAAGTATTCGTGGCCAATGTCTTGACTATATCCTCCAAAGAATTATTTTCACCAAAACTTTGTCCCATTTGCTGTTGCTGTCTAAGCACATAAGGCTGTTTATATGGCTGAAAATTAGAACTTACTTGTTGTCCCTGATTGTTTCCATAACGGAGGTTTGGATGATCTCGCTAACCCGGATTATATGTGGTTGAAAATGGGTCATACTTCCTTTGAGGTTGTCCCAAATAACCACCCATTGCCTTGGCTTCTTCAACTTGGTCTTCTTGTAGAGTAAGACATATATCTGTGGGATGGCCAGCCATAGAACAAATACCACGAGTCTTAACTTCCTCTATCCTTGATACCGCAAGTTGGCCCATTAAAGAAGTCAAATCATCTAATCGTCTTTCCAACAACGAAACTCCCATCTCATTAACATGTCTTGAACCATAATCATTCCGAGCTCCAAATTATTGAGAGTTAGAAGTCATAGTTGAGATCAAATCCCATGCAGCTGCTGGTGTTTTATCAACTAGCACTCCTCCACTTGCAGCATCTATCATACTCCTTTCAGTCGGTAATAGAACTTCATAAAAGTATTGAATCAATAGTTGCTCGCTAATTTGATGATGCGGGCAGCTTGCACATAGCTTCTTAAATCTCTCCCAATATTCATATAATGACTCCCTGGTGTTTTGTCAGATGCCACATATTTCTTTTCTGATATTGGCGGCTCTGGCAGCTGGGAAAAACTTCTCTAGAAATAACTTCTTCATCTTTGCCGATGTTCTAATACTTCCAGCAAGTAAATAATATAACCACTCTTGGGCATCGTCCTTTAAAGAAAAGGGAAAAGCCCTCAACTTTATCTGCTCTTTAGTGACATTAGTAGGCTTCATCCCCATATAAACAACATCGTGCTTATAAAGAACTTCTCCCAATGTGCCTCAGAAAGTGGGTAACAAGTGAATTAGTCCCGACTTCAACTCAAAAGTGTTATTATCACCCAAATTCAAAAAATTAATGCAATGAGGTTGTCGATCCTCAATTAGAGCAGCCAGTTGGCGTAAAGTATTATTTGCATCCATGTTCCTTTCCTTCCGTCGTTCTTCTCTCAGTACTTGTTATCTTTCTTTCGTCTGCTTTTTTAATGCCTTTGTTGTTTTCTCAATTTCAGGATTGTACTGAAAATTTTCAGATTGATTCAACGCGTAACATATATAAACTGTTAAAAATTTGCAATTTTGGTTACTGCTGTCGTCTGCAACCAAATATAAAAAGAAACTAACTTTCTGCAATACAAATTAATGAAGTAGTAGAAAGTAAGGATCGTTCCCACAAGAAATTCAGACATTAGTAGTTACGCAATAAAAAGGGGGTTTTTAAATTATGAATTAAACAAAATTTAAATGGAATACGAAATTGAAAAATAACTAATAGCAAAACAATGATAATCTAGCAATCAATAGGAACAAATCTTGGTTTCCAGTCTCCTTCATTATTGAACTTTCATTGACCATCGACAATAAAAATAACCAATTTATTAGTTAAGCATTCGTCGTGGTAAATTTCTTTACCTATTTTCTCTTATGTTTAGTTAACCAAAACATGTATTTGAATTAACCCTTATTAATCAATAACTTGGGTACGATCTCAGATTTAATTAATTAATAGTTTTACGAATCAAAAAAATCGACGAACTAGACAACATACATACATTGTATATTTAGCCTAGAAAATTATTTTTCCTAGAATCATGTCCTAAAGTAGTAGACAAAAATCTTAGTCACTACTTTTGATTAAAAGAATTGAAAGTCAATCTGTTTAATCTAGCGATTGATTGAATAAAATTACAAACTAGTTGCGCACCTAGTTGTAAAATCAAACAATCAAATAATGACCCAGAAAAATAATTAATACTTGACTAATAAATCGATTGAAA
>JANQBM010000220.1:30870572-30883327 GCA_025594535.1 Erythroxylum domingense
TTATAAATCATTTTATACATAAACAACTAATATTAAATAACTAATTTTATCAAACATCTTTAATTAAACTGTAGATGTTATCCCTTAGTTCAATTAACTATATTAATCCACTGTTAGATAGAATTAGTTAACATCTAATGCAATCCGTAGATTACTAATCAAAATCTAAGTCTGGAAAACTAAATGTAATAATGATCTGAGCTTAAACAAACTAGAAATTTAGAAAGAAAACTAAATGATTGGAAATAAAAATTGGTTGTTTTCCCTTTCCATTTACAGAATGGAATAAATAAAACTAAATGATTGGAAATAAAAATTGGTCGTTTTCCCCTTTTATTTAAAGAATGGAATAAATAAATTGTGATCAACTTGGAGATTAATTTACAGGGGAACTCAAGTTTCGTTCTTGTTCATTATTGAAAATCCTACTCTTAGCAAGATGACTCCTCCTGGCTTTTCCTGCATGCAACCAACATGAACATTTTCACAGCTATGTTTTCCAGGCTAAAAGCTAGCTATGGTTATTCTAGGAGCCCCTGCAGAGGCTGGAAGCACCGAGTCCATTGGTTGAAAGAATGTTCACATACTGCTGCATTGCCACCTCCCGGGGCATGTCCCCGAGTTGTTGCCAGGCATTCCTGGAGCAATTTACTTCAAATTAAACCAAGAATCTGAACAAATGTTTCTATGTATCTCACCAAGGAGAAAGTTACTAGTAACCAAACTTCCTGAAACTTAATATACTTCCTGCAAGTTTGCTATAAAGTAAACATAGCAATCACATTTAAGGCATGAAAGACTAGAAAGAACTCCAGATATTAAAAAGTTTGAAAGCTATTCAGTTGATTAAACTGAATGTTCTGTGCTTGTCTGCTTTCAGTCTGTATGAAAGTCAATTTCTTCAATATGCATCATCGTTTTCCTTGAGAACGCACTTTTTTTTTTTTTTAACTCGGAACTGCAATCACCATGACCGTGATCGAATCATTTTCTGTTTTCGATTTTCCACTTTTACAGGTGTGGTCATGGAACATAATTGATCGGCTGATGTCTCTCTGTTTTTTTATATTTATTCATGACATGTATTCCTGATCCTTTACTAGCGTATTAAAAAAACACTCATCAGAAGTTAAAGAAGCTTCCGAACTTTAGTAGATTTCAATAATGAAAAGAAGATCTGGGTTTCTTTGGAATGTATCATCAATGAGCATTAAAGAAAGCAGAAAACAGAACAAAGATGATTGGGAAAAGAAAAGAGAAAAGACTTTAAAATGAGGGAGTTTATTTTAGTACCACTTTGCACGAGCAGAGACTTTAAACGCCATGGGTTGGGGCACATTGCAAGGCCCTTCAATAGCGATCTTGTGAAGTCCATACAACTGCAACTTGAGATCACCGCTAAGACTAGATATCATATCTGCTTTAGTCTTAGAACCAACAAACGCCACAGCAGCTCCGAAACGCCTTTCCAACTCGGTGCTTTCTATTCCTTCCCAATCATCCTCTTCATGCTCACCAATCTCTTGATCACCTTGACAACTGCAAGATTCAGCCTTTTCATTCTTGCAAGTTTCAACCTTTTCATTCTCGCGAAATTCAATCTTTTCATTCTCGAAAGTTTCAACCTTTTCATTCTTGCAAGATTCAACCTTTTCATTCTTGCAAGTTTCAATCTTTTCATTGCCATCAATCAACTTCCCATGAAACCCACATCCAAGATCATGCTCATTACAGCTTCTTATAGTGTCTTTCTCTGAGAGTTCACCACGAAGGACCTCGTTTTTAGAGTAATGTTTACAATCCTGGTCCTGGACCAAGAGGATCTTAAGAATGGAAAAGAGGACAACAAAGAAGATAATAGTTGCAATAAAGTCCATGACCTTTAGGCAGAGAAATCTGTTCTGAGAGAAAGCAGAGGAAAATTGCAGAGACAGAAGAAAGTTTTATTTTGGTTGTAGAACTTTTGTAAAGGGTGGAGAGAGTGAAATCAATCGAACGTGAATGCAACCCTCCGTAGTCCATATTCCTGAGAATGCCCCTTTGAGGCGAGGTACTAGAAAACGACTCTCCCACGGCTCTCTCCCTATCATTGGAGTTTGGAGACTTGGATTAAATTATAATCTTTCAACTTTATTTTATTAAATTTAATTATATATTTACACAATATTCAAATAAAAATGTGGATTAAATTAAACGAAATAGAATTGGAAGAATGTGTTATGTCTTAAAATTTTATTTTATTAAAACTTGATTTTTGTTACTTAATTGAATCGAGAGAGTACATTGCTCGTGTTTTTTTTGATAATATCTAATAGTCATGCAAGAGATTTGTTTCCGAAAAGGCCGGGGACATCTTTCTGGTATTTGTATTCCCATCAACAGTTTAATTCTGGTGCTCCTGAGCCATTCTTTGTTACGAGGAAGAATGCAATAAATAGGCAACATAGCACAAATGGTTCTTGTCTCTAGTACCAAGGTCTGTCGGTGGAGAGTACTTATACTTGAGGCCTTTAGATTTTCTTTTAGGCTGAGTTGCTTGGTGATTGGTAGATGGTAATATCAAGAAAGATGTTTTTCCAAGTTTGCAAGGTTCCTATTTTCTAACCAACGTTGAACAAGACACGTCAACTAGGACCTCTGTTTCCCTAAGTAACTGGTATTGTACTCTTCCTTGTGACTAAAAGGAATTGATACCCTTGCAGTTGATGATGGATAACTATTAGCTAGTGTTTCCTTTTATTTCATTTGTTTTATTAGAAGGAAGCAGTCCATGTGTCAAGGATTAAATGTTCACATGCAATTAAAAGACTACTTTTAGTGTTGGCCACATGTTAAAGATGCTAGAGACTTTGTTCCAACATAAAGTTCTTTCAATTTAATACGGTTTGGTGATGCAAGGAACTTCAACTAGACCTTGTGTTTGTGCCTTTAAAAAAGTCTTGTTTTACTAACCTAAAAAGTGAGGGAAGAATGATGAGGCGACAAAAAAAGTGGGAAGAAACATAAGTCAGTTGCTTTGATGTGAAAAGGGCAACGAAATGACCGGTAAATTTTGATTGACAGTTCTTACACGAATATTAAGGGCGCGGATCAAAGTCTAGCGAGCCGGGACCATTGGAAGGGAACTTGCAATGCCCCAATCAATGCTGCCACTGAAAAGGCGAAACGACTTCCAACTTTATCGTTAAAACGTAATACCACCATTTATCAGAAATTACCAATGCAACGCCTTGTCAACTAAATTGGTATATCAACTTCAAAGGGCGAATGAAAAAAACAAGCAAACATGAAGTACAGATGCATGAGAAGCGCTGAGTTGTAATCTATAATTTTGGATTATCAATGAATTGCAGCTAGCATTTTTACTAAACTAATCAGGCGAATAACATGCATGTCGTGTGCAAATTGGGATGTTGGCATTGTCTAGACAGATGGGGAGTTTTCTTTTCAAGCCATAGGCCATCAACACATTCGCACATTGAGCTCATGCATCACACATTGTAGATTATCATATCAATGTCCTGCCCACATTCTATATTGTTCATGTTCTTTCTCAAAGATTATACAAAAGTCAGCAACCACCAACAGCTAAGAACAATTCGATGTTCTGTGTCAAAGATTTATCATAAGGATGATTCAAGTTCCACATGTAACGGCCTCCAATGCACCGACAATTCCCATGTGAACAGTGGCAAAGCAATATGCCTACTGCGTCCGCATTCTGCTGCTTTCTGCAGCTCGCACTTGTGAGAAGTAAGGATGCGCCTGGGTTCAAAATGAAGTGATCAGAAAGTACCTCATCTTCTCTAATTTGTAGGTGCTAGCTAGGAAAGAAAAACAACAATACACACTCCAAAACCTAACTCTCTAATGTGTGCATATACAAGGCTCCTTTTGGAATTTGAGACCTCCCATAAGAACCAAAAGAAAAAAGAAAAAAAAACAGTACACAGAAACATGCAAATAAGCAAACAGGCGCTTCATGACGTTCCCACTAGATAACATGGCAAAATAGAATTACCATTGCCTCTCTGGCAGTTAACCTCTCTTGGTGATCATACCGAAGGAGCTTATCAAGGAAATCAATGGCCTGCATTTCAAAGATACCATAAAAAAATCAAGACCAATTTAAGGCAATGGATGCAAAGCTAGAATCAATAAAACGAAGATCAGAAACCTCTGGAGAAACAAGATGCTGATTGTCTGCATTACTAAATTTAGACCATGGCTTCCTACTGTGCCTGCAGTTGAACGAACAAACAAAGTAAGAGTAAATATTGACCATACACTCTACTACAAGTTCATTCTACGAGGCATCCATTTAATCTAAAGTTACATTTTAGATAAAATGAAGAAAATGGCATGTAGCACACCAGATGCTGCATGTGGAGACCACAAATCAATATAAGCACTACCTTAGCTCTATGAATGCAGAAACGATTTTGAAATACTGAATAAAATGACTTTTAACAACTGACAAACCTTCCAACAAGTGCATCAAGTTGGGGATCAAGCTCCAAATGATACTTGTTTAGATACGCATTCAACTCATCAGTTCCAAGTACCTTGAATCATAGGGAGATGTCAATTATTGATTGTACAAAACATCATTTTGAATAAATCCCATGCAGCTCTACTGCCCTATCATGCTTAATTATTTCAATAGATTCAATAAATACAAAAAAGCACTATTACCTTGGCAATTTTTACAAGCTGATCATGATTGTCGTGGCCATAAAAGAAAGGTTCCTTCCTAAATATCTGCATCAATTGTGAGCATCATCAGTAAGTTGGATAAGATTTTCACTAGAAACACTAGAAAAGAATGGGCATATGAAAGCTCCATGTATAACTCTCACCATTCCAGCAAACATGCATCCAAGGCTCCACATGTCCAAAGAATAGTCATAGTCCTGTAAGTCAACCAGAAGTTCAGGCCCCTTAAAGTATCTGAAAAACAGGAAAGAAAATTTAGAAATTTAGCATGGATCTACCACAATGAAAAACTAATTTAAACAGCTGAACAAGGGAAAATCAATACTCATTTTGACTCGACCTCCAAGCACCTGTAACTTTTTGGAAGTTCCAAAAATCTATTAAATAATCCCAACAAAATGAGCTCTTCATGATCCAATAAACATTAAAAAAAGAGCTAGTCAAGGAACAGAAGAATTGTGCCATAAAATTCTTTTCCAAAATGAAGAGAGATAAAGCATATATCATTCTCATTTTAATTTAGCAAGTCACCAATCACCCAACTTCAATTTTCATATATACCATTTTAATTTTGCAAAACCAATCAACCCACTTCAATTTTCATATATACCACCAAAAAAGGGGGGTTCCTTTCGATAATCTTGTAGATCAGGGTTAAATACATGGTCTTACGTAATAATCTAGAGACAGAGAACATGCCATATGATTCTGATTTGCTGCTACGCAAAACAACATTAGTTTCAATTTTTTTCCTGTGCAGGCCATTATTGGAACATTTCATATAACTACAAATCATATTGAGGACAAAAGAAATTGGATAAGATGTCATCAAAATTCTAACCTTGATGCCACTCTAACATTATACTCTTTGCCAGGATGGTAAAATTCAGCAAGACCCCAATCTATCAAACGAAGCTTTCTTAACTCATGGTCTATCATAACATTGTGAGGCTTGACATCCCTATGCATTATTCCTTGTGAATGGCAGTAATCCAATGCCTGCATTACCAAGAAAAAAGAACTTCATTTATTAAAAACTGTCCATTCTATTCTCATAATGTATCATTTATGTGAGGGGCAGAGAGATGCTACAGATAAATTACCTTGAGAAGCTCGTATATGTAGTAGCGGATGTCATAATCAGTCAAAGTGGGGTACAGAACTTTGAAATCTGTGCTGTTCACGAATTCAAATATCAGGCTAGGAGTTTTTGAATGCTGATCTCTGACAACATCCAGAAGCTTCACAACATTTGGGCCACCGCAAAGGTTCTGCAGGATCTTTATTTCTCTCTTTATCTGCAGAGATATCAATAAACTATCACGCTATGCCCCAAACTACTTCCCAACTTGGTTTGCAGCAAAGAATTGTTGTAAAGAGCTCGCAAATTATGTCACCCACAAATTATAAAAACATTGAAACAATCACCTTCTTTTTCTTTACAGGTTTGAGAATCTTGATTATGCACCGCTCTTTGCTATTCACATTAATGCCTTCAAAAACCTCACTATACTTGCCCCTCCCAACTTTACGAACAACTTCATAATCATCTTGGTCGCTGAAAACAATATAACAAGCTCAAGAACAATGCAGTAGAAGTAAAACACTATAATTAGTTCAGATAAGTGAAAAGTATAAGAATCCCAGAATTATATATTAATCAAGTCTGATCATAACCGAACACATTGCAAGGAGTAAACTAACACAGACAGACCTAAAGAACGCAAAAACAAATGTAAAGTCAATAACTTTGTGCAACCCAAATCTGAAAGTATCTTGGTATCATGGTTTCATTTGCGTGATTATCTTATTAACGCTGGACGCGTAACTCTTTAGCAAATTTCTTTTGAAACACTATGTTGAAGCTGTTTTAAGACTTCATAGCAGCAAATACACCAAACACACATCACTTCGCTTCACTCATTCAATTTCACAATTCTTTTCATGTAACACAGCCCATCAAGCGATCCAACACCGTCCATTGAATCCATTAAGAAGTAGAGTCCATTTGACCGATGTACTCTACTAAACCAGAAAATCGCACTTAGCTCAGTTTAGGTAATCTACCAAAACAAATCGAGGCCAAATTATTTAAAGTTTCAAAAAAGCATCGATATCAATCGCACTCAAAAGAAATTCAGAGAACAAATGTGGAAGAAATGATAAAGGAAGCAGATTAAACCTAAAAGATTAGGGTTCTAAAAAAGATCAAGAAAAATAAATTACCCCCATTGAACAGTGAGAGACTCATAATCCCAGTACTCCCTGGGACGAAGAACGTTGACGTCCGCATAGACTCTAGATTTCGACATGGATCAGAGGAAAGAACCCGAACAGGAGATGAAGCAGTAGTTGATATTATCGCAGATATCGTACTCTTCGTCGAAGTGGGTACGGGGAGGGTAGTGTGATATTGTTGGATATTGGATTGGGAGGATGGGGGTGGGAGTGGGGTGGTGCGCAGGTTAGGCTGGTGCGCTACAGGCGCACACTACGATCTCATTAAACATCCACCAATCACGATAAATTTAATTAGGATTAATTAAAAAAATTTCCGATTTTTGTAATTATAATCCGAATATAAAAAGTGATAATTAAATGTTTAAAATTTTAATTTTTTAATTATAACTTAACGTTTATATTTTTGTCAATATTACTAACACAGTTTATACATAAGACAGAAATTATAAACATTTATATACGTCACTTGGTATAAATGTTTAGAGTCTCTATTTTACATGACAAGACACGTCAGTAGTCAATAGCATTAACCGAAATACTAGCATCAGTTTAAAATTAAAAAAATTAAAAATTTAAGTATTTTATTGTTATTAATCCTTTTATTCATTTAACGGAAAAATTAAATAAATAAAGAAAATTTTTGGTTGGAAGAACCGAAGAACAAAAATATCTGAGATGGGAATCCGACCTTATTGTTCTCACCAAATGGGCCCAAATCCAAGCCTAAGGTTTGATTTCTCAACCTTAATGATGAAAAATAAATGGTTAAAAATTTATAAATTAAAAAAAAAAAACATAGAATCCGTCTGAAGAAATCATTAAGCTCAGTCATTTTGTACAGAAATGGGAAGCCTCGTTAAAGAATATATAATACAAATGAAAGAAAAGTTAATGTATTATCGAGGTATACAATAAGCAGGAATCATCGTACAGGCTTTGGCTGTGTCTGCTCAAAATCGAAAACCTCAAACATGAGCCGTCTCACATCAGGTTTACCATACACGGCATAAGAAAGACCGTGGATGGCTTGTTGAACAGATGTTGAGGCCGGGTTTCTTAACCTTCGATTGTGCTCAAATGCATCTTGAACCTGTTCGGAGTAGATTATGAATCCATGGAGATGCTTCTCTCTCAAGTACCTTCCGCAGAATTTGTTCATAAGAAGTCGACGGTGTCTCTCTTGTAGCCACTTTCCGGGTGCATCCAGATGCTTCATCAGTAGCCTCTCTGCCATTACAAGATCCTAAAAACAAATGACAACATACATCATTTAATTTGTCGGAGATATGCCTCATTTAAGAAAACGATTAGTTTAAGGAAAATGTGGTTTCCAACATTCTTCTTATTGGTGGTAAGTCTTTATGTCGATGACTTGATTTTTACTGTCAAACACCCAACACTTCTCTCTCCATTTACAGAAGAGTTCACCACCACCTTACCTGGATCTTTTGGCCAACATATTCCAGTCGCTCGTAGCAAAATCTAGGATGTTCAAATTTGTGTTTTGATGGATGCAGGAAACAAAGCTGTCATAGTGCGAGAGATAAATAATACATCAGAGCAGAAGTGGACAGATAAATTCTTCATATGACAAAGTTAATCCACTACATGACTCGTGTGGTTGAGGTAAATGACAACTAGTATGAACAGCCATTAGAAAGAAAATCTAACTTGAATTAACGGTACTCAAAACTAACTCCAATTCATTCCACTTCATCAGCGAAACAGAAACGGGTGCCTGAAATACATTGTTACATGCGATACGGTTCATGTGTTAGGTGTTTAGTTGCAGAAAAATATTTATTTGAAAATAATAATGACAAAATAGAAAAATAAAAGAAATAAAGAGAGCTATTTACGTGGTTTGGTGCAATGCCTACGTGAGGAAAGAATAAGATTTACTAATTAATTTGAAGAATGCAAAATGTGGAGAGTAACACTAAAACTCCAAAACCCAATTACACTATTTTTCTCACGCTTTCTTCCTTGTTTTTCCATTGTGAAACCATGCAAATAAATGGGTTTAGATAGGTTTGGTTTGCCTTCAAACTTCGGTGAGAATAATGCCACATTTCATTGCCCAATTCCATTTGTTGGGTGTTTAGTTGTAGAAAAATATTTATTTGGGAATAATAACAACAAAATAGAAAAATAAAAAAAATAAAGAGACACATAGCTATTTACGTGGTTTGGTGGAGTGTCTACGTCCATGGGCAAGGGAAGAGTAAAATTCACTAATTAATTTGAAGAATACAAAATATGGAGAGTAAAACTCATAACCCAATTACACTACATTTTACTCTCTCACTTTCTTCCTTGTTTTTTCTCTGTGAAATCATACAAATAAATGGGTTTATACAAGTATGGTTTGGCTTCAAAATTTGGCAAGAAAAATGTCACGTTTCATTCCCCAATTCCATTCAATTAACTTGATAGACAAGTGAGCCAAGTAATGGTGATTTCTTCCACTAAAAAATGTTAGACATGCCACGCACGTCTAAGAAGAAAGAATGGTAAACATGATGTCTTTATCATGGGTTTTGTGATAACATTCAAGGCAAACATTAACAAATTTGATACCATTCGTTCCTCTTAGACTTGCATGACATGTCCACATCTAAGCATTTTTTAGTAGAAGAAATCACCATTACTTGGCTCACTTGTCTATCAAGTGAATTGAATGGAATTGGGCAATGAAACGTGGCATTATTCTCACCAAAGTTTGAAGCCAAACCTTACCTATATAAATCCATTTATTTGCATAGTTTCACCAAGGAGAAACAAGGAAGAAAGTGTGAGTAAAATAGAGTGTAATTGGGTTTTGGGGCTTTGAGAGTTACTCTCCACATTTTATATTCTTCAAATTAATTAGTGAATTTTATTCTTCCCTCGCCCGTAGATGTAGGCATTGCACCAGACCACCTAAATAGTTGTCTCTTTATTTTTTTAATTTATTATTCCCAAAAGAATATTCTTCTGCAACTAAACACCTAACAATATGGTCAACTAACTATCTCGGACTTTCTCGTCTTACCTGATGGATTCAATTATGCGCAATACAATTTATATGGATCATTCTACCAGGTCGTTATAGGAGTTGTTAACTATATGCTCAACCATTTCTATTCTTTACTAACACACACAGTACTCGAGTCTACCAAAACTGCTGCTCTATAGGACAGCAGAATCATACTTTGGACTTAGATGAATTTTAGCCATAAATATAACTGATGATATATCCACAAAGGACATAATATGAATGGCATTATGGATATATGCAAGTATGCATCCCAGCATACAAAAGTTGAATATACAAACACATATAATGCATAAGAATGTGGTGATCTGCATATCAAGGACACAGAAAGGAGGTACCTGTAACCCAAGTCCAAGTTCGATGTTCCTGGCCTCAGTGATATCTGGAATTCTATCTGTCATTGCTAAAGGATACCCTAGCCTTTGCATAACCTGAGGTTTGCTGTCAAAATCCCATAAATTTCCTCGAAATCGGTGCATGCCTGGAGGCACACAAGCCCTAAAGAGCCTTGGATGTGCAAAGAGGGCATCTTCTGGAGGCTGAAAATGCAAAAAATATTACAGAAATAATAGACTCATTTATATAATCTGCCGGTAAGATAATATATATACAGTTAAAAGTGGGAACAAGGAATCAACAACTATCTCACTAAGAACTTATACAAACATGTCCATAAAAATACTTTATTTCTGTCCTTTATTTAAATGTAAAAGTGATAATAATCTGATAAAAAGAGTGAACAAAGAAATAAAGCTTGCCTTATAAGCAGCAACGTCTTGCCAACTAAGTCGATTGCCTTCAAACTCTACAGAAACATAATCTACATCTTCAAGTTGTCTCCTCAATTTGGGTTGGCAATCCTCAGCTTCTGGGTCCATCCCAAACACTTCAAAAAGGACACGATATACCTCAGGCATGCCAAAACATAAATATATTGCCCCAAATAAAGCCCAGAAGACTGACCTGTCATAAGAAGAAAAACTTAATACGCATTGTAATACATACTCCAATGACAACTTACAAGTCAAAACAACAATCAAGTATACTGCTAATAAATTGTAAGCCATTATGGACAGGTGAAATCCATTAACCACATCAGGCATTCAGAATCCACTAGAGGCGATCATCAAATTTAAAGGAATGATTTGGTTTGAATCAAGAAGCTCATACATAGTATTATCGACATATATGGGTCCCGATCCAAGCCACTCTATTCAAATATTAATAGATGTCCCAGAAATGGGATCAATATCTTCTGTTCTGGTGTGAAATATGTCTTTGTCTAGGCACAAAAGAAAAAGTTAAATTGACAGGTATTGGTTCTGCGCAACATCCTACAGATTTAATTTTAAGGATCTTAATCAACGCAACAATCATTTATTCAACGTACATCATCCCAACAAGTCCCCGGCCTCCAAATTTCTAGTCAACTCTACTTCTGATGTCAACCTTATCAAATAGATAAACTTCATAGCAAATCATGTTCTTCCCACTTAAACATCATCATGAAATTATCACTTGCATGTGGATGAAACATAATTGACAAAATAATAGTTTACAAATACATCATTATATGGACTAGGTTAGTATCCCCTAGCTATACCATATACTATCCATGTTATTGATGCATGGTGCAATGATAAACATTTTTTTTGGTTGCACTCGAATCTCAATAGGCTGTCAATTCACCATTAAATACAGTGGTTCAAATTCGTATTTTAAACCCAGACCACAACAAACTACAACATAGGGCTCCCAGCATGAGTATGTTCCTCTTTTGCTCCCCAATCGTCAAAATATAATCCTCATGTAAAAATAAAAGTATCATTGTGTCTTCATGCTTCCCGCGGCTGAAAAATCTCAATTAAGATCTTTCATCGAGATGCACAGCCATATGCATATGCATTAATCATTCACATTGTCAGCACTAAACCAAGAATAACAATTCCCAGGTCGATATCATCATCCTTTCTCACTTCATTTGTCTAAATTAACGGACCACCAAGGTAGGAAAGACATTAAGACTACCACATTAATAGAAACAATCTTGATCCATAAACCACAATTAAGAGGAGAAATTACCCATGTTACCAAACTTCAGAACGAAACTAGAAATAAAAGTTAGACAAAACATAATTGAGAAGCAAAAACACACTCACTTCACTATCGGTTCACGATCCTTCCTCACCAACTTGTCCATATCATCATAAGGGAATATCAAATTCTGCAAACTGGCAGCTTTAATCCACTTGGGCAAATTCCTCTTACCAATCAACCCAAACACTCTTTCTCTCACAGGTCCCGGAGACTCCCTCGGATACCTCTGCAAGAAAAACTCGCACAACGCCAATTCCAACACATACTGACCCAAGAACCAAAGCCTAGAATGCGCAGACCTCACGTGCCTCGCATTAGTCCTCTCACAGCTCGGATGCTGAAACGCCATGTACAACAACGTATCGAACTGTTTCGCAGGATTATCATCCCCCAATCTCTCCGACGGTTCTAGAGGGTACCCTAATGCTTGTTTGGCCTCGAGCAAGTACTCGTCGATCCAAGTCTTGTCAGCATTGTTGAGGCGGGAAGAGGGCAAGCAAGAGCTCAATAGAGGAAACTGTTTGAGCGACAGTTGTGGGCTGTTAAGAAACCTGTCAGTGAGCCTCTTGTCGTCGAGCGGAGGGCGTAGTATGAACCTTTTGGGTGGCAATCTTCTCTTGGGAGAGGTTATCTTTTTGCGCTCTTGAAGCTCTTTGAGCAGTCT
>JANQBM010000220.1:30889419-30906522 GCA_025594535.1 Erythroxylum domingense
ATTCTTTGATCGAGGTTTATATGAAGGAAGCTTTCACCTTTCTGTATTTAGGTCTTCGTAAGTGCATCCTTAACATCAGCCTCATTTTCAACTCAATTTTTTATTTTATAAAAATCTCAAGACTGTCATTAAAACGTGATCTTTAATATCATTGCCTTCAATTGGCTGAGTTTAGATTATTTATGCATCCTTAACATCAGCCTCATTTTCAACTCTATTTTTTATTTTATAAAGATCTCAAGACTGTCATTAACACGTGATCTTTAATGTCATTGCCTTCAATTGCCTGAGTTTAGATTATTTAAAGATGACACTTTTTTTTCTCAATTGATAAAAAGAAAAATATGCGTACAGAATGATTTTATTTTTGAAAATTCAACTTTACGTTTAGTTCACTCCAAGTCTCCAACGACAAGTCTCACCAACCCTATCCCTCCGATGCTTATCTACTCCTCCCCCAAGTCTCCAACGACAAGTCTCACCAACCCTATCCCTCCGATGCTTATCTACTCCTCCCCACCACAAAGCTACATAGATTGCTTTGTTTTTTCTTTTTCAGGATAATTAAAATGATGTACGTACGATCTCTGTCCACAATCTTCGTAATATAGGAATATTTTTTTAACCACAAGTCTCACCAACCCTATCCCTCCCATGCTTATCTACTCCTCCCCACAACAAAGCTACATAGATTGCTTTGTTTTTTCTTTTTCAGGATAATTAAAATGATGTACGTACGATCTCTGTCCACAATCTTCGTAATATAGGTATTTTTTCAACCATAAGTCTCACCAACCCTATCCCTCCGATGCTTATCTACTCCTCCCCACCACAAAGCTACATAGATGTTAAAAACATTATGTCCTTGAGCTTTGAAAACAAAAATCTACAAGTACTCTTGTTAAAGGTAAAAAAATTTTTAGTGATAGTGGGTTAGCTTAAAGTGGTAACGTGTTAAATGTGATGAAAGAAAAATTAAGAAATTGTTCAGTTAATTTATAAAGTATAGAAAATATTACATTAAATTAAAAAAATGGATTCATTTTTTATTATTATTATATTAGCATGTATGCATATTAATGCAATATTAAACATCCTATATATTTATGATAAAGTTTTTTTTTACAAAGAATGCTTGTGAAATGTAAATAAATTATGCAATATATTATATATGTGGAATAATATTTTTTGATTTCAACAACTTATTTTAATTTATTAATTTACTAAAACTGTTTAATTAATTTATAAATTATAGAAAATATTAAATTAAATTTAAAAATTGATCAATTTTTTATTATTATATGTTATATGTTTTTAAATAGGTTTATATAACTTATTTTTTGTAAAGATAAATATCTAAAATCTAAATTCTTATGAAAATATTCAAAAATACTAAGATATAATACTTATGTGCTTGTAAATTTTTTTAAAGGTATGTCCTTATAAGTCATTTTATATATAAACAGCTAATATTAAATAACTAATTTTACCAAATATATTTAATAAATATATGATGTTATCTGCTGGTCAAATCAGTTGATATAATTAACTATAAGCTATGAGCTAATGCAATTAGCTGATTGCTAAACAAGCCCAGCTGATATCAACAGATAACAACTGATTTTACTAGCAGATAACATTAGCTATTTATAAAAGATGTTTGATAAATAAGCTGCTTATTAAAGATGTTTGGTAAAATTAGTTGTTTAGTATTTATGTATAAAATTCTATAATTTATAAATTAATTAAACAATTTTATTAAATTAATCAATTAAAATAAATTGTTGAAATCAAAATAAATTGTTCTATATATATAATATATTGTATAATTCATTTGTATTTCACAAGCATTCTCTTTATAAAAAAACTTCATCATACAAGATGTTTAATATTGCATTAATATGCTTGCGAGCTAATATAATAATAATAAAATTAATCAATTTTTAAATAAAATTTAATTTTTTATAATTTATAAATTAATTAAACAATTTTAATAAATTAATCAAAATTTAAAATTTAGATTTTTATCTTATAAATTTCATTTAAAAATTTAAAATTAAAATAATGAAAAAGAAAACATATGTCACGCCTATGACACAAATTCAAACTAGTTTTTTTTGTTTTTTATTATTTTAATTTTAATTTTTTATAAAATTAATGGTAGCATAATTAAAATTTAATTTTAATTTAATTTTTATTAAACTAATAGTAGTATAATTAAAATTAAAATGATAAAAAGTAAAAAATAAAAAAATGACTTTAAGTGTCACGCCTGTGACTTGTGTCAAGCTCGCACTTAAGTCATGCTCGTGATAATTATGAGTGACTGATCCCTTAAAATTTAAGTAGAAATGTTGATGTTTTTAACGGGACAGAATTAGACAGAGTAACATTAAACAAAGAATCTGGACTCCACTCCAACGATATTATTTGTCCTTAAGTACTACACAAAAGTTGATAACCACTAAGCCTGTGTTGATTTTTTTTGTATTATTCGAATATATACTAGTTAAAGTATCAATTAACAAATTATATATTATATATTTTAAAATACATTATTGAGTTAATTAAAAAAAATACTAAACTTTATGATTTTAGCTTGAACTTTAAAATGTGGCAATAAAATGGTTAGATGTTTAGTTCTTTGTAAAAATAATTTGGCATTATTCTTTCTGTTAACATTCTTCTGACGTACCATATTAATCATGATCCTTATTACATGAATAACTTGTAATTTTTATTTTTTACATCAACAAAATATAAATTATGAATAAAATAAATTATTTGAAATTGTGCGGCACTGAAAGAATAAGTAATACCATCAAGATAAAAACTAATTCCTTTGAAAACTAATCCTCTAGCTGATAATTACTTCAAGAAATTCACTTTTATTCTTGGTAACAGATTGGTAGAAGAATAGGAAGGGATAGGATAGGGAAATCCAATTTCCTCAACAAATGCATAACGTTGTGCTTTAAAAACCTCTCTTACTACATCAGCTACTGGCGTGAGTGACTTGTACCATTCTGCAGAAGCATAGTTTGTCGAAAGGGAGGCAAACACAACCTCAAGCACAACGAGGACTATGTTTAAGCTTTCTTGACATTTTTTTCTATAATTTGGACGTGAAGCTTACTTGCAAACGGAAAAAGATTTGAGTTTAAGTCCTTACGTTTCTAGTCGTGAACTCGTTTATGTAATTGGTTGTTTATATCCAACCCTTTCTGGCTGAATTCCATCTTCTGGCAAAATGTTTACATGCATAGACACTTGGAAAAAATATAGAGGAGAATATTCTTCTCGTGTCAATAATTTTTTATGATATTTGAGAATTGAGAGAGAGAGATTTATGAGCCAGAAATTGTTGTTATTCTTTTGCGGTACAAACTCAATATATATTATTAGGTCAAGGCTTTTAAATTAATGATTTTGATGATAATTACAATCAATAATATTTGGCAACTCCCATTGAGGTACGATCACTCTTGGATCTTTAAAACTTTATTGCAATTGCGAGATTTGATTTATCCTTTCATCAAAAGTAGGGTACGCAATGGTGAGGACACGCATTTTTGATTTGATAATTGGCATGACTCTAGTCCTCTATGATTTCGGGATGACTTAATTGTGTTGAGAAATCGTATCCCCAAGCTAGCAACGGTTGCATGGTTCAGCCGTGAGAAGACAAGGCTGTTAGAAGGTCGGTATGGTCATGTCCTTGACCATTATGTGGGAGGAGCGCGGCTTGATAATAAACAGGATAGGTGGCGCTGGATGGCTTCTAATGGTGGGGAGTTTTCGACTAAATCTGCACATAGAATAGTGAGAGGAATCCATGCTGGCGTCCCTTGGGCTGATCTAGTATGGAGTCATATACTTAGTCCGAGAGTTGCTATTTTCTTGTGGCTGGCTATTGAAGATCGTTTGAGCACAAAGGATCGATGGTTTGGTAGGTATGATCCCATTTGTGTATTGTGTAAACAGGAAAGTGAGTGTCGAAATCACTTGTTTTTTCTTTGTCATTACACTCAAGTTGTGTGGAGCAGAATATGGCAGCTATTGGGACTATCAAATATTTCTTTTGAATGGTCGAAGGTATTGACTGATGTCATGCGATTGTCCAAACTTGGGTTGCGGGATTGCCTCATCATTCGGACTTCTTTTCAAATGGTCATCTACAACATTTGGTGGGAAAGGAACCGTAGGCTTTATCAAGAAATGGAGTTACATACAAATGAGCTTACTGCTACAATCATCTACTTGATTAGAGAGATATTCATCGCAAAAGGAAAAATAGATACAATCAGTCTGGCTCTTCGCATAAATTGGCTACTTTAGTGGGTGTCGGTGGGTATTGGATATTTATCCATAGTAGTTTAGTTTGACTTTGTTTTTTTTATCCTCTCCTTGTAATAGGATTGTACAGTTTTTCAGCTTTGGCAATAGATTCCTTTTAAAATTTCAAAAAAAAAATATTTAGTGACATTTCAAATTCATATGTATTTAATTGAATTATCTCATTTATCCAAAAAGATAATGATACATAATTGGTTATATAATTTAGTTATATGTTAAATGAGACGATAAACATTTAACAATGCCTATTTTATAGGAACCATCTTAACAAACTTATTCAAAATGTCATAAACGGTTCCGCAAAATTTAGGATGGATAGTCCTTATTATCGAACCTGCTATTCAACCGATTCGACAGTTGGCTCCGAGATATAGTAAAAAACTTATCTTAACATTTGGATATTTGAAAATACTATCAAAGTTGATATGGAAGATTTTTTAAATGATTGAAAACGAATTCAGTTAGTTAATGATAAAATTGAAGCAATGGTTAGCTGAGGAGACCCTTCTATTTAAGGAAGAGCTGGTGCATTCACTTATTCACCAAATATTTGAAAATATATCAATAACAACTATATCCAAACTTGAAAGTCATATCGTTATCTATCCACTGTGCTTTAGAAAGTGAAAACATTCTATTGAGAGAGATTATCTATTGGAGCTCATATTGAGCAAATCCTAATTTCAAATTATTTAGAGCTTGTAAAGGCTGGTCAAATACTACTAGTGTGGAAGGTTGAAAAACCTTGTAAAAGATATACTTGTGAGCTTGGAAAGGCTCATCAAATTACTATTTGGAGGTTTAGTGAAATACTCAAGTTGGATACTTCTATATTGGAAAATCAATTTGGATTTATGATAGGGAGGTCTATAATAGAAGCTTTACTGCTCCTTAGAAGATTAACGGAATATTACAAAGACAAACAAAGGAATTTACATATGATTTTTATTGATATCGAGAAGGCATATGACAAAGTTCTTAAGGAAATCCTGTGGAGGTGTTTGGAGGTCAAGGGAGCTCCTATGACTTATATGAGGGTGATTAGAGATATGTATGAAGAGACATTGACTAGAGTTAGGATAATAGGAAAAGATACTGAAAATATTTCTATCAGTATTAGGCTACACCATGGTTTCGCATTAAACCCTTTTATGTTCGCAGCAGTGATGGATGAGCTTATCAAGAATATTCAAGGAGATGTGCCTTGGTGTATGTTGTTTGTGGATGATATTGTCTTAGTGAATGAGACAAGGGAGGTGGTCAATGTCAAGCTAGAATGTTGGAGAGAAACGTTAGAGTCGAAGGGTTTTAAAGTGAGCAAAACTAAGACTGAGTATCTAGAATATAACCTTTCAGGCATAAAGAGGTTAACAGTGTGGAGATAAATATTAGATCAGAAATTATATAATGGACGAAGTGTTTTAAGTACCTAGGGTCTATCATCCAGAGCAATGGAGAGATCGATAAAGATATAGCCTATTGTATCAAAATAGGGTGGCTCAAATGGAAAAGTGCATCAGGAATTTTATGTGACAAGCAGATACCATTCAAGCCCAAAGGCAAATTCTATCGTTTAGCAATTAGGCCAACCACATTACAAGAGGCAGAGTGTTGACCTATCAAACAAACACACAATAATAAGTTTTTGGTGACGGAGATGAGGATGCTCCGGTAGATGTGTAACCTTACCAGATAAGATAGCTTTAGGAATCTATAGGTCAGAGACAAGTTAAAGGTGGCTGGTATTAATGACAAATTGAGAGAGATAAGGCTTAGGTGGTTCAGACACATTAAAAGGAGACACTCGGAAGCTCCAATCTGAAGATGCGAGACAATAATACTTAGAGACTATAGGAAGAAAAAAGGGAGCCTTAGAAAGAATTGGAAAAAGTGATTAAGAATGATATGACTAGGTTGAATCTTATTGAGGACTTGGCCCGTAATAGAAAATTTTGGAGTACTAGGATACGAGTAAAGGATCTTTCTTAAAGAGAGCATAAACGTTCTTTTAAGTTATATTAAACCATGTCCTATGCATTTTATTGCGTAGTATTTACCACATAGTTAGTTAAGCTAGTTAGGTTCCTAATTAGTGTAATTAAGGTAGTGACAACCTTAGTTGGAGGTACTCATGTCCACGTATTTTCTAATATGTATTTCTATCTTATTATTTATTGTTTTTCATTTTATTTTGCAATACTTTACCTTTTCTGTTATATTTTATTATTTTATTATTGTATTATTGTTATTTTATTGTTGTATTTTTTGTTTTGTTTTTAGAGTACCTTGTTGAATATGTCTGCACAATCTTTTAAATTTTTGTCATATCGTCATATTGCATTGCATGTGGATCTACTGGAAATAGTCTCTCTATTACGTAGGGGTAAGGTTGCGAACTATCGAACCTCTCCAAACCCTGCAACTTATCGGGATTACAACTAGGTGTTGATGATGATGACTCAAATTGGATACCTGGGGACTGAACGTAGGCTTGGTTATAAGTCGAACCAGTATAAATTGGTTGTGTCATATTTTCTCTTTCCTTAACCTTTAAATTTCTGTACTATAGCTACTGTTGTTTTCAAATTGCAAGAGGCTCCTTTTATTTTAAATTTTAACAGTCACTTATTTTTTATATGGATTGATAGTAACTTATGAAAGTTTTCAAGCTACACACAATTCACCCCCCTCTTACGTGTGTTTGCTTTATCATTTTATATCAAAGCACGATTTCACATTTATTATGTTTTACAGCATATGATAGATCATGGCAAACAACTTGAGAATTTTTTTAGGAAAATCTACGATTAAGCCTTTTTATTTTATAGAAACAACTATTTTTATTGGAAGGAGTGGATGACAATCTATCTCCAATTTATAGATATTGAAGTTTGGCAAGCTATCAAAGTAGGAGCCATACTTTTTACTATTAACGATGTGGAGAGTTGGACTGACATTGATAGAAGAAATGCATAGCTAAATGTTAAGGCAAGACATCATCTAATTTATACATTCTCTCTAGAAGAATACGAAAACATATCCTACTGTCCTATAGCACAGGAAATGTGGGATAAACTTCAAGTTACTTTTGAAGGTACAAATAAGGTAAAGAAACATAGGATAAGTCTTTTAGTACATCAATATGAAAATATTAGCATAAAATAGGGAGAAACCATAGATGAATTTTTTGGACGATTCAATAATATCATCACAACCTTGACGACTTTGGGAAAGATATATCCCAATGATGAGCTCGTGACAAAATTTCTAAGGTCATTGCTAAAGGAGCGGAGACCCAAAGTGATAGCTCTAGAAACTGCAAAGGATCTAGACACTATTTCACTTGATTCGCTAAGAGGAAACTTGATGATCCATGAGATAAAGCTTAGATGAGATGAAGGATCCTCCTATAGAAAATGAATGGCTCTGAAAGCCACTGATGAATCAACTCCATCCAACAGTGATGAAAATGACATTGAGTTACAGATAGATGGAGATGATGAATTCAATCTATGGTCAGAAAGTATGCACGTTTTTACAAAAAGAAGATGATAAAGAAAAGAGAAGGAAATAAAAATTGGAAACAGTAGGTTCATGTCAAAAGGTAAAGGCAATGGCAACAATAACTATACACAAAATACTCAAATTATATGTTATCACTGCAAAAAGCCTAGACGCACCAGACCATAATGTCCTCTTCTTCTTTAAATGGACAAAACAAAAAATAGAAGACATAGAAATCAAGCTATGATTGCCGCTTGGTCTGATGAAGATTTTGAAAATTTTGATGAAGAAGAGCCTAAAGAAGTAAGCAATGTTTGTCTTATGGCTAATTCGGAAGAAGATGAGGTATATAGTTTTGAGTTTGATATTGAAATTAATGAACTAAGAGAAGCATATCATGAACTGTATGCTCAGTATAAGAAATTAACTGTGCAGTATGTTAAATAGGTTAAGAAGTCTAAAAATAATGATGCATCTTTGAAGAATAAATAAGATCATTAGAATTAAAAAATAAGAGCCTGTTGTCCAAAAATATGTCTCTTACTAAGATTGAAAATGACTATAAGCAAAAGTTATTTGAAAAGGATTTCTTAGAAGAAAAAGTAACTCGGTTAGAATATGCATTGCTTGAGAATGATTGCAAAGGTTCTGGAAAAGTAAAACAATTAGAAGAAAATGTTGATAAACTAGAATTTGCATTTGATCACTTAGAATATGAAAAAGAGAAGTTTGTTGGAAGAATCATATCTCTAAAAAAGGACTTGGCTAATTTTGTTAATGGAAAGAATAATCTTGATACATTGGTTGGGAATGGTAAAGGTGTTTTTGATAAGGCAGGAATAAGATATGATGAAAATATTAGTATCAAGTTGTACAAAAACTTTTTTCTTAAAACCAGTAGTAGCTATAATCGAAACAACAATAACCTAATGCATTGCAAAAATGACAGTAACTCTTATTCATCTATTTTGTGCTTCTGTTGTGGCAAACATGGACATATTAGTCACTCTTGTAACATACGTAGAATGAGTAAATTATCTTAAATATATGTTTGGAGACCAAAGGATCAAATTACTAACCTCAAAGGACCCAGAAAAGTTTGGGTACCTAAATTGAGATAGTATATTCTGCAGATATGCTTCAGAACAGTGACAAGAGAAAATTAATAGATAATTGATAGTGGTTATTCAAGACATATGACAGGTGAAATATCACACTTAACTATATTGAAAGCAAAGATGGAGGTAATGTTGTCTTTGCTGATAAAAATAAGGCAAACGTCACTGGAATTGATAAAATTGGTGCCTCTGACTCTACTCTATTAATAATATTTTGTATGTTGATGATTTGAAACATAATCTGCTGAATGTAAGTTAGTTATGTGATAAGGGGTATATAGTCAAATTTTATGCATCTCATTTAAAATAATTGATAATAATAATGATAACAATGTGCTTGTTGGTCCATGAAATCAAAATATATATTGTACTTAATTAGAAGACATATCTTCTAAAAAAGTTAAGTGTTTTGTTTCTCTAGAAAAGGACTCATTAATCTAGCACAGAAGATTTGGACATGCTAGCATGAGTATTTTGTCAAAATTGTCCAAAAAATGAATTAGTAAAAGGATTACCTAATTTAAAATTTGATAATTAGGGTTGTAAAGCATGCTTAAAAGGAAAACAAGTTGGAAGTAGCTTTCCACCCAAAAATGTTGTATATAATAACCTGCCTTTTGAGATTATACATATGGATTTGTTTGGTCCTACTAGAACTCAAAGTTTTTGTGGTAAACATTATGGTTTTATTATAGTAGATGATTACTCTAAATTCACATGGGTCTACTTCCTAGTAAATAAGGATGATGTCTTTGAAGTTTTTGAGAAGTTTTGCAGGGAGATTCAAATTGAAAAAGGATACTACATTTAGCGACCATGGAGGAGAATTTGATAACAGAAAATTTGAGGACTTCTGTGATGATAATGGTGTAGCTTATAATTTCTCATATCCAAGGAATCCTCAACAAAATGAGATTGTTGAGAGAAAGAACAGGACCCTTACTAATATGGCCAGAAACCATCCTATATGAAAGTGATCTAACTTATGACTATTAGGCAAAAGTTGTATTTACTACTTGTTATATTCTGAACAACTGCCTTATAAGGCCTATTCTCAAAAAGACTCCTTATAATTTGTGAAAAGGAAGAAAGCCCAGTGTTACCTATTTTCAAGCTTTTGGCTACAAGTGTTTTGTGTTGAATAATGATAAGGACAACCTTGAAAATTTTGATGCAAGGTCTGATAAAGTCATTTTTCTAGGATATAACACTGTTACAAAAGATTTATAGTGTATGAAAAAAGAACCAAGAGGATAGAAAAGTCAATACATATATTTGATAAAGCACTGCCCTCAACAATAGTTGATGATTTAGATGATGAAGAGCATCATTTGGTCCCTCAATATACACCACAAACTCAAACTGCACCAGTAGTGCCTTAAGATTCACAAGATCAATAAGGTCCTTCGAAAGTTAGAACAGATAAGGCTCCTTCTGCAAGTACACCTTAACAGGCACCTAGGTAGCAATTGGACTCGTTTCGTCTCACGGTGTAAACTTCGGTTTCGCTATTTTTTTCCATGGAACTCTCGAGCCATTGTGTGTGCATTGCATTTTCGAGCATGTTAAATATTAATGTATATTGAATGTTGTGATTGACAATAATTGTCAGCCCTTTTATGTTGTGATAATGTGTTGTATTATGCATAATTATTGTGTGTTGTGTAGTTCATTAGCATTGACCATAGGTATATTATCCACTAAACTGTTCAGCTCACCCCATATTTTCCACTCCTCAGGTGAAGAACCAACAGATCATTAGAAGCCTTGCAAAGTTTTTGGCATAACTCCTAGAAATTTCAGATTTTGTAACTAAGTTATTGTCAAAAACTTTTAGATGATCTTAGTAGCATGTCATCGTGAACATTATAGTATGTATTTTACGACCATGATACTGTATGTATTTTGCGACTGAGATGTTGTTGCAACATTATGAAACAAATTATGAAGTATGTAACTCTTTGTTGTTGTGAATTGATACTTATATTTGTATGCTGAATTTTATTCTATGAGATTGGTTGTGTGCTGAATGTTGAGAGGTATTATGATGGTTTGGTTGTGTTAAATTGTGTAGCAAAGGAGTTTGGTATGTAAGAAAATTTATGTTGGTTCGGGTCCATTGACATTTGGGTGAGAATTGTTTGTGAATTGATGAGTGAAAACAAGGAATGGCGTAAAAATGCGATCTGAAACTTTAATGGATAAACTGCATCGATCTAGGTAGAATTGGGTTTAGTGCTATATAAAAGTTGTAGATTATTCTTTTAGCTTTCTAACACTATAAAGATCGAAATTTTTGGACATCAGATGCAGAAGTTATGACTCTTATAAGGTAGTTGTGTTTGGGTGCATTTACGCATAATTGGAGACTAATTTTGGCTGAAATGGTAACTTTGTTTAAACGATTAAATTGTATTGATACATGTGGAATTAGCTAAAACTGTCTTCATGAAATTGTAGATCTTTTTCTTAGATTTTCAATGATATATAGTTTGTAATTTTTGGGTTTCTGGATTGAGAGATATGTTGTTTAGAAGAAAGGATGTTTTAACTGCTGGAAAGTCACGATCGTTACCCGCAACGATCGCAACTTTCCCAAAAACTGACCCAGTCACGATCGTAACACTGTACGATCATGACCCGATTGAAATATTATTTTTTATTTTTTAATCCAATTTCTATTAATTCTTTTTGCACCCAAAATCATTATTCTTTGTGCATTTTGCTATGGATAAATTTTTATTAAATTATTAAGAATTATTTTCACTCTTCATAAGATTTAATTTAAAAAATACAATTATACCTTATTTCTTTTATTTGATATGATCCCACCACCAAACTTCCGTGTTCCTCATTATTATTATTATTATTGCAAATAAATATCAAATGGTGACACATTCATACGGGGACCGGAGCCAACAAATCAAGTTTGGTTTGAAGTTAAAAAAAGATCATAAAGGAAAGAAGGCGAATAGGATATTTTATAAATAAATTGTAGGCAATTTAATGTATTTAACTGCAACAAGACTAGACATAATGCACTATATAAGCTTAATCAGCAGATATATGGAGAATCCAATAGAAATGCATTTGTTAGTTGCTAAGAGAATACTTCTTTATTTACAATGGGCCAAGAATTATGGCTATTATATAAGAAGGGTAAGAAATCAAATTTACTAGTTACTAATAGTGATTATGCAGGAGAAGAAGACAGAAGAAACACTTAATGTTATGTGTTTATGATGGTCACAGGGGCTGATTCATAGTTATCTAAGAAGCTACCAATTGTTACTTTGTCGAGCACAGAGACTGAATTTGTTATTGCAATAACTTGTGCTTGTTAAGCTATATGGTTAAGGAGAATTCTTAAATAGTTGCAATTTAAGCAAGTAGAAGCTACAAAAATTTTCTACGACAATAGTTTAGTAATTAAACTCTCTAAAACTCCTGTACTATATGGAAGAAGCAAACACATCGATGTCAAATATTATTTCTTAAAAGATCTCAACAACAATGGAGCAATTGATCTGAAGTACTGCAGAAGTGAGAAACAACCAGCTGATATACTAACTAAGCCACTCGAATTACTTGCTTTCCATAAGCTAAGAAAATTAATGGTGTTTGCATTTATGAAGATCTCACTTAAAGATTTTAGTTGCTAAAGTAAACTCAAGCTTGAAAGCTTTCGGTTTAAGGGAGGAATTGTTAAAAATAATGTTTTGTTTTACTTTTACTATTTTACTGCACACATTTTCTTTTATGTTGTTGTTGATTTGACATATTCTTTAGGAGTTTTATCTGCTACAAATCATGCCTAATCTTTAGGAAGTATGATATTTTAAATTATATAATGCAAATAATGCCTAATCTTTAGGAAGTAGAATATTTTTAGTTGCCATTTTATTGGAATAACTATTATCTATTGGCTATAAAGTATGTAAGAAGTCTTTGAAATAAAGGTACGAGAAAAGCATTATCTCTTTAAAATGTCCCTCCCTTTCTCCTATAGCTTTTGCTTTATTTCTTTCTTTGAAGCTATCAAACAACACTCCCCTTGAAACATTAAGTGAGAAGAAGTTAACAATATCTAACTTGAAGGTATTCAAAATTATTGCATATGCTAGTGTTTGTTATGAGAAGCTCTCCAAACTTGATGACAAAAGGAGGGAATTTATGTTTCTTGAATATGACTCTAGAATCAAGGGATATAAGCTTTACAATATAAATGATGGAAAAGGGTTCTTTAGGATAGATAGGGGCTTTAATGAGGAAGCTACATGAGATTGACAAGTTCAAAGAGAAAGGTATATTTTTCTTCCTTTATAATATAAAGAAGATGACACTAAAGTAAGACAAGAAGTCAATCCTCCTCCACCACCACTATCAAGTGGTGAAATTAAGATTCTAAAAGGAAATTCAAGTGAAAATTTTCGACATATTAAGGGGCTTGATGATCTCTATAGAGAAATTGAGAGAATTAATGTTATTACAATATTTTGTCCTTTTGCTAATGCTTAGACATTTGAATTTAATAAAGCCGTTGAGAATGAAAATGGAGAGAAACTATGAATGAAGAATTAAGAGCAACTAAAAATAATAACATTTAGAGAATTATAAACTCTTCCCAATGGACATGTTAAAATTAATGTCAAATAGGAATAAAAATAAAGAAATTCAAAAGAAGAGTTATAAAAATACAAAGCAATGCTTGTAACAAATGGATACAAATAATATTGAAGTATTGATTATGAAGAAGTTTTTGCTTTCATAGCTCACATAAAGACTATATTTGCAAAGATTTCTTTGACAACTCAAAACAAGTAGTAAATTTTTCAAATAGATGTCAAATTAGCATTCGTTAATGGTTATTTTAAAGAGGAGATTTATGTGCAACCACCTCTAGGCTATATGGTGAAAGGACATGAAGAAAATGTTGAAAATGAAGCAAGTACCAAAAGTTTATAATTGTAGAATTGACAAATATTTTAAGAAAATAGTTTTATTCAAGTATCGTTATAAACAAACTCTACATAAAAGTGAATTTTGATTGTTAGCTTGTATGTATATGATCTAATTTTTATCCACCATAATTCAAAGATGTTTAAAGAATTCAAGAGAACATTAATAGGCCATTAATTTGAGATGATACATTTAAAACTTATGTCCTATTATACTTTAACAAATAACCCCCTATTTCATGAATGCAAATAATTTTATTCTTGTTAAATATTTAATATTTAAAGAAAATATGATTTAAGTTTAAGCATACTTGCATTAAATTAAGAATATGAAAGCTAAGCTAAGTATATTTAAGTGTGCTTTAATTAAGTTACGTAGATGAAAAGTTATGAGCTAGGTTTTTGATATTCAAGACTTCAATTTTTTTAATAATGTATTAATATATGTGCATATGAAAAGTCATTGACTTTCAATAGCTTTAATATAGTTATTTGATTAATAATATATATAAATGATCGTATAATATTATAAGAAATGAGAGTGTTACTACAAATGTACTATTATCATAATAAAAATGTATCTCCTCTTTCATTTTTTCTAGAAAGTACCTACTGCCTTTTTTTTTTCTTTATCCAACTAGGGAAGGAAATTTCTACCCGGCTCAACTAGCCCGGCCCCTTTTTTAGCAGACCGTGGCCAGGCTACGGGCCGGCCCATCCCAGTCCCCGGCTTGCCATGATCAAGACCGGGTTGAGGGCGACCTGGGCCCAACCCGGCCTATTGACATCCCTATATTGAACATAAATGTTTTAAAAAAGAACTCAACGTGGGGTAGTTTAAGTAAGGTTGAAAGGTCGCAATCAATAGGATCTTCCAGAAAATAAGCCCCTTGATTATGGCTGATGCATCTGTGGGCCTCCCTGCTAATGGATGGTAATGAATTAACGTTCCAGAGAGTGACTTCTATAGGGATTTTGACTTTTGGAAAAATATTGAAAGGGTTTCCTCATCATCATCATTTTGGCAGGTATTTGAATAGTGCCATATACTGCAGTATGGGTTCGTGCCAAAAAGAAAGCTTAAATGTTGGAAGATGGTGATATTTATATGATGATGGTTTGATTAGTTTTCTTTTGATGATTTCAAGCTTCTTTCTATATATTTCCATTTATGTTTAGTGTTTAATTTTCTTGACATCATTATCTATCTCTAGTGCATTGATCTCCTAGGCGTCTCTGACCTAAAACAAACTGGTTTCACCTTTACCTGGACCAACAAGCAAACTAGTCGTGGTTCATCCAGAAAAAGCTTGATTGGGCGCTTGTTAATGGGGAGTGGATAGCCCAATTTTCAGACCGTTATGCCAACTTTCAAGAGCCCCTTTTTTCTGACCATACTCCCATTGTCCTCACAAATTTGTTCCAACGACGCACCATTTCCCATCCTTTTCGCTTCAACAATTTCCTGACCAAATATCCTAACTTCTTGGAGGTCTGTCGTCTTGGAGCTCAAGTGTCTGTTAGTGACACTATGCAATATCAGTGTATTGGAAAGCTCAAAGGTATCAAAAATGCACTCAAGATATTGAACTCTTCTAGACTAACCATGGAAGAAGCTATTCGAACAACTAGAAAAGAGCTTGTCATCATTCAATGAGCTTGTGCTGCATCCCCCCATGATCTTCGTAATTGGAATAAGGAAAAACAAGCCTTGGAGCAATATTTGAATGTTGTCTATAATCACGCTTCCTTGCTCAAACAACGTGCAAGAGTCCGATGGCTATAAGAGGGGGACAAATGCTCCAAATTCTTTTTTAACACGGTATTGGTCAAGAGAAATCTCAATCGTATCCACCACATAACTACGAAAGATGGACGTCAGCTCCAAGACCTTAATGACATCCAATATGAAGCTACCCACTACTTTTCCAACTTATTTGGGCATTATAACACAATATAAGTCTCTCAGCTGGAACTCTCCGGTATTGTTACCAAACGAATATTGATTGATGAGGCAACCTCCCTTACCTGACCTATTGATGCCCGGGAGATTGAGGACATTGTCTTTTCCATGGATGGTCAGAAAGCTCCTGGCCCGAATGGGCTGAATGCCCACTTCTATCAGAAATTGTGGGCAGTCACTAGACCTTTTATTAAGGGCCCGGGCCCGGCCCGGCCAAAAAATAGCGGGTCGGGATAGCCCAGCCCACAGCCCGGCCAGGCGATGAGCTGACCGGCCCGTGGTCGGCCAGCGGCCCAGCGGGCCAAGGGTGGGCCGGGCCAAACCCGGCCCGTCTATACTTTTTTAATATAAAAAATTACAAAACGATGCCGTTTTGTCGGGCCGCGGGCTGGGCCGGGATTGACATCCCTACCTTTTATCGTGGAGGCAGTTCAGGAATTCTTCCAAAGGGATCGTCTTCTCAAGGAAATCAATAAATCTTTTTTATGTCTGATTCTTAAATGCTTTAACCCTTCCACTTTTAGTGATTTCAGGCCCATTGCTTGTTCTAACGTACTATACAAGATCATATCCAAAATTATGGCACGAAGACTGCAACACATGCTACCCTCCCTCATTGGTGATACTTAAAGTGCATTTATGAGTAACCGATAAATTGGTGACAACATCCTCATCGTCCAAGAACTCCTAAAAGGCTACACAAGATGCCATTCCAGGCCAAACTGCACAATGAAGGTTGATTTTTGTAAGGCTTTCGACAGTGTAAGCTGGAATTTTATTTGGACGATCCTGGAGGCTTATGACTTCCCTAGCATTTTTATAAATTAGCTCAAGGAGTGTATTACTACGACAAGCTTCTCGGTTCTCATTAATGGCAGCCCCTCAGCCTCCTTCACATCTTCAAAGGCACTACGACAAGATGACCCACTTTCACCCTATTTATTTATACTGTGCATGAAAACTTTGAGCTCTATCATCAATCAGGACGTTGCCTCAAATGCAAATTTCAGTTTTCACTCGCGCTCCAAAAAGTTCTGATTAACACATCTTTCCTTTGTTGATGTTCTCCTCCTCTTTTGTGGTGCAAAGATTGACTCTCTTCGTACACTTATAAGAGCTCTAGAAAGGTTGTAACACCCCAACTCCCGCCGGACCCGAACCCGATATCGACAGTGATACCCGGATCCGTGCCCCGCGAAGATGG
>JANQBM010000220.1:31159159-31180568 GCA_025594535.1 Erythroxylum domingense
CCATAAAAGGTCCAATTTTTCAGCTGAAAAGATCATCAGGAACAACTACAAGGCTTCTATATTATCCAAAAATGCTTGAAAGGTTCAACCTTTTGGAAAAGGACATAAATGTTTTCACTGGACTGCATGATTTCTAGACCACAAACAGCAATTGTGAACATTTTATCGGGGAACCTCACTCCGGCAAGTTTGTCCATAAATGTTTCATGGTAACATCTGAGAAAATTCTAGGTACTAAGCATCTACGGGCGCAACAAAAAACGCGTAAGGGGACAAACGACAATCGACTCATATATCTTCTCTCGGAGAAGCTGAGGTCTGGCCCAGCAAAATTTTCATGCGTCATCTGTCAACCTTTCCTACCGTCAGGATTTGATGTCTGCGATTCTTTTCCCTCCGTTTTCCTTTTCCTGTTGCCATTTAATGTTAATTCTCACTGTGGAAATTGAAAATTTCCAGGGAAAAGAATATGCTTATCCTGGAAGTTGATTGAGGAAGTGAACTTCTCTTTATTGTTACAGAATAGGTGTTTTAGCCACCTTTATGGGTTTTATGTAAGAAATGTGGATAATAGCTTCCACCATACTGATTTTCTGTATCTTACTGGATGAGTTTCAAAACTTTAACTTCAATTCCACAGAAATTTCTGAACCTGAAGTGCGTTTCTAGGCTTTCCCGAGTTCAGTGCCTGAATTATCCAGACGTCTGATCTTGTAAGCACAACAAAGTCCAATGTTTGAATGTTTCCCTAAAAACAGCTAAATCTTCATGGAACAGAACGTTTTACATTGTCATGATTGGTGGAAGCAATAAATGTTTTAATGAATTAAATTCAATTCAATTAAACTGTTTCTGATTATGAGGGGCATTTCGAATCACAAAGTTGCTGCATATGAGCATCACCCTTTTTACAGGTCCTCGAACTAAAATAAATGAGCAAAGAAGTAACAATTGTCAGAAACCAATTATCTACTGAATCACAATTTTCTTAAATTTTTCTTACAGATTCTCGGCAATCTAAAAGATGTATAGAAATATGTTTTTAGACAGCCAAGAAGGTGCAACAATGCAAAAGAAACAATGTCTCGATACCACAAAGATTTGGTTTTAGAAGCAGACTTTTGTTGGCATCAATAACCAACAATACTTCCCTGAGAAAAAAAGATGAAAGTAGCTTCTAAAGTTTCCAATGCAACTAATGAAAATGGCATCTTTGAGATGAAATTCACACACTTATCATCTTCAATGCAGCAGAAATCGGCATGCCTAAAAATCCGATGAATATGCTAAAGAACCACTGCGACATACTGAGAGGCGTTGTATTTGCAAATGTACCGAGGAATTCGACGATTATGATTTGGAAAGCAACTGTGCAGCTAAGGACAGCAATGAAAACATTGTTATCAAGTATGCCTTTGAAAACATTTATTTGTTCCATCTCGCGAGAGCTTATCTCATTGAAAACCTGCAGAAAGAAAGGAAGGTTAACTCAGAACTTCCTATCAAGCTTGAGATGGCAGGGAGGAGTTGCCAAGAGAAGTTCACCTGGCAGAAGACGAATGAGTTGAATATAAGCGTATTCAGGACTAGGTCAGAGTCCGGGCCGTGGAGGTTAAACATAGCTTTTCCTTTGGCCTGAAGATACCATATCACCATAAACTGGTACAAAGATTGACCTAAGATATTCCTCCACATCACATTACTGATAAAGTTCCCTTTACGACCAACTGGTGAACGCTTCATAAGTTCATTGTTTGGAGGCTCAGTTGCAAGTGCAAGGGCTCCTAGAGTATCCATTATCATATTCACCCACAGAAGCTGAACAGCTGTGAGTGGAGCACTCCCTGGAAGTATGATTGGTAGAGAAAGTGTCAATAGAGAGAAACTTGCTTGTATACGTAAAAATACATATAGTACATGGAATCCTGACCTGTTAAACAAGCTGAAGAGAAGTTGACAATTAGTGCAACCACATTGACTGTGAGCTGGAACTGTACAAATTTTTGAATGTTAATGTAGACTGACCGTCCCCATTTAGCCACCGTCACAATAGTAGAGAAATTATCATCCAGAATAATGACGTCAGCACTCTCTTTAGCCACCTGAAGTTCAGGAATCAATCAGTAATCTCAATATGAGTAATAAAACTTTCGACCATATTATTCTATATCATCGGAATACCAACCTCAGTTCCAGCAATGCCCATTGCTAGACCAATATCTGCTTCATGAAGTGCGGGGGCGTCGTTGGTTCCATCTCCAGTCACTGCCACAACGTCACCAAACGTAGTTCGCAAATGTGTCACTAGTTTGTGCTTGTCAAGAGGTGAAGATCGAGCCATCACCTGCAAATGGATTCACAGTTATGGGCCCTAACAAGCAAATGCTTATTATTATTTAGTCGTGTGAAGGTTATTTTTGAACATGAAAGCTTGGAACTACCTGCAGTTTAGGAACTATTGTCATTAGTTCTTCCAGACTCTTTTCTCGAAAGACTGGACCTTCAATGGCTATACCATCATCAGTAAGAATCCCGCATTCCCTGGCTATAGCCTTGGCAGTGTTAATATTGTCTCCTGTAACCATTCGTACAGTGATACCAGCTGCACGACAAACTGCAACAGATTCCTTGACACCGGGACGAACAGGATCTTTAATGCCCACTATTCCAATACATGTGTACCCAGAAACTGGAATGGGACTGTCAGGTGAAAATTCACCTTCCAGTTCCATATATGCAAGACACAAAGTCCTAAGAGCCTCATTAGCGAACTGCTCGATTGTAGCCTTAAGATGGTTGAGTGATGCTTCGTCTAGAGCAACAATTTCTCCATTTGGATTGAGTACTTTCTCACAGGAAGCCAAAACAATTTCTGAAGCACCTTTACAATGGGCTCGAATGTGTCCTTCAGGATCCTTTAACACTACTGCCATCCGCTTCTTTGTTGAGTTGAAAGGCTCAACTTTGATAACTTCAACTGCTTGTTGTTCTGCCTGGAAATCTCCTCCCACAGACAAGCCAAACTCCAGTATAGCAGTCTCAGTAGGTGTTCCTAATATTTCCAGTTTTCCATCCTTGTTAATGACGACTTCACCTCCAGTATTATTGAATATAGATTGTTTCAGAAGTTTTATTGCAGAATCAGGGATTCCAGAGCATAAACTAGATGCGTCACATGGTTGTCCAACTTCCTTGACACTCATGGAAATACACGCTTTCAGTACAGTCATATGATTAGTAGTAAGTGTACCAGTTTTATCGCTGCAGATAGTTGTGGCTGATCCCATAGTCTCACAAGCTGCTAGATGACGCACAAGAGCCTTATCATTCATCATCTTCTTCATAGCAAAGGCCAAGCTCAATGTCACAGCCAATGGCAACCCTTCTGGAACTGCAACCACCACAATCGTAACTGCCACTGCAAAGTATTCCAACATTTCCAATGCATCATCTGCAGACCAATCCAAGTGAGTCCCTTGTCGCCATTTTCGACCAGCTAATCCTTGCACTAGAACAGCAAAAGTTACTACTGCAAAGAAAAGACCTATCTTCCCGATAATGGTTGCCACTCCATTTAATTTCACCTGTAGGGGCGTTTCATCATCCCCTCCTTCACTGAGAGTCGCCATCAGTTTACCCCATTGAGTTCTCATTCCTACAGTAGTAACCAACATCTTGCACGATCCATCCTGAACCTTAGTTCCAGAAAGCATATAAGGATTTTCAGAATTCACCATTACAGGCTCACTTTCCCCAGTTAAACTTGACTCATCGATTGACACAGAAAATCCTGAAACAAAAAGACCATCAGCAGGCACTTGATCTCCAATGCCTAGATGTACAATATCTCCAGGAAGTAGATCATATATCGACAATTTCTGCCTAAACCCGCTTCTTGTGACCTGAATGGCGATCTTCTTTTTCTCTTTATCCAAATCCCTGAATTGCAGTGATTGACGGTAATCACTAGTTGCTGTGACAAACACAACCAACATGATGCTTGCAACAATTCCAAGACCATCATGGGCTCCCTGTGGCCATCCCTCAGTTGCAATGCCAACTATTAAAGACACAAAAGCACACACTCCAAGTATCATAAGAGTCATATCATGAAGAGCTTCCCATACAAATACCCAGAAACTTCGAGCTTCAATTTCCGCGAATTTATTGATTCCAAAAAGCTCTTGTCTGCAATTGAGTTGAGCAGCATCTGCAGCAAGCCCATCAGTGGTTGATGTGGAGAGCTTTTTTGCAATACCACAGACGCCACCATGAAACTTTAACTTCTTATTGTCATGACCTTCAACAATAGATCCCAACTCTTCAGCACAAATGTCAAATCCTGCAGCTTTGACTTCTTCAGGTACAACATAGTCACTTGGGGACGCTCCTGCATACAATCCAACAAGTGCAAGTATTCAGTATATAAAATTTCAAGAAGCTTCTAAGTTTCTAAATTTTGAGGAAACTCACCTTGGAGGAATTGAAATGCAGCTTTGGAAACAAGGACAGCAATCCTCAATTTTTCCTGAAAAGTCAGATACATAAAAAGCTAAGCTTTCTGCTTTAGCATACGGCCTTAAAGTTATGCGATGGTGAACTTCATAATACAAGTTGAAAGGTTACCGGGCAGGAACCAAAAGTGTGCAATTGGAAAACAAGAGAAACCAATACAGAGAAAGAAAAATGCTGAAGTTGCAGTTTGTCAGGGGAAGTAATGAGAGTCATTCCAAGTAGCATCTGATTAGCTAGTTCATGTTTTATGCTCATCAAATACAAAGAGAGAGGTTTCTATTCTTCAGGAACTTCAAAGATGATAAAATGGGGAGAATACTTTCAACAGCAACACTTTTAAGCATATGCTCTGTCAAAAACTATCATTTAGTCCCATGTCTTATGTTCGTCCCCTCCCAAAAATGGCACAAGTATACGAGAAACTAGCTGCTCTGTTGCCCAAAACCATCCATTTACATTACTAAAAACACAAATTGATCGTTTTGAAGAGCTTACAGCTTCACCACATATGCAAAACAAAGCATAGTAGAGCTGTTCATTAAGGAACAAAAAGTTGGTATGACAAGCGGCTAACCTGATTGGTGCGTCTCATGGCATGGGCCTCCTCTCGCTTGGAGAGATTGGCAGTGAAGCGAAACCTTCGCTTTGGGTTCTTCACCAACCCACAAACCTTTCTCCATTTCTTCAACGTCTCCTCCGACGAGTGCTTCGCTTTCACATCAAACTCACTCAAAAGATTCTCCATTTTAAACTCACTATACCTACGTACGCCCTTAAACAAGCCACCAACAAATCCCAGAACGTTTAAATAAACCCTGGAATCCGGAAACGTATTAAATAGCTATTAGAAGAAGAGGAAGTCGGGTCAAGCACACAGAGAGAAGTTTCAAGCACATTGCTTTGAACACACTGAGAAAAAACTAAGTAGAGAAAGAAAAAAAGTTTAACGCGGTGGGTGTGCGGACGTGAAAAAGAAAAGAAAAGGCTTCCTGTTTTACGATATTATTTTCTCAACAGTAAACTGTTTCCGGGAAAATGTGGAACAAAGAGCAAGAAGATAGAGATCATAAGGAGTGAAACAAAGCAAAGGCACGAGTATTACTGGGAACTTGTAACGGTATCTCTTCATAAATCCCTGGTCTTCTGGGACCATATTGGACTGCATCTTCATCTAACCACCCTGTTTGTTCTCTATTATTTGTACGTACATGTATACTTTCTCATCTTGATCATTCCATGTCACCTCTTACTTTTTATTGTCATGTGGCATGTAATTCCTAATATGAATACTCGGATAGAATTGACAACTTTTATATGATTTGATGTTTAAAATTTTCATAGACGGTGATGGCTGTCGTGGATTTTTGTGTCTTCGGTCAGGTGGGTGATTTTAATGGTACTCTGTACTTGCTTCTGTGCATTAGAAAGTATCGACCGCCTGTTTGGACCGCGTTAAAGAAAGGCAGACCGAGTTTCGTCGACACTCATCGTATAAGAAGGAAAGACTAGTCTTACAAACACGTACTCAAAGCACCAATTCAAAATTGACATCGATTATCTCAAAGGCAAATGCTACATACACATGTGCTTTGGTTTTTTAAAATTTTGTTATTTTGAGCAGTAGTTGGAATATCGTACCGTAATTGTCGGTACCCAACAAAAAGTACCATACGAAATTTCGGTGTAAGTTCTTACCGATTCTTTTGCTTGTTGCCGCCCGACAACTAAAATATCGGTCATATATAGGCCAAAATTGTAATTTAAAAATATGATTAAATTAGAAAATTTTAAAATTTTTCTTATATAAATTAATAATTACTTGTACATAAAAATGAATATGATAAAATTGTCCACATTTTTATTTAATAAATGGTAAAGATATAAATAAGAATGTATTAAATAATTTTTATGTAATTAGATTTATATAAAGTGATTAAAAATTACATAATTGAATATATTAGTTTAACACAATTTTAATATAATTAATAAATATTTTTTAAAATTTATATATTTCATATTTAATATATATATATATATATATATATATATATATAGTTCATGCATATGAAAATTTATTATAATAACTTTTAAAATATATAAAGATAACATTTGAAATTGAAAACACTTTATTATAAATGCATGTTAGCTCAAGATTTATGTTAACGATTTTAATGATAATTATATAATATTTTAAAATTCAAATTTGATTTATTTCTTTATGTAAGTAACGATATAATTCTTAAAAAGAAATAAAATCATAAAATAGTTGCTTTCTTCTTACAAGAACCTTCTTTATAAACTTACTTTTTTGGAAATAGTTTCATGACATTCGAAAGGGTCTTACTAATTCAAATAATCAACTTTGAAAGCCTTGACAGAATGTCTCAATATCGAAGATCTCAGCAAAGATAATATCGAAGATTAATCAGTGGCGAGTTGAAGAATATTGTCAACTTAAGGAAGAGGCATTGTATTTGCAAAACATACATAAGACATAAACACGAGACTTGCGAAATATCTTAAAGCTTCATTATTTCTTGAAAATTATATCAAACTCTTTGTTCCTTAGAAAGTGATATCACTCTATTAAAAGCGACTATTAAATCCTTCATACATTTCTTGTTGGGAGCTTGTAAAGGCTAGCAAAATACTACTCTTGTGGAAGGTTGAAGAACCTTAAAAAATATATACTTGTGAGCTTGAAGAGACTGGTCAAATTACTACTTGGCTTTATAGTGAAATATTCAAGTTAGATACTTAGGGACTAGACATAGGCTTCGTTATAAGCCAAATCAGTATAAATCTATTGTGTCATTTGCTCTCTCTTCCTTACTTTTAAATTTTCGCATTATAAGTTTGTATTTTCAAGTGGCTCCTTCAATTTTATAATAGGCTCCTTATATTTTATCACAAGAGGTTTCTTTCGAAAGTTAGCAGGCTCCTAACAATTAAAAAGCTCCTTTCTTTTCGAGCGTTAGCAGGCTCCTTTCAAGTAAATAGGCTCTTATCATTTTGAGCATTAGCAGGCTCCTTTCGATTAATTGGTTCTTTTTTATTTGAGTATTAATAGACTACTTTCTTTTCAATGTTAATAGGATCCTTTCAAAAGTTTATAGAACCTTTCTATGTATAAATTTTTTTTGTTTAGCAGGATCTTATCAATTTGAAAATAACTTAAATTTTTTTATACACACAATTCACCTCCCCTCTTGTGTGTCTTTGCTTTATCATTTAATATCAGAGCAAGGTTTCACATTTATTGTATTTTACAACACGTGATCGATCATTATAAAAAATTTCAGAAGCCTTGAAGGACAATATGTCTCAAAGCCTCCTTACTTCAATAGAAACAACTACTCATACTAAAAAGAGAGAACGACAATATATCTCCAATCTATAGATATTGAAGTCTACAAGCCATCAAAGTTGGAGATACACTTCCTACTACAAAAAACATAAAAGTATGGTCTAATGTTAACAGAAGAAACATACAGCTAAACGCTAAAGCCAAACATCATCTGATATGTGCACTATCTCCAGAAGAATGTAAGAAGATATCTTATTGCTCTATAACAAAGAAAATGTGGGATAAACTACAAGTCACCTTTAAAGGAATGAATGAGGTAAAGAAACATAGAATAAGCCTTTTAGTGCATCAATACGAAACTATTGGCATGAAACAGGGAGAAACCATAGATAAATTCTTAAGATAGTTTAACAACATCATTATGGTCTTAAAGAACTTGGGAAAGATATATCCCAATGATGAGCTTGTAATGAAGATTTTATGATCATTACCAAAGAAATGGAGACATAAGGTAATAGCTCTAACAACTGTAAAGGATCTAAACACTATTTCACTTGACTGGCTACGAAAAAATCTGATGATCCATAAAACCAAGCTTAAGCAAGATGAAGGATCCTCCCACAGAAAAAGAATGGCACTAAAAGCAATGAATCAAACAGTGATGAAAGTGAAACTAAGTTGCAAATAGATGGAAATGACGAGTTCAACTTCATGGTCAAAAAATATATCTGCTTCTGTAAAAAAAGTTGATGAAGAAAAGAGAAGGAAACAAGAAAGCTGGGAATAATAGGTTTATATCAAAAGGCAACAGTAGCAATAACAATACACAAAACAATCAAATCATATGTTATTACTGCACGAAGCTTGGACACACAAGACCTTAATGTCCTCTTCTTCAAAAGGATAAGTCAGAGAATAGAAAACCCAGAAAGCAAGTGATGACTGCTGTCTGGTCAGATAAGGATTATGAAAACTTTAAAGAAGAAGAGTTAGAAGAAGTCAGCAACGTTTGCTTCGTGGATGAATCAGGAGATGATGAGGTATATTATTCTGACTCTGATAATGAAGTTGATGAATTGAGAAATGCATATTATGAATTGTATGATCAGTACAAAAAAATTGACAATGAACTATTTCAAAGAAGTTGAGAAGTCCAATAACAATGAAGCTTCCTTGAAGAGTAAGATTAAATCATTAGAATCCGTCAATGAAAATATGACAACAAAGAATATGTCTCTTAAGGATGATTATAAGCGAAAGGTTTCTGAAAAGGAAGCTCTGGAAGAAAGATTAGAGAAGTTGGAAAATACTTTGCTTGAGAATGATTCTGATAAAGTAAGACAATTAGAAGAAAAGGTTTTGGGCCTAGAACTTGAGAAGAGAAATGTGCAGGAAAGATCATATCTCTAGAAAAAGATCTTGCAAAGTTCGTTGATGGAAGGAACAACCTTGATGCACTACTTGTTAGTGGTAAATGCATTTTTTATAATGCTAGAATAAGTTGCAATGAAAATAATAATGTTAGGCTATACAATAACTTCTTTGTTAAATCCATCAATAGCTATAATCAAAACAGCAAGAACCTGATATATGGTAGAAATTATAGCAATTCTCATTCATTTACTTTATGCTTCTACTGTGGTAGACATGGTCACATTAGTCATTCTTGTAAATTTCATAAAATGGAGAAATCATCTTAAATGTATGTTTGGAGACCAAAAGGTCAAGCTCCTAACCTGAAAGGACCTAGAAACATATGGATACCTAAAATGAGATAATACTTTCTGTAGATATGCTTCAAAACGGAGACAAGAAAAAATCAATTGATAGTTGATAATGGCTATTCGAGACACATGACAAATGAAATATCACATTTTAACTACATTGAAAGAAAAGATAGAGGTAAACATTACTACTTTGTTATAATAGATGATTATTCTAGATTTACATAGGTTTATTTTCTATTAAATAAGGATGATACTTTTGAGGTCTTTAAGAAGTTTTGCAGAAAATTCAAATTGAAAAAGGATATTACATTACATCTATTCGAAGCAATCATGGAGGAGAATTCGATAACAGAAAATTCGAAGAGTTTTGTAATGAAAGTGGGATATCTCACAATTTTTATGCCCAAGAACTCCTCAGCAGAATGAAGTTGTTGAAAGAAAGAGCAGGACACTTGTTGATATGGCCAGAATAATGTTATGCGAAAGCGGTATACCTCATGATTACTGCGCAGAAACTATGTCTACTGCCTATTACATACTCAACAGGTGCCTTATAAGACTTATTCTAAAAAAGACCCCCTATGTGCTGTGGAAAGGAAGAAAACTGAATTTTGCTTACTTTCGAGCATTCGTTGTAAGTGTTTCGTTCTAAATAATGGAAAAGACAACCTTAGAAAGTTCAATGCGAGATTAAATGAAACTATCTTTCTAGATTACAGTACTACTAGTAAAGGATTCAGAGTTTACAGCCAAAGAACAAAGAAGATACAAGAATTAATACATGTAGTGTTTGATGAAGAAGTACCTTTTACAACAATAGCCGATTCAGATGATGAAGAGCATCCTTTGGTTCTTAAAAATACATCAACAACACCTATAGTACCCTCGAAGTCATAAGATCAAGAAGGTCCTTCTAAAACCAGGACAGAGCAGGTTCCTTCCTCTCAGCAGGAGCCTATGCAACGATGAACATCAAGATAATTGAGAGGTCAAGATACAAATCAATACATTCTAGGAGACCCTTCCAAAAGTCTAAGAACTAGATGTTCCTTCAAGAACAACTTTGTTTCCCTCTTCTCACAATTAGAATCAAAGACTGTTGAAGAGGCTTTTACTTATAAAAATTGGGCTTCAACTATGAAAGACGAATTGAATCAGTTTGACAAAAACAAAGTTTGGAATCTAGTACCTCATCTGCCAAACAAGTTAGTCATTGGAACTCGTCTGGTTTTTCGAAACAAACTTGACAAAAATGATAAGGTGGCAAAAAAACAAAGCAAGAATTGAAGCTCAAGGTTATAATCAATAGGAAGGTATTGATTTTGATGAAACTTATACGCCTGTCGCTATATTGGAATTAATTAGAATTTTACTTACCTTCGCATATTATAGAAACTTCAAATTATTCCAAATGGATGTCAAAAGTGTTTTCTTAAATAGATATATTAACGAAGAAGTGTTTGTTAAGCAACCTCTAAGCTTTGAAGATGAAAACCATCCTGACTATATGATCAAGTTGACTAAAACCCTGTATGGTTTAAAATAGGGCCCTCGAGTATAATATGAAAGGTTAAGTAATTTTCTGCTTAAGAATAAGTTCGAAAGAGGAAAGGGTAGACAAAACCTTATTTATTATGAAACAGGAGAATGATTTGCTGATAGTGCAAATATATATTGATGACATAATATTTGGTGCTACTAATCAATCTTTCTATGAAGAATTCTTAGCATTAATACAGGGGAAGTTTGAAATGAGCATGATAGGAGAATTATCTTTCTTTCTCAGATTACAAATCAGGAAAATAGTAAAAGGTATCTTCATTAGCCAAGATAAATACACAAAAGAACTCATCCAGAATTACCATTTTGAGATTGCCAAACTGATGGGTACTCCTATGTCTACTGAAACTAAACTTGATAAAAATGAAGAAGGCGAGGCTAAGGATTAGACAAAGTATAGAGGAATGATTAGGTCATTAGTATATCTTACAAGTTCAAGACCAGACATTATACTTAGTGTGTGCTTTCAATCAAATATAAAAGAAAGTCACCTTCAAGCAATCAAGAGGGTCTTTCGATATCTTCACGGAATTATGGATTTCAGATTATGGTATTCAAAAATTGACTCTTTTAATATAGTTGGCTATTTTGATGCAGATTATGCAGGTAATAAAGTCAATCGAAAAAGTACAAGTGATCACTGTCAATTTTTTGGAAGATGTCTAGTCTCTTGGTCTTGCAAGAAACAAAATTGCACAGCGCTTTCATCAACTGAACCGGAAAATATAGCAATTGCCAGTTGTTGTGCTCAAATATTATAGATAAAGCATCAACTCCAAGATTGCTCTCTAAACTTTAATCATATTCTTATATTATGTGATAATATTAGTGCAATAAATCTTTCAAAAAATCTTGTGCATCATTCTAAGACTAAGCATATAAAAATCAAGCATAATTTTCTTAGAGTTTTAGAAGGAACCATTGATCTTTTGCATGTTAATATTGAAAATCAAGTAGTAAGATGCATTTTGTCTCCCAACCTATTCGATGATATCGGTATTCTCATCACACTTTTCTTTATTGATGTTGATTGGGAAATTTTTATAAAATTGGATGAAACAATATGTAATGAATTGGTAAGATGTTTTTACACACACATAAGAAAAGAAGAAATTGATAGAAAGATGGTAATCATCTCATGGGTATGTGAGTGTGAGATCTTAATTATAGGGATAATCTTGGGGTACATTCTGGGTGTAATTCTAATTGGTAGGACTAACGTTTCCTGTCACAAATGCGACATTACTGACATTGATTTGGGAGAGGCCGTGGACTTTATATGTCTACATACTGAGAAAGCCCATGAAGGGAGACCCTGGTGTAAACACTTGGACCTATTACCAAGATGCCTTGGATTTATTTAGGCTACTTCAATTTTTCCAAGGAGTAGGTCAGTAGAACGATGCAACCTTCTGGATACGTATATGGTCTACAATCTTTTGAAGGGTAATAAGATGAACCTTACAGTAATGATTATGAAGTTTATGGTGGACAAGGGAAGTCACAAGAATACCACTGATGGCCTACCATATAGGATGCTGTTGACCAAAATTTTTACTTATTTTGGAGTTCCTTTTGACAACTTGAATTGGTATGAGTGTGCAAAGTTTCATTCTTCAATTCCCTACCAATTCAGTGACAAGCTAAAGGACAATGTGTGGGTAGACAAGAAGATAGAAAGAGTAGTAGAACTTTTAGATCCTATCCCACAAAAGTTAGCTCCTATTCCTGTCCAGAGCTCCAATGATATGATCCTTCAACATCTGAGGGAAATTCTTTCCAATCAAGATGAAATGAGCAGCTAAATAGATAACATGCAAAATTAGATTCTTAACTTACAGAATTTTATTAGAAAAATTTATGATTAATAACTATGTTTTTAGCTTGGCCTATCCTCACAAACGTATGATTTTATTTAATGCCTTTGTTACTCTTTCCCTCTATTTTTTTAATAATGACAAAGGGGGAGAAATAGTTTATAATATATTTACTTTGCCTTGAAGATATACTTACTCGGCATCAGTGATATATTTCCAAATATTTCATTGAAAATATATTTGATTGATAATATATTTACTACTGATGATATATTCTGCTGAAACGTTATTGAACTTGTAGAGTTTAAATATGTGATAAATAAACGATAGACTCTTTTCTTTAGAAGTCAAGCTCTTTCTAATTATAACTACGAGTAAAGTCTATAGGTATCTTTTGAAACCTTTTATTATTATTTGAATTTTGAAAATATATCTATTATTGTTCGTCATCATAAAAAATGGGGAGATTGTTAGTCAAAGTTTATGTTTAACGATTTCGATGATAACTATATAATATTTCAAAATTCAAATTGGATTTATTTCCTTGTATAAGCAATGATATAATTCTTAAAAGAAAATAAAATTGTAGAATAATTGCTTCCTTTTTGCAAGAACCTTCTTTATAAACTTACCTTTTTGGAAATAATTCCATAACATCCGGAAGAATCTTACTAATTTGAATAATCAGTTTCGGAAGTCTTGAGAGAACTTCTAAATATTGAAGATTTTAACTGAGATAATTTTGAAGATTAAGCAACAACTAGTTAAAGAAAATTGTCAACTTAAGGAAGAGCCACTGCATTTGCAAAACATAACATACATAAGACACAGACACGAGACTTGTGAAATATCTTAGAGCTTCATTATTTCTTGAAAGTTATATCAAACTCTTTGCGCCTTAGAAAGTGATATCACTCTATTAAAAAAGATTGTTAAATCCTTCATACATTTTTTATTGAAAGCTTGTAGAGGCTAGCAAAATACTATTACTGGGAAGGATGAAAAACCTTGAAAAATATACACTTGTAAGCTTGAAGAGGCTCGTCAAATTATTACTTGGCTTTTATAGTGAAATACTCAAGTTATATACTTAGGAACTGGACGTAAGCTTCGTTACAAACCGAACTAGTATAAATCTACTGTCATTTACTCTCTCTTCCTTACTTTTAAATTTTCGCATTATAAATTTGTATTTTCTAAAGGCTCGTTTGGTTTTTATTGCTTCTATGGATTAGCAAGCTCCTATCTTTTCGAGCGCTAACGGGCTCCTTTTAAGTAAACAGACTCCCATCGTTTTAAGCGTTAGCAAGCTCCTTTCCATTAATTGATTCCTTTCTATTTGAGCATTAAAAGGCTCCTTTCTTTTTCAATGTTAACAAGATCCTTTCGAAAGTTTATATGATCTTTCTATTTATATTTTTTTTGTTTACCAGGATCTTATCAATTTAAAAGCATCTTGATTTTTTTTTGTACACACAATTCACCCCTATCTTCCGTGTTTTTGCTTTATCAATGCATACTTTTACATTTTATTATTCTTAATTTATATTTATCTGCAAATTAAATAATTTTTATCTTAATTTATGAGAAATGTGTGAAAACAATATAAACATAATATTTATTATATCAAATTTATATTGAAGGACTGTTTTGAAATTTTATTAAATTTAAAGAATATTTTATAATTTTAAAATTTTATCTTAAATAGTATCCTATATTAACCGATACAAGTATTGTACCATACCAAAATAAATTTTGGTAGTTGGTACCAAGTCCAGTATGATATTTATAACATTGATTTAAGCTCTTATTTTCTTTGATGACTAATTTTTTGTTATTTGTTATTTTCGAATTTATATTTAAGTAGGATTGACTTGTCTTTTAAAGATATTTGTTCCCAAGCTAGTTTAGATCTAGATTATTATTTCCTTGAAAGATCACTCCAAGGTTTTGATATTGCTAGGGTTTTAGGCATATATAAGGTTATGTTGCGGACGTGAAAAGGGGAATTATTTTTGCATTAATCAAATTATCTTAGAGAGGTGTCTTCATATTCTTTTAGATATAATCTTGGAGTGCAATGGTTTATATCCTCTTTTTATGTATTTTTATGTTTAATTTCTTGGATTGACATGTTTTAGATAGAACTATCGGAGGTCATGTCATACTAATATCAAATCTCATCAACCTTATTGATAAAGGTCGTATCAAAATTTAGTATTAAAACTCAGTTCAATAATCCAGTTACTCGTAATATCGTTGTTTATGTTTTTAATATTATGTGTTTCGTTCCAATATTCAATTTCCTTGTTTGTATTTAATTTCTTATTTCTTATTGTCGTGATTTTACAAGTTAATTAAAAAACGTCTATTTTTTATCTTATTTTCCTTATTGTTCAATTCAAATTTGTCGCATTCTTCTTTTTATTGGGTCTAATTAGGTTCCATTGTAATCAATTTTATGTTTTGCGTTCTCTTATTTGTTGACCTTTAGTAATGTTTTCATTGTTTTGCTTTTTCCCATTGGAAATATTTAATGAAAAAGTAAGATTTGAACTAACTTTCTTGTTGCTTTTGTTACTAACATTTTCTTGCAGGTTTGTCATGAGTATAATCCAAAGGGCTAACCAATCTCAAGTGTCCAACATTTTAGGAGTTTTTCAATCCAGTGCCCAATGTTTTAGGATTTTTTCAATCTAGTGCCTAAGTTTTAAAATTCAATTGAGTGAGCAGCTTTTTAAAACCTTAACAGTTAAGTTGAAAAACATTAGTTTTGTTACTACTATGTTGATGTGGCTAACAAAAGCCTAATTGTTAATGACTTGTAGCTATTCACATGGAAAACAATGCCGCCAACTAAAAAACATACCTAGTTGCTGTCCCATGACAACTCAAGTATGCTTTTAATTTTATGAAATCTTGTTTAGACTTCATTCGTTTGAAATTTCTAATGTATTGGGTTTTCAAAATTATGAATTTCCTAATTTTTGGAAAATTTTGGGTTTCTCTTAAAATTGCTACATTTTTTATTCAATTTGGAGTTGGTGTTAGCTCTTTAAACTCCTAAATGCATATGTTAATGTTCATTTTTGTATGAATTTTATTTTTGGGGATCTTTACATATTAAAACTTGGGAATCTTAAAATTTTTGGGAAAGTATACATTTTTGAGAAATTAATGGTTAATTATTGCAATTAAGAGCGTACTTGTAGATATCCATAACCAATTTCACCAAAGTTTGTCAATTTATAATCTAATTAAAAGGGTCTGGATAAAGACTCTTTTATCTTACTATAAATGGCTTGGGAATAAAATTTTTAATACTTTGCATAAAATTAGGTGAAGGAGTTCTTAATCAAGTCTTATTGTTCTCTTAAGAAGTTATAAGCCAGTGATTTTAAATCCTCAATTATTATGATAAAGATGTCTTCTTGGTATGGAAATTATTCTAATATGAATCTCTTTCAAGAATAACTTTATAAATGAATTAAGTATTTTTATCTACATCATTTAACCAGATGCTCTTTAGTTATCAGAGAAGAATAGACTTCAATTGCATCTTCTACTTTATTAGAGGTTGAATTTTTGATTGTTGAAGCATTGTAAAATATTTTAGATTTTCTTTAGCTACTTTTGAATGCGATTAAGAGATATAAAAACCTCTTACTTTGCTAGTTTATTATTATTATATGTCCTTTTGTAGAGGCTTTTAATTTCTTGTTTAGTTGCCCTTAGTTTTTTGCATACATTTGAAAGCGTTAAACACTTATATAGGAGTGACGAGAACCTTCAAAACTTCTTCTGCAAACCCCTAAACATTATTGTTAAACTTAAATAGATCATCCTTTATAGTTGTGTAGACATTAGGAAAAACCTCAATTAGCATATGATCTAACTTAAAAGGGTTGTTAAATTATGCAAAATTGTTTAGGAAAGTTGGCATTTAGATCGAGTTTACCTGATGGCTATGTTGTTGGATGTATTCTTTTAAGTTTATGAAGTGCACAATTGGGTTAAACTTGTAACCCTATTTTTAGGGAAGTAAATAATTTTATTTGAAAAATATTAACAAATCCTTACAAAGAATAATAAATGTAAGTACTTCAATTCAACCTATTTTTCTGGCTAAGAAGTTAAGTTTAAACTAAAACATAGACCAACCATTAATTTCCAAATAGTCTCAATGAATGCCTATTTTAATTACCTCAGCTTCTTGTCAATTTATTGAAGTTAAAGGATAGGTTATTGTTCCTTTCCTAGCTTCTGAGATGAATCATTGACTTTTCTTATCGATTAAAAAGTTCCTTTCGTTTACAAACTATTGTACCTTTATATGTGCTTACATGAGCTTGTGATCGGTTTCAATTTTTTAGCAAAATTCTAGGCTTAAGATTAACTTTCTGGTATTGAAATTTTATTACATACATAAAAATTTTGTACATCCCTTTTGACTTTGAAATGAGTAAGGATTATTGAAGTATCTTTCTTTTGTAGGTTTGTAGCAATCTTTCTTAACATTTATACCCATACTCTTAATTAAGAAAATTAAAGTGTCTTAAAGTGTATTTCTTTAGAGCTTTTGGTTTGCCTTGTTTCATTTTCCTTGTAGTTAGAATTTGAGAAGGTTCTTCTTTTGCTTTTTGAAAGCATATCAGTCAGTATTTTAGTTTTTTAACCAAGTGGTGTACAACTATGTCATACATGTGTCATCTCTCTTAATAGAGACATTGAAAAAAAGTAGATCAATCTCAAAAAATAGGGAAGGAAGACTTGGTTTTTATACATAGTTTCTTTATGTTTGAATCAAAAGACACATGATCCATGCATATGAAATCTTTAAATTAATAGCCATAAAGGGTCCCTAATGGCTATATTGGTGGATGTGTTCTTTTAAGTTTTTAGAGCACATAACTAGGTTAAACTTGTAACCCTTTTTTTTTAAAGTAAATAATTGTATTTTAAAAGATATTAACAAATCTTTACAAAATAGTTAATGTAAGCACTTCACGTCAACCTAATTTTCTTACTACAAAGTTGCTAGTTGGAAGTAGCATATAGACCAACTTTAGATTTCCTAAGAGTCCTAAAGAATATTATTGGCTGAGTTATAGTTTCCTTCACATGTATCCTCCTCCTTTATCAATATTGTTGGTTAAGTTACAATTTCCTTCACGAACTTTAGTTTCTTGTTAACAAAATATTTTGAAACTTTCTTATTTATTGTTCATACAATTAATTGAAAAAAATGTGACTTGTGAAGCCTTATAGATACAACACTTATTTATATAAATCATTTATCATTTTTGAAGTGGGAGCCATAAAGTTTCCATCAAATGTTATAGTTTCTCTTTAAATGTATGATCTTAAATTTACATGAACTAATTTTGTTCTAATTTGTTGTTGGTTATTTGTATAGTTGTCATATGTGGAGTTTGAAAACAACGTGATATTCTAGTTATAAAGGAGAAGTACCTAAATGTGTATTAATATATGATGAAGCTAATTTGAGGAGACAAATTATGGCTTAGAGCTAAACATGAACCACCAATACCACTTCTATTTCGAAAAATGTCTAGTAGGCCAGAGAAGAATAGGAAAAAGGAGGATTTGGAGACTACAATTAAGGATAACAAAATGTCAATAAGAGGTATGAAAATGACTTATCAACAATGCTTTTAGTAAGGACATAACAAAAAAACATGTCCTATAAAAGTTGTGTCACAACAAGTTTCAACCTATACACATGTAAGTTAACACATTCTTTATTCTTTTTATATATGTCTTAATCCTTAAACATTATTTGTTTTCATTTTTGTCAATACAGTCTATAAATGATGTCCAAAAAACTATTATGATATTAATCCTTTTAAGTCGACTGCCTATTTCAAAACAAAATAAAAGAAAGAGACAAATCCATAGATATAGGACATCGTGGGGTAAAGAACATTAGCTAGGAGTAACAAGAAGAGTTATAACTCATCAAAGGTTACAGCAATTGATTTATATGTCTTAAATCAATTTTGACAATTGGGTTGTTCTTTGATTATACGTTGCCCATTTTTTTAAGATGAAACAAATGCAATGATGAAGAAGATAAGATCAAAAGCTTCCGAAGTTCCATGTAGAGATACATTTTACTAATACGTCTTATCATATAAGATTTATACAAAGTTATGATTTTGTAAAAAGAAATAATTTTTTATTATACAATGTCTGTGTGCCTTATCCTATTTGATGTGAACAACAAAATATTATATGAATGTACATAGATGTTTTAGAAAATACGATATGGGAACAAAGAAATACTTTTGTAAAACAAAATACTTATATGAATACATATGGATGTTTTAATTTGTATTTCATTTTCTTTTAATAAGTTAGTTAAGTGTTAATGAGACTAATTTAGGAACTTGATGATTGGGATCATGAGAATGGCTTCATAAACTAATGAAGGAAATATGATCAATGATAATTAGATTAATTCAGGAATTCGATGATTGTAATCATCTATGCATATTGAAGCTATCACTTTAAGACTTATTTGTTTGAGTCCCTTTTCATTACATAGAAAATGGTTTAAAATCAAGGAAGCTATAATTCTGCACTCAATCGGTTAGTAAATATAGAATAATAAAGGACTATTGAATATCTTGTTCATTAGCATATTCAAGTCGCTTGGATACATGAATAATATTAGCTACAATCTTGTGCATGATTTATAAAATATTAATAATATAATATTCAATATTTTACATCTACTCATAGCAATTTTTTATTAGAAACACTGATAATACAATACTTAAAATTTTAATTTTCATCTTCAGCATTTATTTTTCTTCTTCTAGCTTGTTTATCTTCTTCAACAATTCAAGTATGAAACTCAAAACTCTTTCACACTTTGAAGGATCAACCTACCTAAAAAATGACAACTTCAGTGCTAAAATTAATCAAATAGTACAAAGTTAACAGCAACGTCGAGATTAAAAAGTAATAATAATGTCAATATTAAAAAGTTAGATAACTAACGAAACCATAAAATAAGGAAATAATTTACCCCATATTGAGCACAATAAATAAAGTGTCTTTGAAGATTTCTCACTTAAGGCTCTCCTTTATAGGAGGTTTTGAGTTCGAGTCACGCCAAAGGAGGAGAAATAAGAAATTTGTCCTATTGATGATCCTCTAGCCTCCTGGGTAAAGCTCCTTGATCGGATCAATTACGGACGCCTCGCTTCCAGCGGCAGTGTGAGAGTTGAAGCTACTAGGAAACCTGAGGCTGTTGGGAACCTGATGCTGAGTGGAGCCAGCGATCAATCAACAATTGACCAATCAAGTATGTGACGGCTCCTTGTGCGCAGAAGTGTATAGGCTACGTAGGAACCTGAGGAATCTTAGGGTTCCAGATTTACATCCTCTAAAGTTCTTGGGGTGGGGTCTTAGAGGCTTAGGATTAGTCCGGCTAAGTCGAGATACCTAATGTAATAAAAAAAAAGTTATTTGTCCACCCTAGACGTCAAATTTGTATATGTTCTTTAGCTCGTAATACTCAATCTTAACCTACTGCACAAAATCAAATGGAAAGGACAAACATATTCAACATCTTATAGTTTTTTAATAGCGCTTCATAATGCAATATGTCTAACTTATAATTTTCATCATCTCTGAAGTTAAATTGAAAATATCATACCATTTTCATCTTAGGAACAAACATATAAATTACAATCAAATTTTACAACCAATCAATTCAAAATTTGAAGACTATTGAACTAATGTATTAATATTCTTGAAATTATTTCACAAGATCATAAAAAATTGCCATTGAAGATGTTACATTGTACAATAATGTAAGGAACATAACATTTCTAAAACTTTGGTTCCGTCTTTGATGTCTCCATTATGGATCTAATTACTTAGAGATAGCCTTATAATTATCCAACTAGCTAGCTAGTTACATAATCATTACCAGGAATGCAATTTAAATTAAAGTTCAAAAACTTGAATATGCTCTACAATAAGTGTAACAGGATTTTGGCGTACCCACTTTGTGAAACAATGAAGACAAGAGGAGAGGACGTGTTATCCAATTGAAGATAAATGAGGACAAACCAGAGATGTGCGACCAACAAAGACGAACCAGGATGTAGAGACAATGTAACTAGGGTTTTCATATTTGCTAAAGTGAATTTGGGTAAATTTGGATAAAGTTAATTGGGTGATGGGTAATTGGTAATGGGTAACTGGGTTTAGGTAGTCGGGTATTCTGCTTAGTTTGTAACATTTTTTTACATGGAAGCTACAGTTTATGAACAATTAGATTTTCATTAGCTACAGCAGCGCATTAGTAACAGAACCAACATTTTTAACTTAACTACTAAGGTTTTAAAAAGTAAGACATCAATTGAAAATTTTTAAAACTTAGGCACTACGTTGAAAAAATCCTAAAAGATTGGGTACTTTAGGAATGATTATCGCAAATCCAAAAG
>JANQBM010000220.1:31202919-31219622 GCA_025594535.1 Erythroxylum domingense
TATAAATTAAATAAAACTTAAAAATAAATTATTTTTAATATTTTATATAATATTTATTAATAAAGTATTTTTAAAAAATATCTTATTTTTAAAATAAATAATATAAAAATTATTATTTATTAACTAATATTTATTTTATATATTTTTAACTATTAAATAAAAATTTATTTGAAATTCATATATTTTAAAAATATAATTTAAATTTAATTATATTTACTAATAATTATTAAATTAATTTTATAAATTAAATTAAATTGGGATTATTATTATTGTTATGATTTTTGGAGATAGAGTACAACTGTATAATATGACAATGGACTATTTTGTAATTTTTAAAAAAATTTAAGGATTATTTCATAAATTTAAAAAATTACCCGAAATGGTATCCGATATTAATCGGTACCGATATAGTATCGTACCAAAATCTAATCCGGTACAGTATTCAAAATATTGGTCAGACACCTGTTTTAGTTATTTAGGAGTTTGTTATTTTAAAATATATTTCTTTTTAGGAAGAGTAATTTATGTTTGTAAATATTTTATTTTTTCAATTTAAAATTAGTAATGATTATTTTGGTGGTGGAATAGAACCTGAAAGCAACAGATCAACGGCTGAAAGCCAAGACCTAACAGCAAATTGTCAAAATTTCAGATTCTCTAAATTCTGTGGTGGTCCATCAATCGCCATTTCTCTTCACTCTCTCTCTCTGTGCCACCATGGCTAAGGGACCGGAACTCTTCTCCGATATCGGCAAGAAACCCAAAGGTATCGCCGATCTCTATCACTTCCTTCATGCTTATGTATCTACCTTTTCTTATGTGCCCCGATCAATTTGACTCTCAACGTTCCGATCTTTTTTTATTTGTAGATCTCTTGACCAGAGACTATAGCTCCGATCAGAAATTCAGTGTCTCCACCTTCAGTGCTGCTGGTTTGGTATGTCTAACGCTATTTGTCACCGCGTCACGCTCATTTCAATTAGTTCAAATTCAAGTATTTGACTTTCAGTTCTGTTTGCCTATCAGGAGAGGATTTACGTTCAAAAATGATTAGTCTGTGTGTGGATAATATGATGAATTTGCTTGATTGGGTCAATGTTCTAGTTTCGTGATTGTAATGCTGCTCCCCATATTGCTGAATATATACTACTATTGGGTTTTGTTTCTCACATAGGAAATATACTTATATTCTTACATCGGCAAGCGTGATAGGCGTTGGAATATGTACATAGGTGGCCTTTCTCCTAATCCTTTGTTTTTGACGGTTCTATTGGGACTGTAGATATTTTATTTCGAGACGCACTAATAGGATAGAAAGTGTGTGGAGAAATGTGTATTCACTTGTAGCATGAAGATAATGTGTATTCACTTGCAGCACGAAGATGAACTCATTGTTGCTTTGAGGTAGCATCGAAGTCACAATCATGTTAGCATCTTATGGTAACTATGATGATTCGCTAATGGTCTTTGGAATTCTGATATTGTTTGCCTTTGAACCTTCTGATGAGTTTTTGATCTGTAGGAACAAGTAGCTTTCAGATATGGTCAACCCACTTGACTATTGATGTTTAGGTTTTTATTCTCTGTTTTAATTTGTCAAAATGGGTTCTCATTTTAACTCTTTTCTGTATGATTTTTCAGGCCCTTACATCAACGGCTGTGAAACAAGGAGGGCTCTCCACTGGGGACGTGGCAGCGCTTTACGTTTACAAGAAAAACTTATTCAATGTCAAAGTTGACACAGAATCTAACGTAGGCTGCTTCTTTTCTTTGTCTGAATGATAACTAGTGATAAGTTGTTAAGACTTGACATTCATACATGTTTGCTGCAGATCTCAACAACCCTCACTTTTACGGAGATTCTTCCATCCACAAATGCTATCGCCTCAATCAAAATACCTGATTATAACTCAGGGAAGGTAGGTAATTTCGCACTTATAGAAGTTGGGCTAAAATTAAAATCACATATGTTAATTTTGATAATTGAGGAATAACTATTCCTTTGCCGATGCCAATCATGCTAAAGTAAAGGCAGGACCTTTTGGCTTCACCATCTTTAGCCACAAATTTGAAACTAAGCTGCAAAAGCGATCAATGTATTGATGGGAATCTTGGTTTTGAGTTTTGAGAATCCTTTTTACCATTGGTATTGCAGTTCGAGGTTCAGTATTTCCATGACCATGCAACACTAACAGCAGCTGCTGCACTGTCTCAATCACCTGCAATTGATTTTACTGCCACTCTAGGTACTCCTACAATAGCTTTTGGTGCTGAGGCTGGCTATGATACCTCTTCTGGTAATCTCTCAAAGTACACTGCTGGAATTAGTGTGACAAAGCCAGATGCTTATGCTTCAGTTATTCTGTAAGTCATTAACCCCATTAATAAATCATCTCTGTTAGTTGAACTAATCACAAGAGAATGTAGGCTGTGTTTATTGGTTTCAACATTGTTTCCCTTTTCCTTAGGGGTGACAAAGGAGACACCATAAAGGCATCATATGTTCATTATTTGGATCAGTTGAAAAGAAGTGCTGCTGTGGCAGAGATCACTAGAAGGTTTTCAACAAATGAGAATACATTTACCGTGGGGGGTTCCTACGCGGTCGATCATTTGACATTGGTGAAAGCAAAACTCAGTAACCATGGAAAACTTGGGGCATTGATTCAGCATGAGCTCATACCAAAGTCACTAGTGACAATCTCTGGTGAGGTGGACACCAAAGCTTTGGACAAAAACCCCAGGTTTGGTTTAGCGATGGCTCTCAAGCCTTGATTGGTATCTGCCGATTCTTTGAAGCACTGTTCGAGATGATTACGGATATTATTGTTGTAATTTTTTTTCCCAGCTCTGGGTTGCTCCTCAGAGGCCAATAAGTAGTTCCACACAAATGCATGCTCCTTGGATTTGCAATGACTAGATGGACATGTATTTGGTACCAAGGCATTGTCATTCTACTCTCCTTTTTGTGTGGAGAATTTTCAATTTAGATTGGCATGGCATCCGCTGGTTCTGCCTTTGTTGTGCCTTCCATTAAATCGCTGAAGCTCTTAGTAACCCTGATAGACTAAAGCTTTAGGACCATGACTCTAGCTTTTATTTTGTGTACTTTACCCCACAACTAATGCCCAAAAACAGAGATAATAAAGTTTCCGTGGTCTTACATTTGCCCTAGCAATAAATAGATTGTCACTGCGATTCAAAGAATAATGGTCTGATGTTCTAATAACCCTGATAATTTCTTCTGCAATAATATCAAACCCAACTCTGACGGAAGCGAGACAGTTGAGAACTGATGTTTAACGAACTCTGGGTCAGTTCCATTCCAGTATTGGTATCATTAGCAAGGAATGTCGACCAATTATGGAGCAATCATAGCCTCCTCACAACAAGAAGTCTCTAAACCAGCGTTAATTCCAAAAATAGATCGATTTCATATACTTGTTGACAAGTGAGGATAGGGCTGAAAATGAACGAAATAGTAACCACAGGCGAGAATTGTCGAAGCTTGATGCTTTCTCTGTGCACCAACCAAAACATATAAACAGAAGATTATCAAAAAGGGTGGCAGAAGCCACATCCTAGACGAAATTCACATCTTTATCTACAGCGATTGATTAATAACCCGGAAGGACCAGCTGAGGGCTTACAAACACATTGCAGACAAGAAAACTACATCCGGTTTGGAGGAACACTCGGTACAAGTAGTTCAAAAACAACATTGATGATGAGAGAAAACCGGGGATGATAGTCATTGCTAGAGCTTCTAATCATGTATAATATTTACATCAAATCAATCAATATCAAAAAAAATGCCTACAAGATCTGCATTAAGCGAATGACTTGATTCCAGAAAGCATGCATGAAAAGAGTATCTACGTAAGCAAGATAACGTTTCTTGTGCAATCACAATACTTGTATAGAACGAGAAATACTTATAGCCCACATACCGATCAATACGTATCACTCAACTGGTCTGAAGCTTATATCCAACAATTTTAAACAGAGATAAAAGGGCAAAGTAAACCATTTAGCTGCATAGATTAAAGAGTACTGCATATAGAAACAAAAACTCAATGAGTATTGTCATAACAATTTTTCAAAAACTAACCTTCACCCAAAAAAGATTCACCATTAAGTATGGAGATCGAACAAATCATGATAAACTGATCTATCACAATCTAACAACAAAAAACAGGACGATGCAAACAAATAGCAAAACAATTGTTAGGGGAGACTTCAAAAATCATGAGATTTAACAGTAACAAAATTCAATTCAAATGAGAAGCTTCGTAAATATTCCACACATCCAAAACTTAATACTGTTAATATTAATTTCACAGAAAAAGGATCATCCTCAGACAAACGAAAAACATCCTATCAATAAATGCCCTTAAACAAGATGAGAACTTGTTTCACCAAATTTCTTCACTTAGTCAACATTCTGCATGATATCCTCAGCAGTGAATTTAGTGCCCTTGTCCTTCTCAGCGGCGGCTCGCCCCCTGGCCTTACGCTCGAGAAGAGATTTCCTGTCCTTGTCAAGGCGGAGCTTGGTGATCACTACCTTGGACGGGTTGACACCCACGTTGACAGTAGAGCCATTAACCTTTTCCCTCGTAATACGCTCGATATGGATGACCCACTTGCGTCGGTACACTTGCACAACCTTGCCCTCGCGGCCCTTGTAGGTCCCGCGAACCACCAGAACCTCGTCGTCCTTGCGAACGGGCATGGATCGGACGTTGTGCTTCTGGCGGAGGTCGGCGGAGACCGGAGCGCTCATGAGTATACGGCGGACAGAAGAAGGGGCCGTGAAGTGGGCCTTCCTGTTCTTGCGGCGGGAAGATGAAACCCTAGGATTGTACTTCATGGTGGCTCTGTGTGCGTGTGAGTTACTAGGGTCACCTTCAGAGAAATGGAGCCTTTCAGCTTATAAATGGCAAGTTAAAGGATTAGGGTTTTGCATTTGTTTAATTGGGCCAAGTTGGATTATTGTATCGCAGGCCTTAAAAAGCCCACTCTTTCTAATTTTCATGGATTGCACATTTTGAGGAAGCCCTTTAAAAAAGTTATATTCTAAGCTTTTAATATTTTTAATTTATGAAATAATAAAATTCATAAATAGAACAAATCATGTCACTTAAATTAATGGAGAATTTAACATCGAAATATTTTTTTAAAAAAATTAAAAATTAGTATATTTTAATGCTACCTTTTTTAAAAATTCAAGCTAATACTACAAAATAAAGTTTTAATTTTTTAATTAACCCAATAATCTATTATATAAAGCACTTAAAAAATTCCATAAATAAATACACCACTAATAATCTATTGGATTAAGCACTTAAAAATGAATATATCAATAACCTCATTTTAGTGAATTTTTTAATAAGACCATTCGCAATTTATTATTTTTTAGTATGTATTTAATAAATATTTAAATACGTATAATAAATCACAAACTATATTATTTAAATAAATTATTTAATAAACTAACATGCACCTCACAATTAAATAACATATTAAAATGAAATAAAAAAGAACCTTAAAACCAAGATGGTATGATTTTTAAAATAATATTTATAACCAATATTTTAATTTTTTTTAATAAAGAAGCTTGAGTTTGAAGTTTGAACCTCTTACCCTCATTTGTAATTGTGTCCAATAAGATATTATGATCCCGGAAATTAGGTGACGTAATACACACCGTGTTTCCCACAATTTGACCTTAACCCGATTCCCATGGCTAAAATTAAGATGGTCAGTCCAAGGGTAAGTAAAGAACACATGATCCAACACTCTAACCTAACTATCCGAGGTCAGTAGTTTAAGATATCGTAGAATCTACGTGATTTTGCTTGACATGCAAATTAGAAAGGCAAGTGTATATCACATTTCCATAACAATCCCACCAAGAGAATTTGAGTAAGAATCCATAATATATATGATTCAAGCAAAATGGTTTGTTGAGAGGAGTAAATGGCAGCATTTATAAACCATTCTATAAATTTCTCTTTCGTCCCTCTCCAACTCTCTCTCAGAGCTCTCTAATGGCAGTAACAATGGTATTCAATTTCAAAGATCTTTGAAAACTGTGATTTCTCTCAACAACCATAGAGAACAGAAGTTTTAAACGTAAAAAAAAAAGCAGAAGAAAACCCAAGAATGGGTAGCAGACGGAATGATCATCTAGGGGTTGTAGACACCATCTATGAGGAAGAATATGAATATTCTTCTTCTTCTCCATCTCCTTCCTCTCCTCCTACACCTCTGCACTCCAGAGTTCAATCATGGTAGAGATTACAGACCATGAACTCTGTCTTTCTCTGCTTTCTTTGGGAATGTAATGAGTGCTTGTTAACTGTTGCAGGTCTCTGGCTACTGGGAAGAAAACAGACGTCAGGATATACGTTCAAGGAACATGTTTCCATCTGCACAAGGTCAGTTCACTATTCCAGAGTAATATTATGTAATTGTCTTTGTGTCTTGTTGTTTGATAGGCCGTCATAAACCTTAGAATATCGTACTTGTCTCAACATCACTGGGATGATTGGAGTATTGGTGATAGAAAAGGCATTGTTTGATCACACTGTTTGGAAAATTCATGTCTTTTCTTTCTCCTACTTTTCCACCATAGCAATAGCCATGTGTGATCGCTAAGTAGAAGAGGTTGAGATCTTAAATTGCAATGACAAGTAGGCATGAATCGTATGATCGGATCATAATTCTTCCATATCATTTATCACAAGAATCTCGTTTTTGTAAGGTCTTTCTAATGCTTGCTGTTCTCTTGTTAGAGACATGTCAGTAATAAACTAGTTAGAAGCGTCTATTCAATATGATTTCTATTCTTTTTTCTTAAGTAATCAAACAGTCAAACGACTCGAATGGCTTAAGGGTTACGTTTTAGCAACATTGTTGGCATAAAAAACTAGTCAGTGTTCGAAGTAAACGAAGGGCCACTTACAAGCGAAACCCTAAATTGCCAGTATGTACGGCGGGGTTGCTATGCTCACAAAGATGACATGTAGTAGATGTGTTTTCTCTAGGCCTTTTTTTTTTAATTCAATAAAAAAGTTATTCGTTTAAAATTTTGGATTTCTTCTTTTATTTTTATTTCTTCCTAGTTTCATAATTTATAAAACTTATATCTATTTCTCTTATTTACTTTTAATTAAATGTAATGAATTTGTTGTTGTTATTATTATTATTATTATTATTATTATTATTATTATTATTATTATTATTACATTTAATTATTAATCATAATAAAAGTGTAACTACATTAATATTAACAATTAAATATATTTTTATTTAAAAATAGCAACTAACGTTAAAAATCATAATAAAAAACAGAGTAAAACTAAATTTTCCCTTAACTATGTATTTAATTATTGATGATTGAGGGCTTTTTGATTTATCATATATTATGTCATTGTTTTTAATTATGAAATTAATTAAATTTTTTAGTGCATATAATAATTTATATATTATATAGTTTAAATAAATTGCTTATTAAATATACAATTTATTCAAAAAATATATTCAATCTAAATAATTATTGAAACTTTTAAGCAAAATGCAAACTCAACTTTCTACAACATCAACAACACTCAGTATAAATCTCGCTGACACATAAAATTTGGAGAAGTCTAATAGTATACAGTCTTACTCATAACTAATAAAGATGTTATTTCAAAATGAACCAAAGAAAAAATATATATACTTGAAGAACAAAAAATACTTGAAGAGTTGCTTGCAAAATGATTTTTTCATCAATTTATATATATCATCTTATTTAAATAGAAAAGCATTTGAGTGAGTGAGACCTATGTGGTGTATAGTTATGCTTGACCCAATTGGGTATAATTGAATAAAAGAAAATTAAAGATTGGAAGATTCAGTAATTAGTAAAAAGTTCTGGCCCAGTTATAATATTTTTCACTTTGTTTTCTTTATGGATATAGGAGCCACTGATCTCGAGGAGCCGCTATTTAAAGCGTCAGCTAACGGAGCTCTCCCAGATAACGCTGCCGTTAAATATAACGGCCGATACCTTCTTCCTCATCGCTGACTACTGCTACGGTAACCACGTCGTCATAACGCCGTTTAACGTGGCGGCGTTGCGGACGGCGGCGGATTTGCTCGAGATGACACAGAGTAAAGGTAAGCGGGACGAAAACTTGAAACAATTAACGGAGACGTACTTCCGTCGGGTTATCACCGTCAACCGAGAGCTCGCGTTGATCACATTCCGTTACTGTTTACGTCTGCTTCCTGAGTCTGAAGCGACGGCGTTTCTCGTTAGCAGATGCCTAGAAGCGTTAGATTTGTCGGATGAGAGTGAGGATCTGGATGCTTGTCTTGTCCAGGTTATAACTTTGCCCGCCGAGGAATTTCAAATCGTCGCCGAGTCCATGCAGAGCAGGTTCATTAGCCACGATATGCTTTATAAGATTATTGACCTTTACATCAAGGTAAGGATACTATAAGCTATTTTCCTCCCAATGCCAAAGGCCTGTGAACATAAACTTTAATAACCTGTAGGTTTAGCAATGGGCTTATCCTGACCCAAAAATTTGTGTTTGGGCCCAAACTTGATTCAAAGTCCGATTAAATTAAAAACGACTCAAATCTTGATTAAATATATATTTTTAGATTTTTAAAATAAAATAACGTTATTTATTTAAAAAATTATTATTTTATTTAAATATTTTAGAATTTTAAACTCAGATTAATTCTTTTGAGTTAAGGTAAATTAGATTAGGTCAAGTAATCTTTGTCAAACTTGATTAATATTAATAATATTCATAAAATTAAAATTTATATTTGTAAGATTGTCTTTTTTATATTTAAGTATAATTTAAAATTTAATTTATTAATTGTAAATTAATTAATTGTGATCTTTAATTTTATTTATTATGTTATTTATGATTAGAGAATGTAATTTGGCACATTAAATAGTGAGAGTTTAGTTATAAACGTCATTAGCATTTACTATTTAGTGTTAACGAGATGTGAATTTATTAGGTAAGTTGTTTTCGCTTTCACATGCAGGAACATAGTGGCGAGATAACAGAAGATCAAAGAGTAGAGATATGCAACTTGATAAATTGCGACAAGCTCTCGCAACTTCTTCTCATGCACGCAGTGCAAAATCCAAGATTGCCACTAAGATTTGTAGTCCGAGCCATGTTGATAGAGCAACTAAACATCCGCCGGGCAATCATCAAAACGGCGACGAACACTAACCATGATAAGGACGGGAACCATCATCATCATGACAACGTCGTACTCGGAGGAGGCTCCTCCGTGACCCTAGGCTCACTCCTCCAATGGGACGCTGCCACAATAGAAGCAACCCAACTCAAAGCGGAAATGGAGGCCACTAACTCGCGTATAGAGAGCTTGGAGAAAGAGCTTGCTGGCATGAAAAAACAATTGCAGAAGTCTGAGAAGCAGAGATGCTTAATGGAGAAGCTGTTGCTCGAGTCTGAGAAGGAGATAAAGGTTTTAGAACATGGTACACCAGAGAAGGGTATGTATGAGCTCGAGGATAGGGAAGAGAGGAGTGTAATAGGGTCGTCAAGGTCAGCTAGTTTTCACTACGGTCCGAGAGAGGTCAAGGTAGAGAGGGGTCAAACCGGGTCGACTTCTTTTGCCACTACTTTCCGATTCGGTTTTAAAGGAGAAAGCATCACAGAAAAGTCAGTCAGTTCAAGGCCTTCGTGCGTTAACAGTGCAACAAGCAATGGGAAAGGTTGGATTAGCAGATTGAAGAACACATTTGGGATATCAAAATCTTCTTCCAGATGTCGAGCTGATCGTATATCTTCAGGCAAAGATATGAATGGGACGAGAAGTGTGGATGAAGTGTTTGCCAGTTCGCCTTGTGATCAGACGGAGATTCACTATTTAGGATAGCCACTTCTTTGTTGTTTCTGCTTTCTAATTTGGTTCATAGGTTTCGATAACTCATTCTTCGTTATCACTTTGATAAGTCAGCGACTTTAGTTGAACAGGAATGAAGATTAAGATCTATAGTTTCAACTTCTCAATATTATTATATAGATTTTTACTTAAAAATTCTAAATTACAACAGCAGTTAAACTCTAAGAAGCTCGGGATGAAATCTTATCATTTACACTCTAGACAGAACAAAGACTAAATAGAATCTAAGAACTGTTCATGCTTCTTGACGTCTTCTAATGGCTGAAAAGCACAAGATCAATGCAGTGACCAGGCAAACCAAACAAGAGTTCACAGTATCAAAAACCATCGTGAATCGCTTCTCCTGAAGGCCCCAGAGCGTACTAATAAACCTAAATAATCCACCTGCTGCTCTAGCCACTACCGTTGCCATCTTCCTAGAAGAATACAGGGCTTCAATGGCTTTCCCTTTCTGTTCCTGTCAATGGGGGTTCAAGTGCCGCCTGGAGGTTGACGATATAGTGAACGTAACATTCGTTGAGTCAAGATTCACCAACTCAAAAAGAAATATCCATCACCCACGAGGTTGCATCCTTTTGTCGTTCCTTTCATAAAAGTCTTCCAAGAGTCAAAAAGAGACATCATGTCCTAGGAGCTTTCAGATTTGACAAAGAGAGAGTTCTACTTTGATTTTTTAAAGACAACACGTGTATGTTCTGTCAAGGTAAAGGAGCCTCCGTGGCAGAGACAAACTTCCTCGAGCACCAAATTTCGTGTTTGTTACGAATCGAACAGTGCAATGTTTGGTAACGGACTGTAATTTCTCACTCATTAGATTTTTAAGGTGTTATATATTTTTATAAGTTATTTTTTTAAAATTGAAGTAAAATGGTTGAAATTAAGCAAATATTTTAAAATTTGAATCAAAAGTTAAAATATAAGTCAAAATATTTAAAATTTAAGAGATTTGACTTATATGAAACCGTCATAAATATAATTAAAAATTTTAAACTATGATTAAAAAAAATTATCTTTATTCATCAAAATATTTGAAGTTTAATTAAAAGAATAGAATGTTAAATAAAAATTAATTGATTTATATTAATTTATAAAATTTGTTATTTTACAAATGAATTAATTAACTTATAAACTTATTAATTTTTAACAATACAAGTTATTAAAGTAAATCAAACAAAAAAATTAATAACCGAACATGAAAGTTAATTAATTCCAGATTTTTATAATCAAATCATTTTAGTATTTTAATAATTAAGTTTAATAGTTCACATTTTTAAATATTTTTAAATATTTTTCATACTTATTTGAACATAATTTCTTTTCTACTTATTATGTTAAAATTTTTGAAGAAATTAATCCATGACATTTTTGTGTGTATGATGATCTTTTTTAAAATTAAATCGTAAAACATATTCTCAAATTAAGTTATAGGGAAAGTACATATTGCTCACATTTAAGGTATATATGGAATGAAATTTAGATATACATAATATTTTAAAATACTTAGGACTGATTGACTAAAAACCAAAACTCAATAGACCACAAAACACTGGGACTTCATATTAGCGTTGTGAATTTTGTGCTGTAACAGCCAATATCATCGTAATGATCAAAAAATAATATAAATTAGATATACCATAATGAATTATTGTACAATGGAATACTAAAAATATTATATCAAATTTATAAATAAAATAAATTGAAAATATAATTATTTAAACATAAAATTTAAAAATTTATAATATAAAATTATTTGAATTAAGATTTAAAATTTTTTTAAATTGTAATAAAAATAAATTTTAGTCATTTAAAAAATTGCATTGTTGAACAAATTGAGGATGGCAGGGTTTTAATCAATTTTTAAAAAATAAGATGGAAGTTAAATTAATAAGATAAAAAAGTTTAAAATTTAAAAGATTTATTTAATATTACATCGCTACCAAATCGTTTAAAAATTAAATAAAATTAAACAATTTGAAATATAATTTAAAAAAAATTGACTTTAAAATTTTAATTTTAATTAAAAAAGAGATTATTAAATAAAATTTAATTAATTTGTTTTAATTTATAAGAATTTATTAATTTACAAGTAATTAATTAATAAATTTATCGATTTTTAATAAAAATTATTAAAATAAGTTAAATAAAAATTTAAAAATTAAATTTAAAATTTAAACTGTTTAAAAGTTTTACCATAAAACCAATTTTGAATTTTTAACTAAAACCCGGACAGACGTACACTTCCATTGGGCTAATCCGACCCAATTCTGGGTCGGTGTTTTAAGCCTTTTGGGCTCGCTACATTAATCTATAAGTTAAGGGTGGCTATTGGCCGAAACGGAGTGCCGTATTGTTGTCATTCGCCGATTAGACACGACAGTCGGCGAGAATCAAAAGCTTCGATCTTCCGAAGATAACGTTGTCGTCGGATACGAAGAGCGCTGCTAGGTTTATTTAACCTTTACCAACTTCACCCCAAAAAAGCCCTAACTGTTAGTTCTTCATTAAACCCTAATTGAATCGGGAGTCGAAAGATGGGGAAGAAGCAACACAGCAAGGATCGAATGTTCATAACCAAAACGGAGTGGGCCACCGAGTGGGGCGGCGCCAAATCCAAAGAGCTTCGCACTCCGTTCAAACGCCTCCCGTTCTATTGCTGCGCGTACATTCTAATCACTCTCCACTGTATATATTATGTGTACATGCTGTATAGAATACTAATTGTGTTTATTGAATGCAGCCTCACTTTTACTCCTTTTGAAGATCCAGTGTGCACGGAAGATGGTAGCGTATTTGATATAATGTTAGTTTCTCTCTCTCTCTCCGTGATTTTGGGCCTTATTCATTTGTAATTGATCTCATGGCGTAGTTTGATTTTTGGGTTTGGAAATTTGTGTGCAGGAACATAACCCCTTACATAAGAAAGTATGGGAAACATCCAGTTACTGGTTCTCCTTTAAAGATGGTGGATCTTATCCCACTCACTTTCCACAAGAATCATGAAGGTTTGTGCTGTCTTCCATTTTTTTAAAAAATTATTGGGTTTATTCAAATTTTTGTTGCTAATGTTTTCACTCTTTCATTTTTGGATGTGGGTGGGAAATTTTCTTGATTCTCTTAAGCAGTTTGATGTACTCAGTTTTTTAATGTTGGAATCTTGTAAAATAGATTCACTTCTTAACCTTTGAATATATTTGTTTATTTATTTCTAATTTGCAATGCAGGTGAGTATCACTGCCCGGTGCTAAATAAGGTTTTTACTGAATTTACGCATATTGTTGCTGTGAAGACGACAGGGAATGTGTTCTGTTATGAGGTCAGTTTATGTTTTATGTTGATACGAACAATATTAACTTAAATATCTTGGTCCTCTTTGTTTATTCTGTTGCTCCGTATCTTTAGGCTATTAAAGAATTAAACATCAAGACCAAGAACTGGAAGGAACTCCTCACCGACGAACCATTTTCTAAGGAAGACCTGATAACTATTCAGGTAACTGAGAGCTATGTGACTCTGTTTACGTGTTTCACTTATACTTGTTGATGTGCATTACCATGTGTTAAGCTTGTTTATCTCTGTGGGTATGGTTGCAGAATCCTAGCGCACTTGACAGTAAAGTTACTGTGGATTTTGATCATGTAAAAAAAGGTTTGAAAGTTGATGATGAAGGTAAGCTTTATCCTCGTTTGACATTGTTCGTTGAATTTTCCTGTTTCTATTTTCTAATATGATTTTGATTTATCATTGTTTCTTTCAGATCTAAAAAGTTCAGATCCAACCTATAACCTAAATATATATGGAGACATCAAGCAGATGCTAGATGAGCTTGGAACTGAGAAAGGAAAGCAAACTGCACTTCATGGAGGAGGTGGTGACAAGGCACAGACTGAAAGGGCTGCTGCGCTAAAAGCAATTTTGGCTGCAAGGTCACGTATTAAGGAGGACGCAAAATCAGATTCAAATGGGGAAACAAAAAACTCTAAAGCATTTAGTGTTGTAGATGCTGCATCTGCTTCAGTACATGGAAGAAGTGCTGCAACAGCAAAAAGTGCATCAAGCGATAAGACAGCTGCTCGGATAGCCATGCACAGGGCTGGTGAGAGGACTCCTGTAAATGCAAAAATGGTTAGTTTTCATGATTTTGAATTTCATTTTACCCCAAAATCAGATAATATGATACCAGCAAATGATCACTTTGGCAACTCATTCAATATACCCTGGAGGGTTTCTTAACCTTACTTTTTGGCTGACGCTTTCTAGCTGACTTGATTGCTTGGGTTGGTTCACTGTGTGTAATTTCAGTGTTGATGGGAACCTGAATATTGTTTACACGTGATGTTATCATCAAAGTGCTTTTCTTTATTAGTGATTTTACCTTCAAGAGTATGCTTTCAGGTGCATGCCTTTAATAATGAGTTTTTTAACTAGTTTTTCTAACCATAAGAGAGACTAAAACATATTCTGTTTTGACATGAGAATTGTTTTCAGGTGAAGAGCCGTTATACAACTGGTGCTGCTTCACGATCCTTTACTTCTACTGCTTTTGATCCTGTTACCAAAAATGAGTTTGAGTACATCAAAGTTGAGAAAAATCCCAAGAAGAAAGGTTATGTTCAGCTGCATACAACTCATGGTGATCTGAACATTGAGTTACACTGTGATATAACCCCAAGGGCATGTGAGAACTTTATAACACTTTGTGAACGTGGCTACTACAACGGAGTAGCGTTTCATAGGAACATCAGGTATAAGCATGCTAGTGACTTTGATTATATTATACGATATGATATTTTCTTGGCTTTTGGAATTGGGATCCTATTAGAACATGCATGTTGAATAGGTGATGTTAATTTTGTTCAGGAATTTTATGATTCAAGGTGGTGATCCTACTGGTACTGGGAGAGGAGGCGAATCTATTTGGGGAAAACCTTTCAAGGATGAGGTAAATTCCAAGTTGCTTCATTCCGGAAGGGGTGTTGTTAGTATGGCAAACAGTGGGCCCCACACCAATGGTTCTCAGTTTTTCATCCTCTACAAGTCAGCAATTCATTTGAACTTTAAACATACAGTATTTGGTGGAGTTGTTGGTGGCCTGACAGCATTAGCTGCAATGGAGAAAGTTCCTGTTGATGATAATGACCGACCTCTGGTATACTACCCTGGATTCATCTTAGATTTTTTGTTGCTGTATCAATTTACATATTGGCATGTGACATTTGATTGGTTGTTTAGCCAGCAATTGGTAATTATTGTACATATCTTGTTTTTTTTTTATGTTAAAAGTACATATTTATTTTCTGGGCAGACTTCGAATCGTATTTGATTTTATTGTAATATACAAAAACAAATTTACACTCATACTTTTCTTCATGTCTCTCATGTTTGTGTTTGTTTTTCTGTCAATTTTGCAGGAGGAGATCAAGATAAATAGTGTTACAGTATATGTAAATCCTTACAACGAACCTGACGAGGAAGAAGAGCAGGAGAAGGTCAAAGATGAGCAAGATGCGAAGGATGAAGAAAATGTCAGTTTTTTGCCCTTGTATTTTTCAATCTTCTGTTTAAAGTTGCTGATTTTAATTGAGCATGACATGAGTATGGCTTGTTTGTCAACGTACCAGGACAAGGTTGGCTCATGGTATAGCAATCCGGGTACAGGAACAACAGAATCTGGAAATGGTGGTGGTGGTGGTGTTGGAAAGTATTTGAAAGCAAGGAATGCTTCAAGTGAAGCTGGAGCCATTGAAAATGGTTCAACTATGATTGCTGTGGCAAAGAAAAGAAAAATAGGAGCTTCAGCGACAGAGTTTAAAAACTTCTCTGGGTGGTGAGGAATCTTGAATCTTGTACTGCGGGCATGTAAAATTAATCAGTAATGTATCAGTGGCCCTGTAAAATATTTTTGAGAAGAAATGAAACCAGAATTGTAAAATTTTGAGTCAGCACTTTTCAGAAGAGGGAATTGTTTTAAAGTTTGCGTTTACATTAAGGTGTATAAGTCAGGAATCGTTGACTTCTGATCCATTGCAGAGATTTACAAGTGCTTTCTCTAAATGTCTCTATCCATCCCATAAGTTTGTGCCTTAGATGTTTAAAGGGGAGGAGGATATTACAATGGGCAACTTCCTTTTTCTGTTGCAGCGTTTGCATATAGAATCATTATTTTGACTGAATTGTCATATTCTCATGATGGATTCTCTGGACCATTAGCTGTTTCCTGACCAATTTCATCTCTGGATTCACTTTAGGATTCTTGCCTTCTCCTTTACCAAGTTTTACCAAACTATAATATCACCTCCTCCGATACATTTGACAAAGCTGTGTTAAACCATTTTTGCTTTTAAGGATCAATTAACTATTTTCCTGCTTTATCAATTATATGCCGATTTAGTGCTGCAATTCTGAGGTATTAATTCACTCAAAAAAAGATTCTGCAAAAACTCAAAGGCCTACTAAGAGCTAAAACCTCGATGATTTGAAAACTATAGGTGTCATTCCACATCAGAAATAGAATGGACCAGATCACTTGTTCATATTATTCTGTTTCATAAAAATCTATACATTTAATAAATGGAGTTCACAAAAATTGGACGACCAAGATGGTGTGGAAATAGAGGGGCACACCAAAGTTGAGAAAGATGCCATGGAAATAGAGGGGCACGCCAAAGTTGAGAACAGAAGATCTTGAGTCCATTAGAATAATAGTAAGGCATCATTGCAGAACAAGAACACAATAAAGATTAAAAGCTAAT
>JANQBM010000220.1:31226919-31254924 GCA_025594535.1 Erythroxylum domingense
ATTAGATCATTATAAAATTGATTAAAGATTGAATAAAATTTAATAATTTGAAATATGTTTGAAAGAGATTGTCCATAGTTATTGAGAAATTTAAAATTTAATTAAAAAACAATTGTTAAATAAAAATTAATTAATTTATATTAGTTTATAATAACTTATTAATTTAAAAAAATTGACAGGTGTATGGGAAAATGATAGGTGTACGGATAAAGATCTCGCGAGGTTGTCTGAAACTGTAAGATTGTTATATCTTTAGAGTTTTTGAGCAAGGACTTCTAGCTTGATTAGAGATAAGAAGAGCCGAACTTTGCAACTTATCAGGTAATAGCAGACTTGGACATTATATCAGGTATATCCTATGTTTATATTTTATTTTTCTGGTACTAACAAATATGGACACTATATCAGGTATATCCTTTGGTTATATTTTATATTTTATTTATTTATGTATTTATTGTAATTTTATTTACATAATTTTTTAATGTGCCAGTTTTACTTATTTACTCTTTAATCTACATCACTCTTTTATTATCACATTTGTATGTGTGTCTATCTGAAACAACCTCTCTATTATGTAAGGATAAGGCTGTGTACAATGAGAATTTCCTAAATCTTGCTTTATTGCAAGACTTCGGACTGGTTGTGAATTGTGATAACGATGAAATTAACTATAAAAAAATAACGGATCGGTTTTTATTGGCTTAAACACTTTCTCAAGTGTTTCCTTTGCGAGGATCTTCAGCCTTATGTCAAAGCAAACTTCTTTTCCTTCATTATTTCTACTCCATGATTGATAGGCTGCTATCTCTCGCTCACAGTCAAAGAAGAAATAGACTGATAAATATAAAGATAAAAGATATAGCAGTCCTTCTCTGTAAGTGGAAGACTTTTTCATATTTTGAAACATCCTTTATACTTTTTTTATACGTTGTATTAGATCTTTCACTTTCAAGATCGTAGCTGATACTCACAAGATATGTTCTTATGATGAAATGAGGGGAAAAAAAAAAAGAGAGAGAGAAAGCTAATTTATTTTAACTTAACTTCGTTCAATAACTCAACATGAGGTTTTTGCAAAGATTGGAAACTCTAATTTAAGTCGTTCTTATCATCTAATCAGCTATTTAATTGTATGAGAGTTGAGCCTACTAACCACTCTGCTTGAACGTCAGAGTATATATCATACATGGCGTCATAGAGTTTGCTGATCTAAGGCATGTCTTTGCTACACCAATCAATTTGGCCAACTCAAACTGTGCCACTTATAGTTTAACATCATACTGAGCAATCAACAGAAAGAACACGATTTTTGATGATTTAACGTTAGGAAAAACCGTGTCTTGCAGCAGCATATGTTTGAAAAGTCTGCTGCTGCTGTTGCTTTTGACCAACTAAAGAAACAAAACATCTCGCAGAAGACGGAAGCAAAGCAGAGGCAATTTGGTCCCTTCCATTGCTATTCTCTCCAAGCAAAAACCCAATCCATCTTTTGCCAGTCCTCCCAACTTGAAACAATTTGGCAGTTGGCACTGACCTTATTCTGAATACCACTTCTGATTCATTTATATATCTTTTTATAGTACTTACTTAAATTAGAGTTTTATAACCTTGTAAAAGAAGTTCTAAAATGCATTTAAATAAAGTGACCATGCTATTCATTGAATTATGCCAAGTCAACTCAGTTGGATTTCCTGATAATATGCTAAGATGCAGAAGTTCATGCCATGTTGTGTCTGTTTGTGTGAAGGGGCAAAGCAAGAGCACTTGCCTAATGCCAATCAACCTTCTCCAGTATAGTCCAGCAGCAAAGCTTCAGAAACCTCAAATTTGTTCTAGACTCGAATCAAATTGGAATGTAGGAGCTTAAACCTGAATGATGGTAAAAAATTAATCCTTGCTTTGGAGAGTCTATATAGTGGGAAGATTACCTTTTGCATCTGACACTCATGACTATAACTATCAAACTAGTTAATTTACCCCTGCAAGAATGAGATGGTAACGCATAAGAGAGCTGGCCTTTTCAAAGCTAATATTAGCAGCACTTGAACATAGAGAGATGTGGGTTAAAAGCAATGGTTTTAAAGAAAACCTATACCTGTGAAAGAATTAGCAAATGCCATTACATATTATACACAAAAACTGCTAACAATCATGTAATTTAAGTACACTTAACCCATAAGGAAGCCTCCACTTCTTATGCCAGTAGATTGTTACTCTTGGCCAAGCTGGGAATCCAAAATTGTAATCAAGCGTTTGATCAGCCAGCCCCCCAACTATCAAGGGCAACCATACATACCGTGAGTCCCTCAAATCAGATGGATTCCACCGATCCGCCATGAAAATGAACAAACCAGGCAATCCTGGTAAAGGTATTACAAAAGTGCTTTGCGCAAAATAAGTCGTCAGTCGGAATACCTTGTTCCCTCCACTGCAAGGGTTTCCCATAGTCTCCCACGGACCCATAATTGACTGGGCTGCATGAGCTAGGGCCTTATTTGGTGCCCAGCCACTGCACCCTGATGTGATCATGTAGTAAACTCCTTCATGCTTAAAGATAGCTGGGGCTTCCCGGTGTTTTCCAACAAGAATTTTCCTCATAACATGTGTGACATCAAGATAATCTCCAGTGAGAGGTCCAATGTGAAGTTCACTATTGACCTCAGAGGAATATATGAGATAGGCTTCGCCATTATCATCTTTGAATATTGTCATATCCCGGCTGTCAAACCCATGGGGCCGTTTGCTGTATAGGTAATCAAAAGGACCAGTTGGGTGATCACTTACAGCAACACCAACAGCAGCTTTGGTGTAGTTGACATCATCAATGTGCATCCACATTACATACTTCCCTGTCTTTTCATTATATATAACCTTTGGCCTCTCAAGTACTTTGGATTGTAAAGGTCGTGGGCTTCATTTGTCTCTTCTGCAGCAAGCACTATGCCCTCGTTTTTCCAGCTCTACAGGTCCTTAGAGGAGTAGCAACCAACTCCTATAATGTCAACCTAAACCAAAGTTCATAAAAGTCCATATTTACTTAATCAAGGACTTAAATTTCATGCCATATACATGGTGAAAACAAGAATAATAGTAATACATGACATTATTAAGAACATTAAGCTCAGGTACACAGTAAAAGTATTTTCTTAGTAGAAAAAACTTAACGATAACTATACACTTTGTAGGGGACTAAAAGAAAACTTTCCGATATCATACTTTAAATATTAACGCTTGAAAGTGCATTTTGATCTCCTTGGCAAAAAGAAAACTGCATTTTGATTTGACTCACATGTACATATGTGTTAAAAGAATCATTTAAAAATTTTTCAAAATCCAATGGAAATGCTTAAACTCACACAGTCCAGAACAACCACTTTGAAGAATATGAATGAAGTTTCTATGCATGATAAAAGTAATTAGCTAGCAAAAAGATTTTCTCCTACTCAGTAGCACTACCTGCTGGTATTTGGCCTATCCATGTTGGGAGAGAGTTCTGAAAATTAAAGACGCTCTCACTTAACTAATTTCTGAAGCTTTGGACTGGAAGAACAAATATTTTGTGCCACTTAATCCACTCAAACTGAAACTTATGCAGGAACTAGTTTCTTAAAAAGAGAAATGGGAATATTGACATCTTGAATTAGAAAAACAGAAGGATAGAAGTATGTAATCTAAGGAATCATACCTATTAGTCAATTCTGCAGGACAAAAATGTTCTCCAGTAGGACTTCTAGGCTACTATGCAAGGAAATAAGGGTATCAAATTAATAATTAACCCTTTCATGGACTTAGATGTAGATCAAATAGTTCATTTGCATGCTGAACTGAAATAAATATAGGACCTTGAACAGAAATATTGATATCAGATTGTTTTTCCGGTCTTCCCCATCATATTCAATTTCCCCAAAGTATGCAATTACTACCATAAACAAATCAAAAAGCTGCTCAGAGTTATACAACTCGATACCAGCAACTTCTAGTGAACCATTATATCATCACTAGCTCAACTACCCAGTCAAAAAAATAGTGGTTGATGTAAATTTGTTATATCTGTGTTCCAGCACATGGAAGCTAAAACCAATAAAAAGAACAAAACCGTATTCCAAAATCAATCCTACCAAGATTATAGATAACAAAAATCAGACCAGTATCAAGTATTAATGGGATTAATTCTCTACTCAAAGTGGAGAGAGGCCTCATAAGCTAACCATCAAAGTTGGTATTAACTTGGTGAATTGTCGAACGAAGTATAAACTGTTAGGAGTTAAACAAAATTCACTTCCATTACAAAACAGCATGGTTTCAAGGAATTTCATGAACCAGAATCAACTGTGCAGATATTCAAAGAAGATTGAAATTTATACTCATCTATAGTTTCTATAATATTTGATGAATCATAGTCAGAGGAGCATGTGGTCACATGATTGCTAATTAATCGTAATGGCCCACAAATTCAAAGAACATAGAGCAATGAAATTTCCACTCACAGCTGCAATTTCTATATAATATTTTCATAGAGGAAAATGACTGTCAGAAACTGGCAACAAAATATGGTAAAATGAATATGTAGCACTCACTCGTGCTGCTGCTTTTTTATGAGCATGATATGTTGGTCCATCTTTGTACTCTCCATACCAATAATATATCCTAGACTTTTCATCATACAGGATGCCCCCTCCATGAGCTTGAATCGGGTTCCCATCTGTATCCAACCAAATCCTCCCAGGGTAATAGTAGGAACTATCATTGCTAGCACTCTTCGTTGGACCTATAGCAGCTTTCATGCCAGGAAAGAATAAGCGCCTAAGTTGTGAATTCTCATCAAGAAATTCATCAATCAGTGGGGTTGCCCTTCTAGACTGTCTTTTTGCTGTACGTGGTGATCTTTTCCTAGGTGGGGGAATTTGAATGTTCTCCTGTTCCACTTCTTTAAGGTCACAAATTACTGGATTATGACCCGCCCGAAACTGAACATCTCCACCTTTTCCACCATTGTGGTTGACAAGGGAGTACAGATGATTTAAAAGTAGAAATCCCACCAAACTCCAAACCACTGTAGATAATGAGCATCTGCTCCCTGCAATGCAAAATTAAAAGTTGTTAATTTCCTATATTTGTTCTTTACTCTCATTTTCTTTCCTCTTTTACCTCCAACGCAACACCGCATTTAAAATTATGCAACACGCGGAGATCCAATTAACTGGACCAAATACGAGTCACAACAAAAGTGCTCCATATTTGTTCATGACATGGTCAGAATGCTCAGAAGTAGAAAGATTCATGCTAGGAATAAATTAATGATTTCCATTTAGAACTTTCAATGGCAACAAACTGGAAAATGTTTTTCCCATAAAAGTCAAAACTTTCCAATCATCAGGTGCTTTCCATGATACATAAACAAATAGCAGAACTGGCAGGATTATTATTTCAGTAAAAGTTCATAAAAAATGATCCCATCATTCCCATATCAATCTAACGCGTTCAAAGATATCTCAGAGCTAGTTCTATCCCAGATGGTAGATCAACTAACAAACCCATATGAATGATTTAGGCTCCCTCTCCCAACCACCCACCCCCTCTGATTTCTCAAGCCATGTTGATATTAAATCATTTCAGAAACTTCATAAATAAAAAAATGAAGTCGAACATGCAGGAGAAAACCAAACACGTAATGAAGCAACAACCGAGTGCCAAAGTCAAACAACTTACCTGGCAAGAACCGAACCATGAGGAGAGCTAAATTTTCAGAGATGAGTTTAACAGAGGATGCTCTTCATAGTTCGAGCAACGAACGAACTCAATGAAGTAAAAAATCCACAGCCCAGTTCACACGTACCATCCAACATGAACAAAGAGGCTCTCATCTGACAAGCCCCCAACAAAAAGGTCAAAAGCAGAACAGAAGCAGAAATTGAAGTTGGGTATTACTTGATTTTGCCGGTTCAATAGGGATCTAGGGGCGGTTGATGAAAGGTGACGATGACTTGTGAACAAAGTTGCTGTCTTTGTCTCTCTTATCTGTGTGTGTGAGACAACGTTTGTTGGGAGATGACGGCTCTTTGACTTCTCTCACTCTGAATAGGATCTGTCTCAAACTCAGAAGATTTCGTGTCCGCCGTAATAACGAGGGTATATGGAAGTTTGGAGATCGGACAATTTGGAAATAAGTCAGTTCAAGCTTTAATCCATTGTTCTCTGCCTTCCAAAGTTATACATTGTATCAAGTCTCGTCATAGAAATTATGATCGGTAGTTATTAAAATTTTTAATTAATTAAATTAAAGTTATTGTTAATTTTAAAATAATAAAAATGTTACATATATTTATTTAAAAGTCTATTTATTTCATTACTCTTTTATACCGAAACTAAAGTGAAAAGTAGTTGTCAAGTTTACACAACTCCGCCAAGCAAACCAAAGCATCTTGCTTTCACAATAAGCAACGAAGATGTGTGACTTTTATAAACAAGGGTAAACCATATATCAGAATCCATGATTTGCTCTGCTCAATTCTGTAAACTCATCTTCTGCAGAAGAAATTGTTATAAACCAAGAAGGAAGATCACTGAAAGAATTAACAGCAACCTGTAATTGTAAATTACTGCAGGTAATGCCTTTTCCTCTGTATTTACATATTGGCATTGAAACTGCAGAACTTTTCTTGTATGCTAAGATTGTCCCACCACTGGTTCCATTCCTGTACACCTTATGCCCAATTCTCTTCTACTTCCTTTACTGTACATTTTGAGATCTCATACTTAAGTTTTTGCTATCTGGGATTTGCGGATATGGAACATCTAGAGAAGTTCCTGTTACTTTCTTGGCAAGCTTTGGCCACCCAAGTTAGTACCAAAACCACCATAAAGATAGAAAGCCCTAGCATTGATTCCCATAACATTCGTACCGAAGCTCGAAATGGCTTGCATTGGTGCTCATCAATGTCCGCGAAGGCCTTCTTCACAATAGCGCATTTTGTCAGGCTCTTCACGTCAGGAAATATATCTATCATGTCCTGAACAGAACGACCATAAGCCCAAGCCACGTCGTGGAGGGACTGCGGAATAAGTCTGCCTTCTGTCACACATGTTTCTGTGGAGTTTCCATTGAAACAAGTGAGATCTGAAAGTATCTGCAAATGACATTACAACGAGTCATTTGGACGTTGAAGACCAAATTCATATTCCAAGTTCACATTTTTCTGACCAAAAAAAAAAACGGAGTTTCTGCTTACTTTGCTTAATTGGTCTATCGTAATGGATTCATCAGGACAGAGCTCTGGAGTGTATGTGTAGTCTGGAGCCCCCGAAAAAGGGTCACAGATCCTGTTAAGGCCTAGCATATCCGAATTTTGCTCCTTTAATCCAAGAGAACCATAGAACTCTACTGCCTTGGACTTCAGCTGCAAAAGAATGAAGTTTCAGGTTTGAGTATACAACAAAAACTGGACAAAAACTTTTAAAATGTACCAAAAAAAACCTGGAAATAACAAGGTTTAACCTATCCAATACCTGAGAAACGTAATCATGAACTGTCTTGCCAATATCTGTTAAGATTTTATCTGAATAGGCTGGATCAACACATGGTAGAAGGGAGCTCATGCTACTATTCTGTAGTTGGTCGTAATCATGAAATGCTATGCACGTATCATCCACAAAACTGGTTGCAGAGAAATCAGTTTCTTTAGACAGCAGTAAAACCAGTAACTAAATCATGAGAATCTGTTTGAGAACTGTAACATTGGAGGCATATACTCACATGTGGAGGAAGAAATCAACGCCTGCCAAGGCCCAGAACAGAGTTGTTAAGATCCAACAGATAAAAATTATGCTGCGAAACAAGGCAAAAAGTTCAACACTATGATTTAAAAAGAAGAAAGGAAAGTCAAAATGGAGGATGGAAAAAAGAGAACTTACATGAGGAATCCAGGGTGCCAATGGAGCAAGAGCAGAACTGAACAAAAGCAGCAATCTATTAGTCTAAGAAATCAGAAAGACAAAGACTAATGCAGACAGAGGACTTCCGGGAGAACCAAAACAACTAATTGGTGCCTTTTTCTGGGATTTTCTGTGATTATGGGCATCTGAAATGGAGAAAGTGAAAAAGCAATAAACTTACCTAGTGATGCTCCCAACAAAACAAGGTCGATAGCTACAACCACAAGGTGACTGGTGTGCCTGGATTACAATACAAAAACACATGGGTTTCACCTGGAACAAGAAGCATTCAAAAGCTGACAAACTGATACTTACGATATTTGAATCACCAAGTCTATAGCATGACCAGTCTTCTGCACAAAGTTTTGGATGGATTTTGAATCACTTGCTAGACGATGGGTTATATTGTACAATTTCAGGGATGTTGCTGGATCGTAGGGACGCAATAGAACTTGCATATCTGTGGTTGCTAATATCACTTTGTAAAGGCTCTTGTGAGTCTGACGACCTGCCCTGACAATGGTACTCTTAAATTTCCGTGTCCTGTGCATGGAACTCTCGTTGGCAGCAAGAACAAAGCCTGCGGCTATTCTGATTAGAACATACAAGCATGAGATTAGACCAAATCGAAAGTATGAAACTGATTAACTGATTCAACTTGGGCTTCAACTTGGTTAGATTGAACTCCGCAAAAGCTCTTCAGCATAGAGAAATCTTTAACTTACACGGCCAGGATTGTGAAGATGATGATGAGCAAGAACATGAAAATATGTTGGTGATCCATGAAGTCTCTGAAAGAGGAGGTTTCATTGTTGGACTTCTTCTTGAAGAGAACAACAACACCAAAGCACAAGCCACATAACAGCCACAGTAGCGCAATCACATAAGAGTGTACTCCTGTAAATGCTGCAGACTGAAAGATGATTAAATACGCATAATCAACTTTAAGCTTTTAATCTTCTCTTCATGCACATATCACTGTACATTTAACAATTTAACAACACTTGTACTGTTTTAGCAAATTTCACGTATTCGTACAATTCTGAAAGTAAAATCTCCTCAAAATGCTTCTATTTGCTTGATTGGAACCCTTTAAAATTGTTCCATCAGTTGGAACAATTTAAATGATATATCAGACAATATCCAGTTGCGAGTTGATCTTCCATGCATGACCATTAATTTAAATGGTAGACAGGAACTGACATTGGATATAGGTTCAAGAATTTGAGATTGCGATTTCTAAGCCATGCAAGTGTATCGATTCTTGTGTTTAATATGAGAAATGACGAAAGAATTTATAAAACTTACTGCCAAATAATGCCTGTCTGTGATATTATAGGCTCCACGGTAATTCTTCAAGCCTCGAAGAGGATCAGGTCTCTTGAAGGTGCGTTCTTCCACAGATGATTCAAAGGTCATGACAGTAGGCGAACTTATAGACATTAGAACCAAAAGGAGCAGAAATGGTAAAGACAATCCATTTTGTTTCGACATGGCAGACCCAGTTTGATTTTTTTTCCAGAGTCACAATGATTTTCCCCAATATTTCCTCGAAAATGATCCACTTTTTCTGAAAAGTCGACAGGGACAGGTTCTTGGTCTGACTTACTGAGTAAGGTAAGGATTGCTTGTGGCTATGGTTGGAGAATTTTCTCCTTTTCTTTTATAATTTTCTCAGGAAAGAAACAGAAAATTGTAGAGATAGCAGAACCAAAAAACGAGGAACGTATCAAGCACCGAAATTCTTGATTGCCCAACTTTTTTTTTTCTTGCCTGATGTACACAAGCTTTCTCAGGAGGAGCTTCCCCAACTTTTTTTCTTCTTGCCTGATGTACACAAGCTTTCTCAGGAGGAACTTCCTTATGCATATACTGATCAGGATTACTGTTCTCAGGAACTTCATGTATATAGGAAGATCGATAATGCTTCTAAATCCTGGAATTTGCATGTGTAAATCCCTTTCACAGGTTTCTAATTTTCCGTTACCTTCCACATGTAGGTTGACTATTTGATAGAACAACGAAACTTTTACGGAATAGAACAATTCCTGTAGTTATAACTGCTTACAGATGTTAAAGCCTAAATACGTGCCCTTCCCTTCAAGTCAATATTTCCAAGAGTTACAAAAAATCACGAGTTCTACATCAGTAATTGTAACTGAGTACTGACGAATTCGTCCACTCTAAACTTAGAAAAGTATTAACTTTAGGAAGACTACCTTCTGTTACTCAACAGTCAGTTTGGAAGTGAAAATATGTAAGTAATTTGCAGTCTCTAACAAGAAATCTTAAGTGTATTTGTTAGACTATCAATCATGGCGGTGGACTTACATAGTGAATAGTAATTTAGGTCTCTTCCAAGTTTTTGTTGCAATGTTTTAAAATCTTGATGATAAATTAAATCGATAAAATAAGAGGTTTGAGATTTAAAAGATTCAATTGGTATTAGATCGTCATATAATCAGTTAAATATTAAATAAAATTAAAGAATTTAAAATATGATTGAAAAATATTATTCTTACCTATCGACGAATTTAAAGTTTAATTGAAAAAAATTATTAAATAAAAATTAATTAATTAATTTTAGATTATAAGAACTTATTAACTTACTAAAATTGTTCGATTAATTAATAAATTGATCAATTATTAACAATAAGCAATGTTGCAAATATCATACCGAACTTGATACTATATTGGGTTCTGGTACAGTACTATGCCGATATTGGTTAATATTGGATACCGTTTCGGATAATTTTTTAAATTTATGAAATAGTTTCTGAATTTTTTAAAAAATTGCAAAATAGTTAATTGTCATATTGTACAGTTATACTGTATATTTTTAACCATGTCTCCAAAAATCAAAATAATAAATAATAATCATAATTAATATGAAATAATATTAATTTTCAGATATTTCACATATAAATAATAAGTATAATTTATATGAAAAATACAATTATCATCATACAAATATAAAATTATAAACAATACAAAGTATTTAAAATATTACAATTTCAATTTTTATTATATAATAAATAATAATTACATCAAAACGTCAAATAAAAAGAATAATAAATATCTTTAACTCTCAAATTATTACAATTTACAACAAGAGTTCGTGATAAGGAAACAACCAAATAAAATTGAAATATGAAACAAAAACATATATTATTTAATTTACTATCAATTAAATATATTATATATTTAATAATTAAAATTAATTATTACTAAAATTATAAATATCTTGATTTAATTTATAAAATTAATTTAATAATTATTAATAAATATGATTAAATTTAAAAATATTTTTAAAATATTTAAATTTCAAATAAAATTGATTTAATAATAAAAATATATATAATAAATCTTAATTTATAAATTATTTATTTAAAAAATAAAATATTTTTATTAATACTTTATTAATAAATATTATATAAAAGTTTAAGATAAATTTAAATAAAATAATTTATTTTTAAGATAAATTTAAATACAATAATTTATTTTTAAGTTTTATTTAATGTATAATTATGCTTAGTAATAAAAATATTTATTTTATTTTAAAAATAAAAATTAAAAAATCACAATAAAAATTTAACTAAATAACTAATTAAAAAAACTTTCAAAAAAAGAATGGTTACCTTATTAACTTATTGTTATCATATTAACTTATTTATGAAAATTTTTATTTAACCAAAAAATTTTTAAAAATTATTATATTTAATGCATTGATTAAGAAACTTATTAATTGGCATTATTAATTATTGATATGATATTTATTGTTTGATTTTAATTTTAAATAATTTATTTAAATTGACTAATTATTATATATGCTGAATAATTTATTTAATTTGTATTTAAAAATTAGCTTACAAAGCATCTCTGGGTAAAAAAGAGAAAAGGCTGGTGTTGTACTTATTAAATTTCCCAAAATTATTTTTTTCAATTTACTTCAATTATTTTCACTGTTAAAAATTAATCAATTCATTAAATAATTAGTTAATTTTATAAATTAAATAAACAAAAAAATTTATTTAATAATACTCTTTTTATTTGAATTTTATATAAAAGATACCATCATTTAATTATATTTTAAAATTTTAAAATTATTTAATTTAATATTAAATAAATTTTAGTTTTAAAATTTTATTTGTTTAATTTTTAGTCCGAGTTTTAAAACGCGGGACCATCGCGCCATTAACTTCGAAGAATATCTTCACCCGATGTTCACGATCCGTGCTAGCAGACGCCCAGCCGACGGTGGAGAAGACGGTGTTTTATATAAAGCTGGAGAAGTACGATGCAGTGGCGAAGATCAATATTATAAAGGAGGTTAGGGGTTTTCCTGATTTGGGTTTAAAGGAGGCCAAGGATTTGGTAGCGAAAGCTTCTGTTTTGTTGAAGAAGGGTGGTGAAGAAAAAGCGGCTTTGGGTCCCTGGCAATTTCAACATACAAGTAGTTTGCCTATCGTACATGGTTTAAAGGTCAATCATGGAAAGCTCCAAAACGTTGTTGGTTACCATGCCTAATGCACTCAAGTTGCTTATTTGAGGCACGAGCTGATTACCGATTTTAATCCTTCCGCTTGCTGTCTTCTTCCGGAGGATGGACTGGACTTTGTGAGAAAGCATCAGTTTTTCTGAGTAACGTCAATTTGTGTGCTGGTTACTTGTGTGACAAATCGAAAATGACAAACTTTGATTCTTGAGGTTCTGTGTTAGATGGAGAAAGCTCTAATACTTGAGCTTGAGGAATGGTTAGTAGATGAAACTCATTGCAATTTTACGATCTTAATGAGCACAATGGAAAGAAACTCTCTTAATTTCTCCATTTTTTAAAGCTCTAATAGTATATGTTCATTACTTTCCCCAGTAACCAAAAAAAAAAAAAAAAAAGAGACATGTAAAGCATAAAGCAGTGAGGTAACTCATGTTGTATTCACCCATGAAAAAGGATCATCTTAAGATGATATTTCTGACTCTTATAAGTTATACCAGTCTCTTTGCTTTATATATCTCATCCAAACTCCAAGCCCCTAAACCTATATGATTCTAGTCAAAATAGTACTGCCGCATGTAATTTAGGTTCCATAGAATGCTGTTTCGTTTTTGAGATTTACAACCCTAACTACATTTACAGTTATGGACAACATGACAGCCGAAATAGCTGGGCTGGATGATGTCAAGTAATGTGTATTTCATGCCAAACCGTCGAGACTATCCCCATACGTTGATCTTGTCATCTGCAATAGTTTGCATACAGTACCATAGTTAGACCTTTATATGCATATCCCTCAGTAAAATACCCAGTAAATCTCTTCTAGAAGGGAGATAGAGAGGATATAGAAGGAAAAGACATTTGCTGTTCGTAGGAAAATTCCTAAAGAATGACTAGGTAGTGGTCTCATTTTCCCTTTGGAAACATAACAAGACAACAAAATTATAGCCATCAACCAAAACAACCATAGTTGCCTTGCACATTGGTGTGTCAACTAACAGGCAGATGGCAGAATTTTTTTTTTATAAAAAAAGTGAATACATAATCTCCAGAAAGAAGTTTATCTAGCTCATTTTGTTAACTGAAACTATTTTTGTTTGGCATGTTTCAATGGTATTGGTAACTGCTAGTTTTCTAGAGCCCCAGAAACATTCAAGAAACTTTACTCTGGATAGACAGAATTAAAAGAAAGAATGCAAGTTTACGTTGTAGGGAGACTAAAGAATAACTTGTACTAAAGAAAAAAAACACTAGAAAGACTTGCCAGAGAAATGCATACCCGTTATGACACGTCCTATATTTGAATGCTTTCATTGCTGCTTCTGCAAAAAGTTGAGCGGCTTCTGCTTCACTTTCTGCTTTCTCAGCCTCCCGAGCAGCCTCCTCAGCCGCTTCAATTGCAGCTTCTGCCTCTGCAACAGCTTTTGCAGCTGCCGCTGCAGCTTCTAAGGCAGTCATGCCCTTGATCTTTAATAGCTCTTGATCAACCTGGGATTTAGTTAGGATTTTAGCACTCTTCTCTGAATTTGGAGAATCCTTATGCTTTTCCTCTAGCAAAAGGGGAGAGTTTCTTCTACTTTCGGAACCTGTTGAGCTAGATTGAATTCTGTATTTATGCTTGACCTGCGATCAAAAGGATAATGCGTATGAATTATATTCTTTTCAAGCGATTAACTTGAGCTTTAAAAATTCAAGACACATTGTATCCAAAAATTCTTTCCACCCCCTTGGATACATGAAGACCCTGTTTGCCTAGTTCTAGCAATATTAACTAGATTTTGAAGATTTTAGAAACATTGAATCCTGAAATTCGTTCCAACCATTAAGATGTCTCAAGAGCATGCTTATTTGATTCTTTTAAAGTATTAAATACATCACAAATATGTAACAAATGTTTTACTTGTGCCCACAAAAATGTTCAGAAGGTATCAATGGTTGATTCTGCAGGGAACTACTTGCATTCACTACCATGGCTCACATTTAACATGCTTTATCATGGAAAAGAATACTTGCTGAATTTCATGATCTTGTTCTTGGAAAAGTGAGTACCTTGATCAATGTTCCATTTGCAGTCAAAAACTTTAACTTTCCAGCCAAATGTTTTCTGAGGTTTGGGGGTGCCTTGTAATTGTCCTATAATATTTTTCATGCTGGTAATGTTAGAATCAGTCTGAAGAAAAAGAAATAAAATAGCATATATAGATGTGAATGAACAGGAAAAATTCCATTGCATTGTGTAAAATGGTAAGCACCAATATCAAACTACTAGTTTGATAACAGAAACACGTCCTTGCTTCTATTAGTTAAAAAAATTTTCAGCACTAGTAACATAATTCTAGCTTCAAATTTTGAGGGAAAAAAAACTCCAGATTGCAGTTCTTTTTTTGGACAACTAATAACTCGGGTAAGAAGAAAGGGGCCTATTCATGAGAAAAGCTGGAATAAAGTTCGGCAAGTTTAAGTATCAAAGGCATTAACAAGAAAAGGCTGCAGTTTACCTCATTCAGTCTTTAATTCGTAAATGATACTTTCACCATATAGCATCATAGTAAGATGAATGAATGTACCTCTATGTACAAAGAAATGGAGCCCCTGTCAGAACCATTTGGCTGGTTCAGTGCGGTAATGGCCTCTAATATTAAATTATCCAACCTGAAACGATGATACAGCAATAAGAGTATCAATCAGCAATCATAAACTGAAACAAGAAAACTCATGCCCATCTATAAAAATTTCAAGGTCTTATCCTTCGAAGAATATACATGCTTCACTGAAAATATGAACTGATCAAAAGTCACAATAACCAAAACAAAAAACTATTTAATTTCTACTACTGATTGCTAAAAGTGCATTTTTCTTCTGTTTCCAAACAACTCTACTGCCCCATTATTTAAACAAACTCAGCATTATTTTTGAAATACTGATATATCAAACGGATGCCTTCTGCTAATATGGTGGACCAAGACGTGAAAAAGAGCATTTCAGATTGGTAAACTCAAGGGCTGCCAAGCAGTAGGCCTTCGGACTAAAAGGCTTGTGGTGAAGATTATAATTTATAAAGTCGTACATGCTACATGGCCATAAGATATGACAAAAGATATTTAAAATTTAATTTAGTTCAAGTACAATTTAAAATGTTGTAGATGAAATATAGTCCTAATGGAGAAAAGTTTTGTACCATGAGTACTTTCAGTTAGACTGTTGCCTACTATTTCTATCTGTCATAGCTTTTTCTTCATAAGAACTTCATATGGACAGTCATTTCAGAGATTTATTCTTCTCTTAGCCCATTTGGAACCAGAAGAACCGCTCCCTGTACTTTAGCACCCAGGAAATGGAAAAACAACTTTATATGCATTACTATGGGCTCTACTTGAGCACATCCAACCATGATTTTATGTTTCATGGACGTTTATTTATTATTTAAAATAATTAAGAGAAAATAATCAGGAATATCAGGTCGTTCAACTTTATCAATTCCAATGAGTAGCACTAGGACTGATAGTCAAGGTGCATAATTGTTCAGAAATTAGTCTGTTGCCAGTCCAATTCCAACAAATTATCAACGAAAATGTATCATATGCAGCACACTGAAGAATGCAAATATTGAACATCAGAAGGTATATGACCTTAAAGTTACTCCTCTAGGAGCACCATTTCTTGGTGTTCCATTGGAAACTGCAAGAGGTGTAGCATCGACAATTTCTTCATTGCTCTGTCGAACAATGCTCAAAGCCTTGGAGGTTTCACCGCGCTTGGAATTTTGAGGATTTCTCTTAAGTGCAAGTTTCGCTTTTTGCCTAGACCCCCATATTGCTGTAACATTAATATTTCTCCATTTATCCTGCCAAAAATTAACTAATGATTAGTATTTTCTAACAAGTGTCGACTGATGAACTACACTATTAACAATTGAGAGTCCATCATTAGTTTCTATACCCAATAAATCAAATTAATTTCAGGTTTTGAACAAACAAAATCTATCTACAAAGAAAATTGATATTTATGGTTCTCTCCCATCATGCATACCTTGAGATCAACATTGGAGCGTAAATGCAAGACAGCACTGAACTCAGGGTCCATAAGTATAGTGCGCCATCTGCCCCTCCCATGCTTAACCACGCCAGCTCTAAGAGCTGCCTCTTCTTCAGCTGTCCACTTCTGTTTAGGAGCCCCCATCAATATGCAATGCCCTTTCCAAGAAAATTTTCTTAGTTTAACTCTTGACCCCATCACCAATGGAAACCAAACAATTGATAGTGCACTAACTACGCATATATTGAGCAATTCTAACCAGAACAGTCACAGGAGCATTCTACATAAATCATGAACCAAAAGACGGAACTTTGAGATCCAATTTTAACATAATCAACAAATGTCAAAATATTTTATAATTATCCATCTCCACAAACAATTTCTTCTTTGCCATGAAGTTCAAATGCGTACAGAGGCACAAAAACCGGTATAAAGTAAACTAGAAAAGAACACAAAAGAAAAAGAAATGAAAATAACGAATCTGGGCGGCTAAACGTAAATCAAAATCCGAGTTCGAGAAGATAAACTAGAGATCATAAAAATCCCAAAAGAAAAACAGAAAATTCAGCAAATAATGTAAAGCGAAAATGTAAAATTAAAACAAAAAATCAAATTAATTACAATCTGTTTTAGGTGCTGTGCTGAGCCTATTCTTACCTGACCAGAGGAACCAAGAAGTGAAGAATTCACAAAGGGATCATTGTAGATTATTTATATATACACACATCCACATATATATATGGAATTGCAAGTAAATGGAGATGGAAGAGATTGAGCGACTGAAACATACTTCGTCCTTTTCTTCTTTTCTATGGATTTTATATTTGGGCCGTCAAATGAAAATACGACTTGTTCTGATCCTTTTTTGCAAATTTCTCTGTAACTATCGTTTGCCTGTTGCTACCCCTAACGTTTCTAAAATTAACATTCTTGCCCCCTAATTAATGATTATATTAAAACATGATTAACCAATTTAAGGAATTGATACGTGTTATTGTTTAGTTACGAATTTCAAGACACCTTTAAAAACTCAATCAATCCATTTAACCTTACAAATTTTGAACCTTCCAACTTTTGGCCATTTACTTTAATTTAAAACTAATCAATTAATTAATTAATTTGTTAAGTTTATTAATTAATAAATTCTTATAAACTAAAATAAATAAATTAATATTCATTAATCAATTTTTTTCAATTAATAAGAATAATTACTTTTAACCATATTTTAAATTTCTCAATTTAATTCAATATTTAGCCAATTTTACGATAGTTTAATATCATTTGAACCTTTTAAATTTTAAACCTTTTTCAATTTTTAAAACATTAATTTAAAGTGATTTTATTTCAAATTATATTTTTTAAATAACCAATGAAGTGATAAGTTTTCAAGTTCAAAATGAAAACTCTTTTAGAATCTTACGATGAGTTCTTTTACTAATAAAAAACATTAGTTTTATGATGAGGAGAGTATCAATATATTAATTAATAAAATAGTTGAAATTTGGAGTCAAATTAAATTTAAAATTAATAAAACAAATTTATTTTAAGTATAAATTGAAATAATATTTTAAATTAATTAATAGAATAAATTTTTAAATCTTTTATAAATTAGATAAAATGATCTAATTAGATAAAATGATATAATTTCAATACGATTAATTGTTATCTTTTATTATTTATAATTTTACATTATTATTATTATTATTATTATTATTATTATTATTATTATTAAAACATATGGCATATGGATAAGAGTGTAATTTAACTATTAAAAAACCCTAGAAATTCACTTAAAAGAGATTTCACCATCTTTCCTTTTTTTTTTTAATTTTCGACATATTAGTGTAATCTCAATGAATTGGGCATTCGTAATATTTCCTGAAATCTTAAGGAAGATTCTGTAATTTCGAGAAGAATTTATGGAGAGATTGTCGAACGTGCCGATACAATGGCATTGGCAACGTTTTACCATTTGCTTTCAGGACAATCGTAACGAAAACGAAGTCTTGCGATATATCTCTTGGGAAGGATAATGAAGCGCAGGACGTGAGATGCCTCTCCTTAGGAGAAAACTTCTTCTTTCTCCTAGGCGCCGCATGCAACACGATTATTTTGGGTTTTGGATTCCTTGGTTATTTCTTGGTTACTCCTTGAGCTGGGATTAATTTTACATGTTAGTGTTATTGGTGTGAAGATTGCTGGGGTCCTCAAAATGCGAGACGCGAGATACCTCTTCCTAGGCGAAAACTTTTTCTTTCCCCTAGGAGTCGCACACAACACGTTGTTTTGGGTTTTCGGACTCATTGGTTATTTCCTGAGCTGGGACTGATTTTACCTGTTAGTGTTAGTGGCGTGAAGATTACTGTGGTCTTTAGCCGTGCTTAGGCATGGGTAAACGACGTAAACCCCCACATAAGGGGCGAGATATTACGGTCGATTGTGTGTTTGAATTGTAGGTTGCAGGTTCAATAAATCGAACGGATACTATGAGTTTGAATGAGGGTGTGGATGATGGCATGCAGGGGACTGGGGCGTCCGACCATTTGGAGAAAAGGGTTAGGGCGTAGGGTGTCGCTGATTCTAGTAAGGTAGTAGATGTTGGGGATGGAAAACCTAGGGCAAGCATAAAACCGGTGATTATACAAGGTAAGACCTTGGGCATTGTGGCTGGTGTGGAGTCTCGGGCTCGGGCTTTGAGCAATGTTGTTGAGGAAAGGATTGAAGGTGAATCAGACAAGAACAGTAGGGATGAGGAATCCTCATCTTTCGATAATGAGGATGAAAAAACCCTTGAATTGGAGGATGATGGCACTGATTCTATGGATTCAGTGGAATGCATGGAGAATGAAGATAGTCCCCTCAAGGCATTTGACAAATTGGCTAATCCTAAAAAAGTTGCTGATCGGCCAATCAGGAATGAGCCCCAAACAAAACCATCGTTTGTAAGCTTATTCAGAAATAACAAGGAATTGAAACAAGGATTACAATTGGAGTTTTTATAGGTGGTTGACGAGGTCACTATAGAGAAAGAGGATGTAGTGCATATAGAAAAAGAATGGGGTTTCTGTCTTATGGGTTGCTTTACAAGGCGATTTCTAAGATTGAAAGCATTTGAAGGATTGACTAGTAGATGGGGTGTAAAATGTAAGATCTTATGACACTGCTGCAGCCTGCAACCAAATTAAAAAAGAAACTAACTTTCGTTAATACAAATTAATGTAATAGTGGTAAGTGGATATCGTTCCCCAAGAAATTTTTAACAACAAAGAATTTACGAGTTCAAAAGTAAAATAAAGTAACGAAGGGGGGAGGGGGTTTCAATTAACGTAAAATTAAGAATGTAGAAACAACAAAAATCGAAAATTAACAAAAGTAATTGGATCTGAAAATTTAATTAAAAAACCTTGGTTTCGGGTCACGGATGTTATCACACTAAAATGGATCCTTGATATAAAATTTAATTCATCAATAAACATTCATTAGGGGATGTTTTCTCGTAAGTGTAAATGAATAAAAACATGTATTCTACGTATTCTTATCAACCAATAACCTAGATACGATCGTAAGTTTAATTGATTGATAACATTAAGAATTAAGAAACCAATGAACAAGATAATACATGTACGACATGCAATTAATCTAGCTGAACGTCTTTTTAGAATTTCCAACTCTAACGTAAAGAAGGTAATCCTAATTGCTACTTGTGATTAATAAAACTAAATGTCATATTTTATTAATCTAGCTATTGAATGAAACAATCCCTAGTTGCGCACCTAGAAATCAATCAATTCAATTAGAAAAAAAGTACTTGGAAGACACTCAATGTTCATCAACAAAATAAACTTTACTGAAACATCTCACACATAATAGAGGATAACATGGTTTCCCTCAAATTGAAAATAAAAGAAATAACAAAGCATATAGTTTCCATCCTTGATCATTTCCTAAAAAATATGAAAATTTTAGAGACATACTGCAGAAAATGAAAGCCTCACTGTGGTTGCCGAAAAGCAAGAAGAAAATTACAGAAAATTTGAAAAACGACCCTAAACTATTGTTGTGTGAACAGTCTCCTGAGCAGTAACGCAAATCCCTCTTTTTAATGCCTCCCAATCCCTTCCTTTTCCATCCTCTCGTGCAAATCGCATCTTCCACATGTTCAGATTTTGATTCTCTATCAATCTAATCTTAAAAGATCATGAGAATCTAAAACAAATCAGATTTAAATTTGAAAGTAGATATGCAGATTTTTCCTTTTATCCTTGCACGTGGCCATGTCTAGTCATGAATTTGCTGCCAACTTAGAATTTCAAATTTCTTTGTTTCTTTTGCATCTTTTTAACTAAATTTCATCTCCTAAGTGTTGGAAATCATCTGAAAACAATTAAAACACAAATTCATCATTTTTGAATAATAATTTCAACATATGAGAGAGATTTATATATCAAATAAGTGCAAAATGACAATTTAACATCTTACCACATGATCAATGTTGGTTAATTTTTCAGTTTGACATGAAAGAAGACTGAATCAATGTACTAGCAAGAGGTCCATATATGCTATTTAGGAAAACTTTATTACTCAAACGATTGCCCAATGACTTTTCTTTTGATTATAAGAAATTCATGGAGGTACCTATTTGGGTGTAATTCCTAAATGTTCCATTGGAGTTATGGAATGATAGGGGGTTGACGAAATTGGGATCGCTTGTTGGAAAAACTATATGCACCGATAAGGTTACAAACACAAAGTCCATAATTGGTTTTACTGGGATCTTGATTGAAGTTGATGTTTCAAAGAAGCTAGTGACGAGCTTTGTTGTTAAAATGCCAGGAGACCTTCGATACACACAAAAGGTCATATATGAGACCTTCCCCAACTATTGTTATCTTTGCAAGAAATTCGGACACAACCCCTTTGAGTGTAAAAACATTGCAAAGAAAAATAAGAAGCAAATGAAGGATGCGATAGATGATGGAGACAGGATAGGCATACAAAGAGCCGATGCACGGGACAAGGAGGTTGTTGATGATGGTGTGGGATCTAAGCAGCAACCTATCCAAGGAGAGGATGCAGAGTTGAGTGAGCAAACATTAGCTAAGGAAGGATTGCTCAAAGGTGTACAAGAGGCTGAGATCTATGGACAAACTATACAGTCTATGGATTTGAGTGTTGAATCCCCTACCATAACCGAAAAAACGAATGGAGAAGGGACATCCAAGATGAAACTGCCATGAACAGGCCTTAGTAAAGATCAAGATGGAAAGTGGCATGCGATTCCATCCCATAGGAACGTAAACAGGGGCAAGGAAAAAATGATGCTTGCCAGTATCTGGATGCAGCGAATAGGATATGGAGGTACCATTGTACGTGATCAGTTTCTTGTTATTAGAGATAATACACTGAGCAATAGCAACCGAAATGAAGTTAAGTGGCTAGGAGGTGACCGAACATCCAAAGGTGATAAATGAAGGTACTTTGCTGGAATGTCCGGGGCTTGAACAAAGCCTCGAGATAACACTGTTTTGTCAATCTCTTACGATAACATGGTTGTAAATTTGCTTGCTTTGTTGAAACTAAATTGTCTGTTGATGGTTTGGATATGATAATGAGGAATATATTTCAGGGGTGAGATTATTCTCATAATTTTGTAGTTATGGAGGGAGGTAGGATATGTATCATCTGGAATCCTATTTTCTTCCAATGTAATGTACTGGCTGTGGGAGAGCAATATATTCACTGTCAGGTTCAATGCAACACTACACAATATGTCTTTTTGGGTTCTTTTATCTATGGGTTGTATAGTGTCCCCAAGAGGCGGGAGCTTTGGTAGAACCTGATGGGGTTGGGGTTGGATGTTACTTTACTTTGGGTTATCATGGGTGACTTCAACTGTGTATGCTTAGCAAGGGAGAGACTAGGTTGTCGACCACCCTCGACCTATCTACTAAAAGACTTACTGGACTTTCAGAAGATATTTGGATTAGAGGACGCACCATCTCGAGGGGAATTCTTCACTTGGCACAAAAACAATCTATGGGCCAAATTTGATAGAATTCTTCTCAATCAGGCGTGGGGGACTTCGGGGCTATCATGCATGACCCACTTCTTGGATATGATGGTTGAATCTGATCACTGTTCGGATGTGGTGGATTTCACTCAATCGAACACTAGAGGTAAAAAGTCATTTAAATTCTTTAATATGTGGTTTACTCACCCTCGGTTTTAGGAAATTGTGACAAGTTACTGGGATCAGGCAGTGAATGTTTAACAGTCTGGACCATTCGCTCGCAGATATTTTCCTCTTTGGGCCTTAACCCAGCCAAGCCCTCACTGTTTTGCTCTTCCCACCCTTGGAAAAACTCATCTGTGAGGAAGAGGTTTCCATAACCTTATAAGGCCTACTTCGTTTCCCTCTCCAATCGATACGGGAATCTAACATTCCACCCCCTTTGGAGGCTCAGCGCCTTCACTGGCCCACAGGCTTGGATACATCCCCCTTGAAAGTCTAGCGTCCTTGCTGGCCCATAGGCATGGATCCACCCCCTTGGAAGCCCAGTGTCCTTGCTGGCACACAGGCCTGGATCCACCCCCTTAGAGGCTCAACGTCCTTATTGGCATATCGGTCCGGGTACTGGCGCTGATACCATTTGTAATAGCCCGAACTACCCGCTCACAGATATTGTCCGCTTTGGACCTTGGCCCAACCAAGCTCTCACGGTTTTGCTTTTCCCACTCTTGGAAAAACGCATATGTGAAGGAGAGGTTTCCGTAGCCTTATAAGACTTACTTCGGTCCCCTTTTCAATCGATATAGGAATCTAATAGAATGGGTATGCTCAGTTTGTCCTGGTTTCAAAGTTGGGATCATTAAAACACCCACTGAAGACAATAAATTCTGAGGCATATGGGCACATCTCTTTAAGGGCTAAGGATGCTAAGGAGAGCTTTAAACTTGCATATAAGGCTCTTCTTAACAATCCTGATGATTTGAAGATGAAAGACGTGGGGAATACAAAGAGAAAGGCCGCTAGCTTTTTGTTGGAAGCGGAGAGACACTTCTACCAACAGAAAGTGAAATGCGCATATACCATTGAGGCAGACAGATGTACTTGGTACTTCTATGCAGTTGTCAAGAAGAAGGGTTTAAAGAATGTCATTTCACATATCATAAAAGAGGATGGTACCTCAACTAACTCAGTGGAGGAAGTTGCAAGGTGCTTTGTGGACTTTTACAGAGAGCTTTTTGGGACATCATCTCCTTTGAGTAGGTTGGATATGGATATGCTCAGACATGGACCGACTGTGGCTATAGAGTCTTGTGATGCATTGATTGCCCTAGTTTTGGAGGAGGAGATTAAGAGGGCGATGTTTGATATTGGATATGATAAGGCTCCAGGTCCGAATGGTTTCACATCTGCCTTCTTCAGAAAAACTGGAGCATTGTTGGCCCCAACGTGGTTTCAGCTATGAGGAAATTTTTTGATAATGGTAGGATTCTAAAACAATTGAACCATACCATTATTACATTGATTCTCAAAACAAAGGAAGTCCCACAGGTGAAAGATTTTAGACTGATTGCATGCACAAACGTAGTGTATAAGGTGATTACTAAGATTTTGACGAAGTGTATGGCATCTGTTGTGGGTGGTATTATGGATCCAGCTCAAGCTACCTTTGTGTCAGGTAGGAGTATGATGAACAACGTGTTCCTGGCTCAGGAGTTAGTCAGAGGATATACAAGAAAGAGGATTTCACTACGATGCATGCTTAAGCTTGACATCACTAAAGCTTATGATACCGTATCTTAGATCTTTCTTGAGGATGTGATGAATGGTTTGGGATTTCCTTTTCAGTTTGTTGGATGGACTATGGAGTGTGTTACTATTGCATCCTTCTCGATCTTAGTGAATGGTACCTTGCATGGTATGTTTAGAGGATGACGTGGTTTGAGACAAGGTGATCTCATGTCCCCTACCTTATTTCTTCTCTGTTTGGAATATTTCTCGAGGTTGCTTAAAATGGGAACCACAAATACTCATTTTAACTACCACCCGAAATGTAACAATCTTGGTATTTCTCACCTTGCTTTTACTGATGACTTGATATTTTTTTCGAGAGGAGATGTTATCTCTATCAAAATTATGGTTGATGCTTTGAGAGATGTGGAAGGAGAGTCGGGGTTGAAGGTGAGCCCTTCAAAGTCTAATTTGTATTTGGCTGGAATTTTTAGTAGAGATAGGGATGACATTATGGAGTTGGTAGATTACTCTTTAGGGAAGTTTTCTGTTCGATATCTGGGTGTACCTCTGGCCCTTCTAAAAGTTTCGGTGGCTTAGTTTTCACGATTGATTGAGTCCATTGAAGCTTTTATAAATGCTTGGAATGCGAAAACTCTATCATATGCTGGCATATTTGAGTTGACTAGATCATTGGTCTAATGTGTGCAGTCCTTTTGGCTTCAAGCATTTCCCATTCCGGTGTCTATTTTTGAGAGGATAACCTCTATTTGCAGGCTTTTTTTGTGGAGTGGTAAGCATTTTAGGGTTTGATGGCTTTGAGGGATGCTCGAGTGGTTTGATGGCTTAGGTTTTCAAAAGTTTTTATTTTTAACCGTTTAGCCTCTTTTACGGCGACCATGAAAGTGATTGCGATTGTGTTGGCTGAAAATGCAAAGAAAATGAATGTGAAAGGAAAGAGGAAGGATTAGTCGGTGTAAAGTGGTTTTCTGGAACCTTATTTTGATTGACATGCATTTGGATCTTAAGGAAGACGACCTAATTATAACCCCTTTTATTTTTTCAGAAATATGTAGTGGCAGGCTTTTTCTGGGTTGAATTCTTTAGGTGTGAAGAAGATCGGACTTAAAAAAAGATTTGTGATTCTTGCTAAATTCAGTTTCGACATCAGGGTCATGAGAGGTTATTAACCAATTCTACTTTGTGTTAGGAAATGTTTTTACTTGCAAAACATGCCCATTTATCTATAAAGTTTGGAACAAAATCCATTTTACGCTTTCTTTTTTGTCCTTTATTTAAGTTTGTTACACTGAATTGTGTATCATTGCTTGGTTTGGTTTCGTCCCGAGTTTTCCGTCTTATGTGTATTTTCTCTTGATTATGACTTGGCCGCAGGTAGTTATTTATTCACCAGCTAGAACTGCATCGCAGCAAGTAGCTGGGAAAGTTAGAAGGTGGAAAATCAATTTTATTTCAACACATAAGTATGTCCTCTTAATTTTATGAATTCATGCTAGAGATTACAAACCCTTGGATTAGGGTGGAAACCCTATTATTTTGGATAAATGTGTAGGATTATTCTTCTAGAGATACTAGCAGATGTGGCAAATTTTCTTTTGTTTATGATTATGGAAAAGCCTTCTGTCGTAAAACGAGTTCTTATATGCTAAGAAATCCCACTTTCTTAGTTGTTTGTACTTGTGGGAAAGCCTCATGTCCTAAAAAGAGTTCTTATATGCTAAGAAACCCCACTTTCTTTGAGGACTAGCATTATCTGTTATTTCCAAGAATTGTTTATGGGAAGTAGCTCTTTCGATTATCTGCATACTTGTATTACTAAATATTTCCATAATGATATCTAAGGAGTTCCATATGTGCTGATAGTATCTCTAATGAAAGTTTGCTTAGTTAGTAGTTTTTGTTAGCGAATATATAAAGCCAATTGGCCTCACACAACAGTTAAAGCTATTGTGATGAAACGGTCACTTAACATGATATCAGAGCTTTTATGACCAAATAGTTTTGAGTTCAAATCTTACCATCCACCTATTTATCATCAAATTAATTCAGCACAAGGTAGAGTCAACCTGTGCAAGTTTCAAATCCAAAGGGCTTTTACTTGAAGGGGTGTGTTAGCGAATATATAAAGCCAATTAAATTGACCTCACACAACAACTTAAGCTATTGTAGTGAAACGATGATTTATGTCTTATTTTAGTGGTGAAACATTTACATAGTACAGGTCATAAATAGAGATTATATTTTTTTGGTCTTGTTGCAGATTATGGTATCAACTGTGGTTAATAGTTATTTTTACCTGACTTAGTTCTGTAGGTGGGAAAATCCACTGATGGGGTTGGACGTCCACAGGTGACCCTTATGCGAATGTTGGCGATGATGGATTTTATTTTGAGAGTGAAGAAGCCGCAAAGGGAATTTGCAGAGCGACATGGTTGGAATTATGAGGTATGTGCTAAGCCTTGGTCCTGTTAAAAGTTAACTGCTTAAAGAAATGTGAATGATGTCTTTCTTTTTTTCTCTTTTCTTGTTTCGGCTGTAGGATGCCTTTAATGCAGCTTTTATGAAGTTAATTCTCCCTTGAAGTCTCTGTCATTCTGCCAATATTCTGGCTTTGCTTAGTCTGGTTGCATATGTTATCAAACTGATTTTTCTTTCACACGCAAACTGACTGATATTATTCCCATCTATGATTGTGTTTTCAGTCTGTTGAAATGTTATCAAGTATATCCATGGGGTGAAAATGAAGCAAATGTATACTTTTTGGCTCCTATAATCTTTTTAATCTAGTTACATCACTGGTAGTTAACTGTTAAGACTCAGTTTTTTTAGCACAAGTAGCGCTTTTGCGTTATGAATATAATCAGACAGCTTGTTTGTTCTATTGAGCCAGTATGTCTTCTAGCCTTCAGTTTGATTAAAAACATTTTCGATCAGACATGAAAATGCAACTCATTTCTTGCATTGCTTGCTTTTTACTGTCCAGTAGAGTAAACTCAAATATGCATCTCTTTATACCTTTTTTGCTTACGTACCTTCTTGAACTCATTCCAGGTTAAAAAGCGTCATACACCTCTATTGAAGGTTTGTAAATTTGCTTTTCCCCGTCTTTTAGCAGCAGTTTCCAACTTAATCATATGCCGTCCAAAAGCATGCTTGTTTTCTTAGATTAAGGTTTCGTTATTTAAATTTGGTTTTGGTTTGCCTTATGGTCTCATTATGCTTGTTTAATTTTGTTCCTCATGTAACAGTGTTTATAATTTAGTGTGAAGGTCTTGTTATGCAGGATATTACGTTGGAGATTGTATGACTGTTGACTAAGTTTTTCTGGTAGCTTAGATAGAGTTACTGTTGCATAGCCCTTTTAAGTACATCCTTAAGATTCGGTCGGTGTCCCATGTTGATGGTTTATGAGTAACTGTTGATATCCATATCAGATGGGAAAAGGACTCTTACGCGACATTCTTGGCTTATGCTTGTGGACTCAACTCATAATCTTCTTTATATTCATGTGAACCAAATGTTTTATTTTTGTTTGTTCCTAGATCTACAAATTTCTTGCTGTGGTACTTACTGCTTGTCTTGTCATGCAGCCGAAGTCATATGCTGATAACTTCAAGTTCAAGCGCTTGCCCAAGGCTGATGGAAACTAATCTCTTTTCCTGTTTGTCTTGATTGTGTTCTTGTATTCTTTCTGCAAATCATTTTCCCCACTACAGACAAGATGTAACACCCCACTCCCGCCGAACCCGAACCCGATATCGACAGTGATACCCGAGTCCGTGCC
>JANQBM010000220.1:31296631-31312246 GCA_025594535.1 Erythroxylum domingense
TTTTTGGGGCCCACTTTTATTGAAATCTTTAATTGTGATTTACCTCTAGTTTTGATCAGAGGTAAATTTAGGCGATCTTGTTCGTTAAGTATGCCCTGGTGGGAAATCCCTCCCCCGTGAGCCCCAGGTCCGGATGTCCCGCAGGATGTCGGGCCCGGTGGACCCGCCCTGTGGGAGGGGTTCCAGCATTTAATCTAGTTAAACATCTTGTTAGAATTTCCAACTCTGGTGTAAAGATGATAATCCTCATTGCCACTTGTGGTTAGCAAGACTGAACGTCATATCCTACCAATCTAGATATAAATTAAATGAATCAATTCCTAGTTGTGCACCTTAGAAATCAATCAATTCAATCATGAAAAGCAATTCGGAAGACACTTAATATTCATCAATGAAATAAACATTACTTAGAAATCTCACCATACTAGATGATAATGTGGTTTCCTTCAACCAAGAAAAAAAGTTTAGTTACTCATACCAAAAGTAAGAACAAATAGAAGAATAACAAAAGATAAAATCTCCACCCCTGGTTCTTTCTAAAAAGTATGAAAATTTTAGCCTAAAACTAGAAAAACCTGACAAGAAAACTATATGTATAAACGTGAAAAGAAAAGCTTAAGCTCTACGTGAACAGTATACGTTTTAAACCCTTTTGCGATCTTCTCTCTCCTCTATCTTATCGTAATCTTCAGCAAATATCATCCCCCCATATTTAGGTTATAGATCTCCTTTAAAAAGGCAACACTTGATTCTCAAAATCATAAAGATCTTGACGGATCAAATATGATTTGAAATCAAATTCGACAGATAGGCTTTTCTTTTCCTCGCAAGTGCCCACACTTAGTCACTTATTTTTTTGCCAACTTGTATCTTTTTCTTGATATGTACATTTCATGATTTTTTTTACTTCATAATCAGCTCCAAGAATTTTATAAGTAATTGAAATAGTATTCTTGTAATAAAAACAAGACTTTTATTTGTAGTTCGTATTGGACTTCACTTTCTGAGCTACCCAAAACTCGAATTGAAGGTAGGGCGTTACCAAATCCTAAATATATCCCCCTCTCCAAGTCTGCATCAGTAGATGGGGCCCATTTGGCACTTAACTTACAAGTCCCATTCCCACATTATGTTTTTTGGGATCTGAACTTGCAAAGAAGGGCAAACCTAGGCTGCAATCTGGTGGCTTTGATACCACTGAGCTACCTAAAACTCAAGTTGAAGGTAGTGTATTACAAAATCTTAAATAATGTTACCGCCGACTAAGATACGAAGAATGGCTCTGATACCACACTAGGACCCCGAAGGGAACACAAGGAAGTACAACACCAAAGACTCAACCAACACCGTTGGGAAAACCTCAATTCAAAATAAGTCAGATGACTATTTTGGACTAATCAAAGGAACTATGTGAGTTCCTGTAAGTTCCAGATTTGATGGATGAGACACAGCGTCCTTTCAGGCCCTCATTGGCTCTATAGTCTCACAACTCTCATCTTTCCTCTTAGGAACCTTACACTCACACTACACACCTACCCCTTTCGAACCAACATAGTCGTACAACAAGGACCTTCCCTGTTAAAATCATAGTTTCATAGTGGAATTGTTTGGAACAGTCATGGACTGGCTTAGACTTTCTGATACACAAGATCCTCAAAAGAGGTGAGTGTAGAGCATGCTTGTCTCTGCACCAAGACAGAATAGTAACATTATACAAGACGTAAGTTTTCAGGGAAGAGAGAAGACTAAACACTCAAACTCATATTCATATTATCAAACTAAAATGGAGTGTAATTCAAGCGTGATTCAAGCATACTTACAACTGAAGAGAAGCCTTGCTTTTATAAGCGAAGCAAGGGTTACAAAGGTAATTCTACCTAAAGACACAATCATGACAACTTTAGAAAAGTAAAGTACAATGATGACACTTTATCAAAGCTACTTTAAAAAAGAAACTACTTTTCAAAAAGTAAATAGGAATTTGATAAAAAGGAATCTTGGCATAGTGTTTTATGGGCCATATTGATTCTTCATTATCAAATCACATCAAGGAGAAAAAGAAAAACTCCTAAAAAGACAAGTCCCATGATGAGATTCAAGATCCAAAGCATTATTTGTCACGAATTAATTCGTGCCATGATTGAAGATTAGATGGAGAGCCTAGATCACTTGAGGTGTCAGACTTGTCGTGATAAGTTTTTCTTCTTTTGCTAGAACTGAGCTCACAGGTATGTAATTTATGCAGAAATTAATTTAACTCTTCTTCATTAGGATTATAAGGATCATTATTTGGGTTTTGAGCATCCTGGAAGTCTAAGTTAAAATATCTTGAAGATTCTGCATGATTGAGATCTGCTTCATCTATGTCATACTGAGGACTATTAGATCTGGGTATATCAACTTCTGGTGCTTCTAGTTTACCAGGAATAAATTCACCGACAAATGGTCTAATAAAAGTGGAAATAACTGGTGTGTTAGGAAAATGATTTATCTCTTTGAGAAAATCTCGAAGGGATTCAAGCACATTAGACTGATGTCATGGTCAATATAATGAAGTGTGATAAAACTGGACATGATGTTCTGTGTAAAGGACACTAGTATGTCTTTCTCGATATGGACAATGGAGAATAAAGAAGCTCTAAGTTGATTGTCTTGTAACAGAACCTTGTGCTGCTATCGCCTATAACCAAATTCAAAAGAAATAACCTCTGTTAACTCACTTTAATGTAGTAACGGTAAGCGGATATTGTTCCCACAAGGAATCTTAATGGCAATAAAATTACGAATTCAAATGGAACAAAGTAACAAAATTAGGGGATTTTAATTCACGCAATATAAGAAAAAAGTATAAGAAAAATTACCTTAGTTTTCGGGTCACCGATGTTATCACGCTAATATGGATCCTTGACATAAAATTGCAATCATTAACAAACATTCATTGGGAATATTTTCTCTTAAGTTTAATAAGTAGAATCATGTATCCTAGCATTCTTATTAAACAACAACCTAGATAGGATCATAGGTTTAATTGAATAATAGCTTTACAAACCAAGAACCAATGAGCAAGAAAAATACATGTATGACATGCAATCAATCAAGCGAATATCTCTTTAGAATTTTTCAACTCTAACGTAGAGAAGACAATCCTAATTGCTACTTGTGATTAGCGAAACTGAACGTCATATTTCGTTAATCTAGCGATTAAACACATTAATCCCTAGTTGCGCACCTAGAAACCAATGAATTCAATTAGAAAGAGTAGATCGGAAGATATTCAATGTTTATTAACAACGTAAAATTTATTCAAAACATCTCACACATACTAGCGAATAACACGGATCCCCTCAACCATGATAAAAAGTTTAGCTACTCATGCTAGAATTGAAAACGAAAGAAATAACAAAGCGTAAAGTCTCCATCCCTGGTTCTTTACTGAAAAACACGAAAAATGCTAATGGAGAAAGTGTAGAAAACGTAAAAAGACTAAAAGAAAATAGCAGAAATGAAAATCTCTAAGCTAGGCTTGCGTGTATAGTGATCTTCTCTCCTTTTATGCTTATTCTTCCGATTTCCCTTCTATCTTTTCTTGATTCTTGTCCGATATTGTATCCCCTAATTTCAAGTGGTCAATCCCCTTGAAAGATGGTAATATAATCTTCAAAGATTGTGATCATCTCGAATTTAACTTTTGAAAATAGATCTGCAGATTTATTCCATCCTTAGACGTGGCCACATCTAGTGACTGAATTGCTGCCAGATTTGGAATTTGGAATTTTCTTCATTTCTTTTTAATCTTTTTGATTCAATTTCATCTCTAAGGTGTTGAAAATCATTTACAAACAATTATAAGATAATTCCATTAATTTTGGATATTAATTTCAACACATTAAAGATAATTAAGTATCAAATAAGTGTAAATTGATGACTTAACACCTTGTAAGAGACAGTGTTGTGAGATGATAAGAGAACATTGCTTCTTCCATTGATCTAGTGGTTGAAACCACTCAAAAAAAGTCCATAACACAGAACTTCCATTGTTTATGTCACAGAGATGCTGATATAGTTGCAAAGGAGATATAGAAATAACACAAGCATAAAGGGCAGAGAGTGCCCAAAGATACCATAACGCGTTTTCTGAAAAAGGCTCATGAAGAGAGGTCACATTAAGTTAAGGTCCTTTGAGGTTGAACATAGTGGGACTACTAAAAGAGTTATGTTCACTAAGAAACAGATGTAAATAATAAAACAAACTCATTCGAGCAAGAGAGGCTACGTCAGGCACACTAGTGAGTGGACTAGTAATATAAGGAAAAGACTTCTTTGTGAAAGCAAAGAGAGGATGACTAGCCATAATACCTAGATGAAGAAAAGACTTACGAGTTAAAGGGATACGAAGCTGAAGAAATAAAGGATATTATAGTGAAAAAAATCAGCTGGAGGCCATAGGATATGTGTATCTGGAGGCCATGGTGGATGTTGTTAAAGCAAGGTAGCATCTGACTGTAAGATGCATTTTCTCGTATCAGGAATCTTTAAAGGTGGGGGATCCTGACAAATCTACTTTAGATGTTAGACAACCCTTATTTGTTCCATTGTCTAAGAAGGTGGATTCTTTTTCAACAGCTTAGATAAGCTTGAAGTATAATATGCCACATGTGGAATGAAATCTCGGATATAATTAACAATTCCAAGGAATTGTTGTATCTGTTTCACCGTGAGATATTCATTAGGGAATTGTAGCAATTCTTTTGCAATATGTGGACCAGGCTGGTAGAATTCATCTTTAAAATGCATACCAAGAAATGTAATTTCTTTTGTACCAATGATGTTTTTTGAGGCTGAAAGCATAATGCCATATTGCTAAGTAAGATCTAAGAATTTATGCAAAAGTGCCTGATATTCCTCATGGGTCTTTGAGAACAATAAGATGTCATCGATGTAAATCAGTGGACTGTTGAGAATAAGCTCATAGATTTTTTTCATGGATCGTTGAAATAGTGATGGGGCAACTTTAAGCCCAAATGACATAACAGTCCATTGATACTGTGCATTAGGAATGGAGAAAGCAGTTTATACCATTCTTTTGGGTATACCCAATTGCCAAAATCCTGCATTAAGATCAAACTTGGAAAAGATAACTTCTTCTTTGAGAAATAGTACTTGAGTACTTATCTTTGGAAGAGGAAACTTGTCATCTTGCAAGAAAGCATTCAGAGGCTTGTAGTCAATGACTAATCTCTTTTTTCCACGTTTCTGCTCTAAACATTTATTAACATAGAATGCTTGACAAGCCCAATCAGACTTTATGGGCTCAATTAATCCTTGTTTCAGGAGAACAGCACACTCATCTTGTGCAAGCTTCAAATCGTCAGGGTTCATCCTTAGATTAGTTTCTTTTGTAGGATTGATATCCTCATTCTTCTTAAATGGTAGACTTATGAAAAACTCACTATTTTTTCACAGAGGATATAAGTGAGAAAACTCTGCATGAGATTCAAGACAATATTCCAACAGTATATCTCGCAGTGTAGTATATTGTGTAGAAACTGTGGTTAGTTCAAACACATTTTTTATCTCAGTGTATAAACTGAATAGTGATCGATACTTAAGGCCTGTGGGTAGGATCTACAAAGGTGAAGCTTTACTGTATGTGTCCATACCAATCAAAATGTTTAGGCCAGGTAGATTGCTTCCAAATACTTTAGTCCAAACTGTACACTGTGGAAAGAATCGAAGCCCAATTCTTCTTTTTGTAATAAGCCCAATTTTGAAGGAGTTACCATCAGCAGCTGTAAAATATTCTTCATAGGAAGTCCATAAAATATTCTTCATAGGTGGTAAGATATTGGGCTTCATGATCGTATGGCTGGATTCAGTATCCATAAACCAATAGCTCTAATTGGTTTGTCATATTTATCCTATTAAAAGATTTGGATCTGGACATAAGGTCGTGGAACTGGTGTACGATCTAGCTTTATACATGTCTGCTGTAACATGTATAGTAAATCATCTAAGGAAAAGGAAGAGTCAGAAGATTCATCATCTGTAGAAACAGAAACAGCAAACTTGGTGTCCTCATCTTCTTGAGATTGCTCCTCAATGGGTTCTTTAAAGTTGTTCGAAGAATGAATAGGTAGGATGGATTGCATATGTTCTAAAAACTTGACATCTTTCGTAAATTTGTGAGGACAAGTACGTGCAAAGTGTCCATATTATCCGCATAAAAAACATCTATTAGGTTTCTATCGATGAGATGATTTCTTAAAGGACCTCACAAATCTTTACTTCTTTCCATCCTTTCCACTATAGGTCCTTTTTAAAGGTTTGTAACCTTCCATCTGTCTATGATACTTCCTTCGATGGTAAACTTGGCAAAGATGAGCTTTCTTCTTACTATAACACTCACAAGTCTTTTTATCTTTGCACTTGATCTAGAGATAAGACTTCTTGCAAACCTATTTCAGTACTGGACTGCCTTTCATGATGTTCTTGAATAAGGCATGTTAATCACATAGCTTATTAAGAGAAGCTAAAGCAAACTGGTAAATTTCTCGAAGAGATATATTTGCCATATCTCTTTGTAAAGAAACTATGGTCCGTTGTAGCTCTCGTTGTAATTCATCTAGAAGGGATGAAATAAAAGTATAATGAAGATTAACATTATTCCATCCATTCAAGAGATAATATCTATTTGTCATCCTTTTGTAATGCTTCTGAATATCATACTTATCAAGTGAACAACATTTCATTTCAAAATATTCTTCACGGATCTGTTTGTCAATCAGCTGAAAGTCACCAATAAACTCCCTATGAATTATTCCAAGAAGAGCTCCGGTTGTAGTGACTTGGATATAATGAAGTCGTTGATAATCATTAATACTTTTCCACCATTCTCGTAAAGTACCAGTGAAACAAGAAGTAAACTCAGACAAAATATCCAGTAAAGGAATAGTAGGTCGAGTCATTTATAAGTCAATCCATGCACCGTATTCATGTAGTCGATCTCTCCATTTTTAAGTGAAAGATCATCAAAAGTAAATCAAGGTCTTGAAGTAGGCTTGGTTGTAGCCGGTGCAGTTGGCTGAGCTGGGGATGCTTAAGGTGCTGGTTTAGGCCTGAAAGGTTTAGTACTTGTGGATTCTGCTTCATTTATCTCGGGTTGTACTTCAGTAGGATCAGGCATCGTCATCAAGATATGGGATAGATTTGATAGATCAGTTAGCTGTGCTTAAGAATCAGTTGACGGTTCAGAGATTTGTTTAGACGATGTAACAGAGAATTCAGAGGCTCTAGAGTAAGAGTCTGATGTTTGATCTGATTGATCTGATGTAGAAGATTGTTCTACTGTAGTCTTAGTCTCAAAAGTGGCAATGAACTCTGTCATGGGTGCTTTATCCTTCCCAGTAAAAGTAGAAGGATGAGACTATTGTGGAGACATTAGAGTAGTATGGATCTGTAATGGTCTACTCCACTGATTAACTGGTTTCGGTTTAGTGTATGAAGATGATGGCTCAGGAACCTTTAATATTTCTGGAACATGATGTTCAGGAACTTTCTCAGGTTTGGTTTTCGGCTTCGACTTCTTTGATTTCACCTGAGGATGTATGTACTGTCTAATCAAAGGATAATTAAACTTGAATACCTTTGAATAGTCAGCTTCTTCTGGATACTTTTGATACATAGGAGAAGGGTACATGGTTTGTGTATTGGTAAAACTTGCAAAGGATGAGCCATATACTATCCTTGACTATGCAGATTGCATATCAACTTCCATTTCTTGCACAATTCCTTTTATCTTTTACATCTCTCTTACTTTAACGTCGAAATTAGGTCCAAGATAATGTGTGGAAATGTAATGTCTGAGATCAGCATCCAGTTGTTTGATATGAGCTTTGTAAGATTGACACATTTGTTGGATCTGTGTAGAGACGGTGTCAATTTTATAATGAGTAGCTTGAGTCTATTGACTGATTCCATCCTTCTTGGAATCTATCCTTTTTAGAACTCTATTTTGTGCTACTACATTTGATGTCTGCCAGTTAAGAACTTCATTAGATGGATTAGAGACAAGTGTACCTTCTGAAGTTATTCCTGTGGCTCGGATGTATGGGTTATAGATAACCCTCGTTGATTCATTAGTACTCCTTTGTAATGTAGGAAAATCTTCCTCATATGATTTTGTCATTGTACAGGGTATAGGAATAGGAGTCATAAGAATGGTTAGCTTTGTGTAACAACTGTCAGACGATCGTAACATCTCTCTCAGTGATCTGGGTTTGCACCCTTCAGTAGGTATTGATTTGTATCATTCAATAGATACAAGTAGAGATCCGGTTCTGTATCCTTCAGTAGATATAGGTTTGTATCCTTCAGTAGATACTCTTCTACTTGGGCTTAAATCGTCTAGATCTGGCTTCTTCTCATCCTTCAGTAGATGAGATCTGTGAACTCTAGACAAAGAGTCTGGATTTCTGTCACTCCTTAGTAGGTGATCTGATATGAGCAGTTCAGATGAAGGATATGGATCTGGGTCATCCCTCAGTGGATGATACTATTGTGAAGGCTTGCATCTAGGTTTAGGCTTTTTCTTCTTCCTTCATCTTCTGTAGGGATCATCATAATCGTCACTATCTGACTCATGGTTAAGACAGACTTCACAATCTGGTTCGCATATGGATGGGTAGACGTCCCATACAAAATGTCCACAATGATGGCTAACGTAAACTGGATCTCCATTAGATTTAACATAATGGATTGGAGGACCAGATGAAAATACAGGCTGAATCATAAATATACCCCCTCCTGGGGCTGAAGTGTTTGTTGTATCTTCATTGGGCCTTGAATAGATGGACTTTACTGTTCCATCTTTGAGTGTCTTCAGAATCGGAGGAGTCGTCGTATGAAAAGAGTGTCGGTGAGGCGCGTGGAATACCTTTTGATAGTTAGTGATCCATTCAGTAGGCATCAACTTTTCAAGCTCCATTGCTGGTAGTTGCTTTAGGATCTGGATAATAGTAATCTGATCATATGAACGATCAGCAACCATGTAAAGAGCATCCAAAGTGGAATTAGGAAAATTAAGATCCATAGCATGATTCTGTAGATGATAGATCATATGGTGGTATAAGGTAGCCATGATGGCTGTAGGATCTTAGTCTGCTTCAGTGATCTGGATCTGAACTTGCAGACGTTCAGACAAAGTAGGATCATCCAACTTGATGTTGAAATTAGGTGCTATGGTCAAGATGATACTTCCATTGTTGAGAGTAGTTAGCAAGGTTCCAATCAAGGCATTTTGGTACTTTGTGTAGACAGTGTCTAGAAGAGATATCCTGACTGTAGTAGGTATTCCCTTTCTTCCATGAAGTATAAGAACAAGGTGTATAGTTCCGACATGTAAGTGAGTATGGTTCTGTTCCCTCCACAAAGAGATCAGCTTCTTAAGAATTTCAAGCTTTACGTACTGTTCTGCTGTTGTAGATCTGAGACCACACTGTTTCAATCTGGAACTATGGATGATTTCTTTAACTTTAAGACGTAAGGTAGACAAGATAGTACGAATACTTCTTGTCCAAGAATGATCACGACTGTAAACACTGTACGGACTCAACAAAGGTAAAGAAGACTCACAGATTCTATTTTCTAAAAGGACATGAGTGATTTTTACAAAATTTTTTATTTTATTTGACAACACATGCTTAACACTAATAAGTAAAGACAAATTAAAAGATAAATGAACATCATAATGTTTCCATTATTACGAGGGCTCTTTTCTCAAAAGATAACATACTTTATACGGGATTGGCTGGTCAGGGCTCGTGGAGGAAATGGAATCATTGGAATGGATCTGCACAGAAGACACGCGGATGCGAACTGAGACTTCATAGGATTATGGCTTTCGTCTTGACTCTCGTCCCCTCCCATGGGTTTTAGAAGTCTGCTTTTACCTTCCACGGAAATCACGCGATGCATACCCCAAACCTTTGGCTTTCGTCTTGTCCGCTCCCATGGGTTTTACTAGTCTCCTTTTACCTTGAGAATCATTTATTTCGTCCATTAATTACAATATCCAATTGCCAATGATAAGCTCAAAGCTGTTGATTGATAACCTCACGTGCTTATGACTTGAGAATCTCTAACTGTGATTTAGAAGCCCAAATACATTAAGATCGTGGGGAAGCTCATTTGGTCTCTATCATAGAAGAAAATAAATCCCTTCAATATTAATGTTTTATTTTTAAAATTTGTTAAATTAATCTAACACGTTAATAAAAAATTTAATACTAAACCCTATTATTTTTAAAAATCTAAATTATTATATTGTGAATTTAAATATGGTTTTAAAAGTTTTTACAATTAACCTCCCAAAACTTTTTTTTTTGAAAGCTTACGCTACAAGTATTTTTATTGGGGGGATAACTACAGTTAAAGTATTGCGCAACTTGTAAAAGGCGAAGAATTGCAAAAGTCGAAACCCGAGATGCTAGAATGGATTTTTATGCTTACTTTTCAATAGGTGAAGGGGACATGACTCAATTATGGAAGTTTGGAATCGACTTTCATAGGTGACTCACCTCATTTCCTGGAGGAAGTCACATCGCCAGTTTGTTAGAATATAGTGATGTTACATGACATTCCTAAGGCCATTGTTTCAAACAAAAATTTTAAACTCCTTAACCATTTTTCAAATACTTTATTGCTAATTTTCCGAAAGACTTTATTGAAAAGGCTTTGACTTAAGGATAAAGGTCAATCCTTATCATCAAGAAATCAACCTAATGTTAAAAAATTTTATTATATGACCCATATATTTTGGTTTAATTAAAATAAATAATATAATATATTTTAAAAAGCACTCAAAATAATGGTTATTGAGTATTATAGAATGAATCTCAAATGGGTCAAAGACCATTTTCTTTTCTCTTCCAACAGTGAACCATCGTGATGATTGGTGAATCAACATGATAATTGGTGATTGAGTATTTAAGTTTTAGAAACAAAACTTATGAGAGAATCTCAATAATTCTGAACCATTGAAGAACCACGTTAAAGGAAGGAAGCAGAAAGGAAATAAATTAACATTTTACGACAAAACAAAAACAACCATGGATATAAGTACACAAATCATTCGATTCATAAATGTCTTACAATTGGTATCAGAGCAATGAGTGTTGCATTATTGTTGTCTGCCGTACATCATGGTTGTTTATTCTATATGTGATGATAATGTTGCACGATTTAGTTTCTGCCGTGTATGTGTCTGTATGGAGTGTTGCATGTTTTTTGTTCATTTACGATATGATACACTACCATGAAAAGTTGCAATGCCATGAAAGAAACATAGAAATAGATATAGAAATAGCAACGGAAGTTTTGTTGTTATTATCAAATATCAATTGAATTTCATATGCAATGCTTTATCAACATATAAAATATGGATGAATGGTTACGGACGGATTGTTTAAAAGTTCCATAAACCTTCGGTGATGATATATAATGGGTATGGGTTCTATGTTTGCTTTTGGATAGATATGGGTTGTTTCTATAAGACATGTTTATGCTTGTAGACAACCACTTGATTTTGTTCTTACCATAAGTTTGCGTAAATGCTATGTATGTGTTGTTGTGTTTTGTTTTTTCTTCAAAGATATGAGTTTATGGTTGTTGAACAGAAACGAAAATGTATGGTTCCTGAAACATATTACCGTGATTTTCTTGCACCGTTATAGTTGTGAAATAACCGAAAAGGTTTGTAGATATGTTTCTTTGGTATGAAGAAAACCTTGAAAAAACAACGTTGGGATGCTATTATAGTTTGAAAGCAAACCCATGAAAGAAGAGTTTAAAAAAAAACGCAGCGTTTGAAGGAAGAACCAGAAGCGCAGCATCTGAAGGAAGACAACGCTCACAAAACTGGGCAGCGTTTGGCCCATGTACAGCACGCGCCAGACGTCTCCCATAATACGTGGAGCTGGCGTGTACAGACAGGGCCTTTTGGCCCAAAAATATTCTTTTGGGCTGGTTTTTGGCCCTTTGGGTCATTAAAGGATTAGTTTGGGTTATTAAATGATTATAGCCTAATTTATGGTATGGATATTTTATAATATGCAATATTTGGAATTAAATGTTTCTATTATATGTGGAATGTGCTACATGACATAATGGTATTTTAAAATAGTTTGTTAGTCACCAAAGTGACTAAACTAATTTAAATTAAATTTTGTCATGTACAATAATTGTTCAATTAAATGTTTATTCCATGGAAAGCTTGATAGTCACCAAAGTGGCCTAGCTTGAAAATTTTAAACATTTAATTATGAATGTTTCAATTGTTCATGTTGATATAATGCTATTAAAATGACATAAAGGTTAAACTGAACAATTGAGATTATTAATTATAACGCTAGGAGGTCACCCAAAGGTGGACCATTGCTTATAATTAATGACATTAAAGGGACTTTATCAACATATTTGGTTAATATGATTGTATATCCAAAGATAACATACATATTGATTAAAATATGATTGATTGTCCATTACAGTAAATTATATATATGCATCAGAATAGGTTACTACTATGTATCTAAATTTCACCCAAAGGAGAATTTAAATGCATAATCATAGTGTATTAGTTAGTTTGAATCCATTTAGGTTTACTCAAAGCATTAATGCGTAGACTATATGTTGTATGTATAACATTTACTAATTTGTTTGCTTTAGGAAATGGGCTAATCAAGTTCAATGGTCTGAACTATGTTGATTGGTCTGAACAAATCCAGTTCCAACTGGGTGTAATGGATTTGGACTTGACCATAGTTTCAGAAGTAAGGCCAGCAGCTATAACTGAGACTAGTTCTGAAGCTGACAAGTCTTATTATGAGGCTTGAGAACGGTCTAACAGGTTGAGCTTTAATTTGATGCAAATGATGATCGCAGAAAATGTAAAGCAGTCAATGCCAAAAACGGACAATGCAAAGGAGTTCATGTTGAAGCTTAAAGAATACTCCCAATATGATTTGGCTGACAAGTCTATAGTAGGGACTTTTATGAGTGAGCTGACGACCAATAAGTTTGACTGGTCGAAGCCTATTCATGACCATGTAACCCATATGTCAAACCTAGCTGCAAAGTTGAAATCTATGGGTATAGATGTGAGTGAGTCCTTTCAAGTACAATTCATTATCAACTGCCTTCCTCTAGAGTTTGGCCAGTTCCAGGTGAATTTAATACCATTAGAGAAAAATGGAACCTTCAAGAAATTAAGGCCATGTTGGTTCAAGAGGAAGGGAGATTGAAGAAAATGAAGGAGCACTCCGTTCATCTCACGTTTCATCCAGGAGCTAGTAACAGCAAGAACAAACGAGGAAAGAAAGGCAAAAATAAGGACAAAGCTCTCAGTAAAGTTAATGAGGGTTGAATCCATAAAGACAAGAGGTGCCACTTCTGCAAGAAGCCTGGTCATTTCAGAAAAGATTGTCTTAAAAGAAAGGCTTGGTTCGAAAAGAAAGGTACATACTATGTCTCAGTATGTTTTGAATCAAGCCTTATTGAAGTGCCGAATAATACCTGGTGGTTAGATTCTGGTGCAACTACTCGTGTGTCACATGTTAAAAAAGGATTCCTTTCAATCCAAACCATAAATGGAACTGAAAAGTTCTTGTATATGAGGAACATAACGAAGGCATAGATAGAGGGCATTGGGACGTACAGATTGATCCTAGATACTGGTTATTACTAGGATCTAGAAAAGTGTCTTTATGTTCTTGAATGTGCTAGAAATTTAGTTTCTGTTGGAAAGTTGGATGTTGTAGGATTTCAATTTAAGATTGGAATCAATGTTTTTCATTATATAAACACAAGTACTATTATGGTTCTGGTACTTTAATTAATTGTTTATATCGTTTCAATCTTGATGTTGATTTTACTGCATCTCTGTTTCATATTGACCATATTATAGGAAGTAAACATAGTGCACAAAATGAATATTCTGCTTTTTTGTGGCATAAAAGATTAGGTCATATATCCAAGGAAAGGGTACAGAGGTTAGTGAAAAATGAAATGTGGATTGCATTAAAGGCAAGTAAACCAAACATATATCGAAGAATCCAGCCACAAGAAGTAACGAATTACTAGAATTAATGCACACCGACATCTGTGGTCCTTTCGACGTTCCTTCTTGGGGCGGCGAAAAATATTTTCTTACCTTTATTGATGACTTCTCACGATATGGTTATATTTATCTACTGTATGAAAAATCTCAGTCTATGGACATGCTAGAGGTGTTCGTTAATGAGGTAAAAAGGCAGTTAGATAGAAAAGTAAAGATAGTGAGGTTCGATAGAGGTGGTGAATATTATAGAAAATTTGATGAAAGTGGACAATGTCTAGGTCCATTTGCAAAGTTTCTTTCCAGTCGAAGCATATGTGCGCAATACACAATGCCTAGTACACCACAATAAAATGGTATAGCTGAAAGGCGGACTCGTACTCTTATGGAAATGGTTAAGAGCATGTTAAGTCATAGTACTATACTTTTATCATTGTGGATGCATGCATTAAATATTGCTGCGTATATGCTAAATAGGATTCCTATTAAGGCAGTTCCTATGACACCTTATGAACTGTGGACAGGAAGGAAACCTACTTTACGACACCTTCACATTTGGGGTTGTCCGGCAGAAGTAAGGCTATATAATCCACATGAAAAGAAGCTTGAGGCGAGAACTGTTAGTGGTTATTTCATCGGCTATCACGAAGAGTCCAAAGGGTATAGATTTTATTTCCCTAACCATAGTACAAGAATAGTTAAGTCTGGTAACGCTCGGTTCATTAAGAATGGTCAAATCAATGGGAGTGGAGAACTATGCAAAGTGAATATTCACGAGAATCAAGTAGAAACTACTCTAAAATGAGTAGACACTACCACATCAGACGTGATTCCACTAGTTGTTATTCCGCTTGTTGCATCACGAATTCGTAACATACCGAAATAACAAATTAATGTTCCAATTCCATTAATTGAGCATATTCATGAAGAACCAGCTAATGAATTTCAAGTTACAAATGATGAAGTGATACCACATGAAGTAGCATTACAAAGGTCTGTAAGGCAAAGGAGACCAGCTATTTCAAGTGATTATGAAATTTATTCACTTGAACATGAATGTGACTTGAGCATTGATAAGGATCCAGTCTCAGTCAAACAAGCCATGGAATGTAACAATTCTGAAAAGTGGTTAAATTCTATGAAAGAAGAGTTGAAATCAATAGTGACAACAAAGTCTGGGAATTAGTTAAGTTGCCGGAAGGTGCAAAGCAAATGGGTTGTAAATGGGTCTTTAAGACCAATCGTCAATCACAAGGCAACATTGACAGGTATAAAGCCAGACTTGTTGCCAAAGGTTATTCTCAAAAGGATGGCATTGACTATAAAGAGACCTTCTCTCCAGTTTTAAAGAAGGACTCTTTAAGAATTGTTATAGCCTTGGTAGCTCATTATAATTTAGAACTTTACCAAATGGACGTAAAGACCGCCTTTCTAAATGGTGACTTGGAAGAAGAAGTATATATGGATAAACCAGAAGGTTTTAAAACCACAGGAAAGGACAAGTTAGT
>JANQBM010000220.1:31360452-31379086 GCA_025594535.1 Erythroxylum domingense
TTTAAAAATCTTGTAATTTTACAATTATTGCTTTAATTATTCAATTGATATGATGCCATGTGGAGTATTGTAGTGATTGCACGTAGCGCTCCCTTATCTTAGGATATGTATCGGAATGACCTACGGGCATCCCGGTGTGTACCCTAGGATAATGGGGTGTTACATTTAGTTTGTATCAGAGCATAGTTTGGTATCTGTTGGGACTAGTAGACTTTTACGCTTGAATTATTCTGAAAAATGAGAAAATTGATCGGAATTGTTGTTTGTTTTAGGTCATTCGCCCTAGGTCATCAGATTGATCAACCAGCTGACCAAGGATCAGTCGGAGCAAGTAGAGAGTCCTCGGTACCTAGATTTGAGGAGCGAGCTCCTAGGGTTCCTGAGAGGCGGGAAAGGAGGTATGACAGGCTGTGTAAGCAGGAGGCTGTAGACTTTTATGGCAACACAGACCCTGAAGAGGCTGAGGGATGGCTGGAGAGGACTGAGAGAGTCTTCGACCAGATGGATTGTAATCCAAATGAGAGATTTGATTATGCAGTCTCTCTTTTATAGGGTTCTGCTTATCAGTGGTGGAAGACTGTCCTGGGTAGTACCACCAGGCCTTTCCAGCTGAAGTGGGATGATTTCCTGAGAGCATTTAAACACAATTATAAAAAAGTTATGAAGTATTCTAAAAAAGCTTCAGGAGATTTATAAAGGAATGTTTTTGGTGCTTGATTTAGTTTAAACAATTTAGTTTGTATTATTCTGTTGTAGTACTAGCCTTTTATGAAGCTCCTTGAATCTAAAAATGTGGGTGTATTATTCTAATGTATTCATACTAGCCTCTTTCTGTGCATTGTGCTATTTATAGCTTAGAAATTAAGATACCCAAGTATTAATGATTGTATTATTATGATGTAATCATATTGACCTTTTACTTATCTCTTTACATATGAAAATGTGGGTGAACTATATATGTCAGAAGAGTGAAGCAGGAAGTTTTTCTACGTATATGTAAGCTTAATGGTTTCTTGTATATTATATTTCTTTTAATTTTATTTTGTCAAATGAGTACTTAGTAACTTGTTATAGTATATTGCTTGTGAAGTAAATCACACGTTAATATAGAAATCACATACAATATATGATATACACAAGAAGGGGGTTGAACTGTGTAATCTTTTCATGACTACAAAATCTTTAATAAATCTTGTTAAGAACTTCTCTAACATGTTAAAAGAATACCATAAAAGTTATATGAAAATTTTTATGTAGTTAAATCGCAAATAACTTCTATATACTTGTTTAAAAACAAAATAGAATAGAGTAAAAGGATAGAAGATAGACGCTGCGATTTTTATATTGGTTCCCGTGGGCTATATCCATTCCTCATAATTCATCTTAGTTTTCAATATACTTCGATAAATTACAAGTATTCTTTCTTCCCTTCCAAAGCCTCTTCAGGTCTCTGTACACAAAGTATTCTTTCTACTATCTTAGCCTCTCCAGGCTCTTAGCCTTTTCTTTCTCTCACTAAAAAGATATTGTGAGCTTTTGTTACAGTAGGGTTTGCTTTCTTATATCGCACTACGGAATTTTTCTTTTCTAAGTATACACTTGAACGCTCAAAAGTTGTAAGATCAAAGTTTTCCAAAAGATTGTTTAATCTTCGACTACAACTAGTATATATAGCCTTCGTCTCCTACCGCTTCTTGATTCTTAATAACCGCTTCTAGAATCTTAATAATCGTTATTTAGTTGAGTTATGTAACTAACTCAAACAAACTAACTATTCGACGTACTAGAGTATCTTCGTCTGCGTTTTCTTCTTCTTCTATGTTTTGCTTCTTCTACGTTTTTGCTTCTTCTGTGTTTTGTTTCTTTTATATTTTTTGCTTCTTCTGTGTTTTACTTCTTTTGTGTTTTGCTTCTTTTGTGTTTTTACTTCTTCTATATTTTGTACTTTTTCTGTGTTTTGCTTCTTTTGTGTTTTTGCTTCTTTTGTCTTTTGTATCTTTTATATTTTGCTTCTTTTATGTTTTCCTTCTTCTGTGTTTTGTGCTTCTTCTGTGTTTTACTTCTTCTATATTTTCTTCTGCACACTTAACACACTTATCAAAATCGTTCATTTATTTCTAACATTATTATTATTTGATTTCGTCAAAATTAATTGTGAAATCCTCTTGACTTAACAATCTCCCCCTTTTTGATGATAACAAATAATCATAATTTTAGAAAGATAAAAGTGAATGAACGAATATTATTCATATATAAAACAATATACACATATGTTATTCTCCTCATATGTTATCTTCGTTCTACTTCTGCTTTTCTTCTTTCGTCTGCTTCTGCTCTTCTTTCTTCTTCTTCTGCTCTTCTTTCTTCTGCTTCTGCTTTTCTCCCCCTATTCTTCTCTTCTTTCTTCTATTTCTCCACTTCATTCTTTTGTTTTTACTTTTCTCTTTCTTTTACTCTTCTCCCCTTTCTCTTACTTTTCTCCCCCTATTTGTTATTAATTAAAAAGTTTATCTCAGATGCTTCATGATTTTAGATCCTTCGTTTATGCAATAGCCCTATTATTGTTACAGTATAACAATATTGGGCCTACTATAGTAGGAACCACTCCAAGTTCCATGACAAACTTCTTGTTCCAAATAACTTCTTTTGCTGCTTCCGCAATTGTAATGTACTCTGACTCGATCGTCGAATCTACAATTTTCTCTTGTTTGGAACTCTTCTAACAGACTACTCCACCATTCAGTGTGAAAATATAACCTGACTGGGATTTGGAGTCATCCTGGTTAGTTTGAAAACTAGCATTGTATGCCCACTCACTATAAGATCTCCATTTCCATATATCAAAAACACATCCTTAGTCCTTCTCAAGTACTTTAGGATATTATTGACAGCCACCCATTGACCCTCACCAGGATCTAATTGATATCTACTCACAACACTTAGAGCATATGATATATCGAGTCCTGTACGTAACATAGCATATATGACTGATCCTACTGCTGAAGTATATAGGATCATACTCATGCTAGGCCTCTCATCTTATGTCTTGGGACACATAGATTTCGATATTTTTTTCCTATGAGTAATAAGAAGAAACCTTCTCTTGGGCTGCTCTATGCTAAACCTATTTAACACTTTGTCTATGTATGTTGATTATGAAAGACCTAGCAACTGCCTTGATCTATCTCTATAGATCTTTAATCCCAATGTATAAGTTGCTTCTCTAAGGCCTTTCATAGAAAAATTCTGGGACATCCAAATTTTGACTAATTGCAAACTTGAGATATCGTTTCCTATAAATAATATTCCATCCATATATAACATAAGGAATATGATAGCACTCCCACTAACCTTCTTGTATACACAAGGTTCGTTGGAATTTTGTGAGAAACCAAACTCTTTAATTATCTCATCAAATCAGATGTTCTAACTCCTAGATGCTTGCTTCAATCCATAAATGTATTTTTGAAGCTTGCATACCTTTCTGCTATTTCTGGATACGAATCCCTCAGGTTGTATCATATACACATCCTCAAGTAGGTTTCCATTTAGGAAAGCTGTCTTTACATCCATCTGCCATATTTCATAATCACAATGAGCATCAATAGCTAGGAGTATTCTAATAGATTTAAGCATACTAAATCTCTCATTATAGTGAACTCCTTGTTTTTGAAAATAACCTTTAGTGACTAGCCTCGCTTTATAGGAAATCACATTACCTTCCATGTCAATTTTCTTCTTGAAAATCCACTTGCACCCTATACGTTTTAACCATTTAGGTGGGTCAACTAAAGTCCATACTTAGTTTCATACATGGAATCTATTTTAGACTTTATGGCTTGAAACCATTTTCTAAATTCTAAACTCGTCAAAGCCTCTTTATAGGTTGTAGACTCATCGTCCTCTATGAGCAATACATTATTATGTTCTCTTATGAGAAATCCATATCTCTCTGGATCATTGCGTATCATTCTTGACCTATGAATATTTTGTGTGTTATAAGGTTCAACTATTGTCTCATCTCTGTGAATAACAATTTCGGGGTTTATGTAGTTGATCTGCGTCTATTTGAGCATCATGAACTTCATCAAGTTCAATTTTACTCCTACTGTCTTCTCTTAAAAGAAACTCTTTCTCTAAAACGACAGCATGCTTTAAGACAAACATCTTTTGCTCTAAAGCATTATAGAACTGATATCCAATTGTTCCCTTAGGATATCCTATAAACAGAAATTTATCATATTTCGTTTCAAGCTTGTCTGATTGAATCCGCTTCACATAAGCTTAACAACCCCAAACTTTCTTATAAGAAAGATAGGGCCTTTTGTTAGTCCATATCTCATATAGAGTAACTTCAGCTGCCTTTGAAGGGACAATGTTTGTCACATAAATAGCAGTCTCGAGTGCATAACCTTAAAAGGATTTCAGTAGATCTGCTAAGCCAGTCATCAACCTTACCATATCTAACAAGGTTCGGTTTCTCCTTTCAGTCACACCATTATGTTGTGGTGTGTAAGGTGGAGTCCACTGGGATAACTATACCATTATCTTCGACATAAGATAGAAATTCCTTATTTAAGTATTCACCACCTCAATCTGATCGAAGTGTCTTAATACTTCTATTGAGTTGTTTCTTTACTTTATGTCTAAACTGTTTGAACATTTCAAACACTTCAGACTTGTATCTCATTAGATACACATACCCATATCGTGAATAATCATCGATAAAAGTAATGAAGTACACAAAACCACCTTTGGCATGAATAGACATTGAACCACATACATCAGAATGTATTAGGTGTAATAACCCATTCATTCTTTCACCCTTTTATTTAAAAGGTAACTTGGTCATCTTACCTAACAAGCAAGATTCACATGTGTCATATGATTCATAATTAAATGACCCTAAGTTACCATTCTTGTGTAGCTTAATCATGCATTTCTCACTTATACTGCCATGTCGACAATGCCATAAGTAAGATGATTTTAAGTCATCTCCTTTTTGTCTTTTATTGTCATTGATATTTAAGATTAGATTGGACATATCTACTATGTAAATTCCATTACAAATGTAGCAGTACCATATAACATTTCATTTAACTTAATTGAACAACCATTGTCTGAAAAAGTTAAATGAAATTTTGCTTTATTAAGATATGAAATAGATACAATGTTTTTAGTCATAACGGGTATATAATAGCAATTTTCCAAAATTAACTCTAGCATACTAGGAAGATACAAAAAATATGTCCCTACGACTAATGCAGCAACTCTTGCTCCATTTCCAACACAAAGGTCCATCTCTCCCTTCTTAAGCAGTTTACTATCCCTAAGACACTGCATATCGACACACTTATGTGAACCACATATGATATCTGATACCCAAATGTTATGATAAAAAATAGTATTAACCTCAATGAAAAATATCATACTTGAAATAGATGGTGGGGCATCTAATGCCTTTTTCTGCTTCAACGACTCTAGATAAGCTTTGCAGTTCCTCTTCCAATGTCCTTCCTTGTTGCAATGGAAGCATATCCCCTTTGGTGCTGTCTCATTTGCCTTCTTCTTGGCTACACCTCCCACTGGCTTCTTAGACTTCTTCTTCTTCTCTTGGTTCTTCTTTCGAGAACTAGAAGTAGAGTCCACTAGCATCATAGCCTTACTGTCTTTCATGAAAGTTTGCTCAGCTATTTTGAGCAGATTAATCAGCTCAAGTATCGTAGTGGATATTTGGTTCATCTGATAGTTAAGCACAAACTGTGAATAACTATCGGTCAAACCAGTCAGAATTAAGTCTATACTTAATTCATGATCCATAATGAAGCCCAAACTACCTAATTTCTCAATGTATCCATTCATCTTCAGCACATATTGCATTGGAAATGATCCCTCAGCCATCTTTGAACAAAAAAACAACCTTGAGGTCTCGAACCTTTTAGACCTAGCTTACTCATCAAACAATTCCCTCATATGGTAGACTATGGTATGAGCATCCATAGTCTTATGTTGTTTCTACAGTTCTAGTGACATAGAGGCCAGCATTATACAGCTAGCCAACTCACTATCATCCAATAGCTTCTTATAAGCTTTCTGATCTTCATCAGATGCATCAACAACAGGGGATCAGGAAGTGGTTCATTTAGGACATATCTTAGTTTTTCATATTTAAGAACAATTCTCAAATTCTGTAACCAATCGAAGAAGTTTGGTCCCGTGAGTTTGTTAGAATCTAATAAGGAGCGTAGGTTCACACTAGAAGACATCGTACGATTTAATAACTTAGAAGAACGAGCGAAAGTGTTAAAATGTACACTTAATGCATATCTATAAGGACTTTAATAACATGCATTATGGATCCCACTATTCTTATTCAAATCCATAGCCCTCACCAAGAATTCGAGAAAACTTATAGTTTTCTTAATGGGTTGATATCCGATATTACCAAGAATGACCTTGGGTTTGCCCAACGAGTCACCTTAGGTTAATCGGTAGGTATCATTCATACCAATTGCATTCAATTATGCAACTATTGACTTGTGCCATCAACTATTGATTTAGCACACTAATTCAATTCAACTCTTGAGCCTAATCAGGTACTAGTGTTACTCTTGGCTAATTCGAATTATGAATGTAAGTCAGATTTGAGGTCTATATTAAAAATTTTAATCCTAGTTTATATGTCTTTATCTAGTCACACTAGAAATGCTATGCTCTACTTAGATTAACTCTAAATTAATCCCTACGATTTCCAAAATTCTTGCACATCAATAAGTCATCTATAATATCCCTAGGTCATATAAAATTTATCTAAACAATTTCGGCACATGACAAAATTATCTTGATGGCTAAAATCGTTAAGATAAATAAGTTAACCTATTAGACACTAAAGAGACCGATTTGATGTTCGAAAAATTTCCATAACCCTAATTTCAAGCATATGCATTAAACATGTTATTGGCATCAAAATAATACATTTCTTATCACAAAAGGACCTTATTTAGGTCTCAAAATCGAAATACATATATTATAAGTCATTTAGAAAGTCAACTCCATCAACTTTCAAAAACTTGACAAATGTTGACTTTGACTTTATTTATTAGTTGAATCAAGTTCTGAAAAATTCTAGTCTTATATATATATTCTAAACGTGTTTAATAAAAAATTCTAGAATCTAATTATTAGTAATTATTTATTAATAAATAGGAAAAAGCCAGCACATCATATGTTTATGACACTTGTCATATTACTTCTAACACTAGTTAAACATTATATCATGCATCCATAAGATAATTACTTTAACAACAAGTGTCATGCATCTCATACACATGGCAACATCTCATCTTGCATGTGCATGCATAAAATTTATAAAACAATTTTTATAAAAATTCACGTAGAATTTTCAGGCATGCATGTTCATCATATTTCCAGAATTTCCAGAACTTTATACATGCATTAGGTTGAAACTAAATTTGTAATAAAACTGAAAATAACATTTAATTGAATTTTATTTTTACAAAAACATAAAATATCACCTTATAAACATTTCTGTGAAAGAAAAATAGAAAAACAATTTTTTTGGAGTTATTACAAAATTTTCAAAGTCAGTACTTGCATTCAGTTTTCCAGAAATTCCCAGAAATTAACATATGAATAGTGTAGATATTAAGTCAAAATAAAATAGAAAATGACATTTAATTGCAATTTCCTTTAACACAAACATAATATAACATCTTATAAACGTTTATGTGAAAGAAAATCAGAAAAAAAAATTCATTTTACACGAATTATTCCAATTCAACATGCAAGTCAGTCACAACCCAGTAAACATTTTGCACATGTTCACTACATCATCTATTGCAGACATAAAATTGCTCTAATACCACTGTTGGGCTAGAGATGGTTGCATGCATCACATGCATGCGTATGCAGGGCAAGTGTTGGAATCAAGATTTTGACACATGGAAACCTAAACACCACAAGATCATACATGCACGCAAGGATATGTAAAGAACATGAAATATAAAAACATTTTTACTTTTGTTTCTCCTCCTTTCTTATTTCTTCCCTTTGTTTGGGTTGTTGAAAATACCAAACCCTTCCTTGATCACCCAAGACGTGAAAATATGGAAGATGAAACATTAAGGGTGTTAGAACACTAAACTTGATGAATTTAAGTAGACGTTCAAATGGGTAATAGATTAAGGTTATCTTGCATGCATGCTGATTTATACAACAATTGCATAATTTGCATGAAGATAACTCAAGAAACATTCTTACTCTCTCCAGAACTCTTTTAGAGCCCTTTCTATCTCATTTGAGTGTGTAAGAAGTGGAAGAAGCTCGTGCACATAAGTGAAGATGAGTCACAATCGTGGCATGCTTAAAATGGCCATACACACTATGTTTTTCATCTGATCTTTTATGCGTGTGACCCTTACGTTCCTGGTTATTTTATTCACTTGAATTAACTCTTAATTCAATCAAATTATGAAGGGTTTCATGATGCCAATTTGCCGGGATATAAGTGGATTAACACATAAGCTCTTCGATAGTTAATTATCCAACTTATGAACCCTTCTATGGACAATTACCATGCAATTCATTCTTTTACCATACTATACCCCACTTGGTTCAGAGTATAGGCTATGTGTCAACTCCCACTAGACTTGTTGCACACCATTCCGAAGACCAACATTCGTAGTCATAAAAACGTGGGAAAACTCATTTCTTCAACTTCAGGATAGATTTTGGGAAAACTTAAATCGGAATTTCAATTTGGATTCTTCAGAACATTTGTTCCCCATTCTCTTAAGTTTCTAATGACACCAAACTCATTCCATTTGGTTCATAAATCTAAAAGTTATAGCCTAAACATCTTTGGACTATTGTTATATTGAAGTAGTACACTATACTCAATTTCCATCTAGAAATTGAAAGTCTTACAGACCGAATTAAAATTTGATTTCTTAAAAAATTTGTGGCTCTATGTCTCTAACTTATTTAGAGACAAAAATCATCACAATTGGAGCTCTATAGATTACGATATCATCAAAATATTGAAGCATATTCAGTAAAAATATCCAACTCACACCCTTCCAACTGAATCCCTCACTTTGATTCAATCTCCCTTTTTCAAATTAATGCCAAAATCTAAAAATTTTAGTGGAGAGATAGAGTAATGTGTTAGGAATCTAATGCTTCAGAAATCAGGTCATTTGGAAGTCAGATGACAAAGTTATGTTCAAACGAATGAAACATATTTAGGTTGGGGGAAAGGATAAGCATGATTGCGACCTGGCGCGCCTGCCCGCAAAATTGCAATCTTGACTTGCGCGCGCCCGCAATGGCGCGGTCACAATCGCGAATTTCCTCTTCTCTCTTTTCTTCCTCCAACCTGTCTTAGTAAAAAAGGTATAACTTTCACTAACAGTATCGGATTAAGGTCATTAAAAGACCATTTTAAAGAAGACTTCTAGATATACAACTTCCTTGAAGACCTCATAAACAAAATTTGCCTTAAAGTGGGTCAAACGTTCAAACCAATGCAGCTGTCCCGAAAGTCCATCCTATGCAACATCTCAAACTTCTAATAACCGTAACTCTCAACTCCGATAACCAAATATTTCCTACTATATAGAATTGAAATGTTAGAAAGATAATCTACAACTTCCAAGAAAATAACTTTGTCTAATTCTACTTATATAGATCCAGTTTTTCCCTTGAAGGCAAAACACAATTTCTACACCTATGGAAGACTTGAAGTAAGAAATGTACAACTACAAGATGACTAAGCACATACACATTAGAAACTTCTTCAATTCTTCATTCATTTCCAAATCAAAATGAATTTCATACATAGATTTAATGACAAATCAACCTTACATTAAATTCTTAGCAAAAGATACAAAAATACATTGGATGCTCAATGTTCAATTGGCTTATAAAGCTATCCAAAACTCTAGCCACTAACATAGTACAAAAGCTAACTATCTTGGAATTTGTCTAAATACCTTGCAAGGATTCACTGATCTTCTCGATCTGCACCTGAGGAGTGGGAAAACTATTGGGTTGAGCTACATAACTCAGTGGCTAATATATTTATAGCCATTGGCGATGAGCTACATGCATCTAATCATATAAGCATACTCATCTTATCTTCACTCGACAATGTAAGTTCAACATTCATAACTCATAACTCAATACATCATCACATGAAACATATTGGATGTGATTTAACATCAAAGCATAATACTCAACTTCATCAAAACTTAACACATCAAAATGCAAATGCACAAATAAATAGCTTGAGGGTTCCAAGGAACAAAACAGAGAAATTGAAGTTTACACCGTGAACAAAACGAGTCCACTTTTCGAATCTCGTGTGCCAAAAGCAGGTAGTCGAGAGAAGGCTTTATGTCGACTTGCACATGACTACGAAACAGTTGGTCTCTCACCCACACAAAATCAAAGTTCATGCTCAATTCAATCAATCACAAGCTCATACTCTCATGTTTTTTCTTCTTTCCATTTAATCAAAATGCCATGATACAATTCCAAGGCATAGCATAATTATACTCACAATTCAATTTTTATCACATGTCATACATCATAATGCAATTTTCACATCACAATATTTCAAAGAAAATAATTTTAACATACAACACACACACAAAGCAATTTGCTCTTTCACAACAACTATAAATAAATTAACCACCTTATAATGCTTGAAAATCTAAACTCAATTTGGCCCTTCCCTTTGCTCTTGGGTAGGATTTTCTTGATTTCCTAAAACAAACTAATTTCCCATTAAATTTCAATTCAAATAAAACCCTTAAAACTTCCATAATCACAATAATTGAAATCCAGACAATTCAAACTCAAAACTAACCTACCATAGTCCATCTAGGTTAGAAAACCCAAAACCTAGCTTAGGAACCCAAAAATCAAATGGGTCTCTCAATCATCTTCTTTCAACATAACCCATTCTCTACTTCTTTCTCTACCTAAGCAAGAAAGAAAGATAACTTACCTTAAACAATCTTGATTCCTTCTATTTCCACGTTTTTTTCTTCTTCCCTAGCTTCTCTCACGACTCTCTTCTCTTTTCTTCTTTCTTCCCTACGTTTTTCTTCTTTTCTTCTTTTTAATGGATGACTTCTCTCCTTCTTCTTTCTTATTTTCGTTTTTATCCTTCTATTATGTGAGACAACACTTTGTTCTTCCAATTTTACCCTTAATGAATGTAAAAAGTCATCTTTGCCTTTCCTTTTACGCTTTATGACTCTTAAACATAGTAACATGCCAAAATTGCCCTCATACACTATTAAAACATTAATTTCACTAACTAGTAAAATCAAATCCTACTAACATTGAAATAAATATTTAAAGTCCAACAAATAATTCTATTATGACCTCATAATTCATTCTAAGGCAAAAATTCAAATTCTATGCTTATTCCATAAACTATCATGCTTAATTCAACAGGGGCCAACATTTCTCTCTCTCTTAAAAGAATTTCGTCCTCATAATTCTTACCGAAGTCACTGAAGAGATGTGGATACTTCTACTTCATCACTTCCAAAGGCTCCCATATTGCCTCCTTTGTCGAATGGTTCCTCTATAATACTTTAACCAGCGTAACAATCTTATTTCTCAAAACCTTTTCCTTCGAATATAGGATCTCTACTGGTTGCTCGTTATATATGAAATCCTCCCTTAATTGATCGTCTGAAGCTTGAATTATGTGTGAACGATCTGATCGGTACTTCCTCAGCGTCGATACGTGGAAAACATTGTGAATTTTAGATAATTCTGATGGCAAAGTAAGCTTTCAGGCTAAAGGCCTAATCTTCTCATTGATCTCATATGGGCCTATGTATCCTGGACTAAGCTTGCATTTCTTACTAAACCTCAAAACCTTTTTTTATGGAGAAGCTCTAAGAAACACCTTGTCCCCAATTCAGGCCCTAAAAGCCTCCTTTCACCTTCCTCATCCCAACAAATAGGAGTTCTGTACCTCCTACCATATAAAGCTTCATAAGATGCCATTTGAATTCCCGAGTGATAGGAATTATTGTAAGTAAAATCAATTAAAGGCAAATGATCATCCCATGAGCCTTTAAAATCTGTAGCACAAGCTCTCAACATTGCCTCCAAATTCTATATTGTCCTCTCTAATTGTCTATTGGTCTGTGGATGGAAAGTTGTACTAAAGTGTAACTTAGTTCCCAAAGCCTCTTGTAAGCTTTCCCATAATCTAGAGGTGAACCTAGGATCTCTATCCGAGACTATCGAACTTGGAATCCCTTGAAGCCTGATTATCTCATCTATGTATTTCTTGGCCAAAGCATTCAAAGAATCTGTCTGCTTAATTGGAAAGAAATGTGCGAACTTGGTTAGCCTATCCACAATAACCCATATTGCATCATGCTTCCTACTAGTTCACGACAATCTTATTAAGAAATCCATCGTAATCGTCTCCCACTTCCATTCAGGAATAGATAAGGGTTTAAGCTTGCCTAAAGGTGCCTGGTGCTTAGCCTTAACTTACTGACACACTAAGCATCTTTTGGTATACTCTGCAACATCCTTCTTCATTCCCTTCCACCAGAAATGCTTCCTTAAATCTCTATACATTCTCGTACTTCCTGGGTGCATAGTATAAGGTGCATTGTGTGCCTTATCAAGAATCTCATCCTTCATCTCTAACATATCCGGAAAACATAATATGTTTCCTACCTCCATCAATCCATCTTCCCTTACCTCTATTTCAGAAGGTTTACCACTTTTAATCTCTTCTTGGAGCCTACTCAAATATTCATCCTGTTCCTACAATTCCTTAATCTTCTCATTCAATATTGACCTCACTATAAAATTAGCCAATACACAATCAGGCTCAACTTGTCTCAATGTCACATTAATTCTGGCTAATTCCTTCAACAAAGGAAGGTACACTATCTCCACATGTGCCATAGTGGACTTCCTACTCAGTGCATCAGCTACTACATTAGCTTTCCCCGAGTGGTAGTCTATCATTAAGTCATAATCTTTCAATAGCTCTAACCATCTTCTTTATCTCAAATTCAATTCCTTTTGGCTCATTAAATACTTAAGACTCTTACGGTCTATAAATACCCTAGTAGTGACTCTATAAAGATAATGTCTCCATATCTTTAACGCAAAAATTATGGCGGCCAACTCCAAGTCATAGGTAGGATAGTTTATCTCATAAGGCTTTAATTGCCTAGAAGCATAGGCAATCCCTTTATCTCCTTGCATCAACACACACCCTAATCCCTTCCTTGAGGCATCATTGTACACTGTGTATCCACCATTACTCGAAGGCAAAGTCAAAATTGATGTACTCGCCAATCTGTACTTAAGCTCCTCAAAGCTCTTTTGACATTCATCTGTCCTCACAAACTTCTGATTCTTCCTTATTAATTTGGAAAGTGGAGTAGCTATCATAGAAAAGCCCTCCACAAACCTTCTGTAATATCCAGCTAAACCCAAGAAACTTCTCACTTTAGCTACATTCTTAGGTGCTTCTCATTTCACAACTGCTTCTATCTTCCTCGAAACCATATGCACTCTTTTTTATAAAACTACATGTCCAATGAACACCACTTCCTTTAACCAAAATTCACATTTATCAAATTTAGCATATAACACTTCCTTCTTCAATGTCTTCAAAGCAAGCCTCAAATGTTCCTCATACTCCTCGTCACTCTTGGAATAAACCAATATGTCACCAATAAAGACTATGAGAAATTGGTCTAAGAAAGGCTTCAAGACTCTATTCGTCAAATCCATGAATGTTGCAGGTGCATTCGTTAACCCAAAAGGCATGAGCAAGAACTCAAAGTGGCCATACCATGTGCTAAAAGCAGTCTTTGACATATCAATCTCCTTTATCCTCAACTGGTGGTAACCCGATCTCAAATCTATCTTGGAAAAGACTCTTGACCCTTGCAATTGATCAAACAAATCATCTATCTCCAGGAGCGGATATATGTTCTTAATGGTGACATGGTTAAGCTTCCTATAATCCACACACAGTCGCAATGACCCATCTTTCTTCTTCACAAAAAGGACCGGAGCTCCCCAAGGCGAAGAGCTTCCAATAAATCTTCCAATTGCTCCTTAAACTCGTTCAATTCTGCCAGAGCCATTCTATAAGGATGAATCGATATTGGCATTGTGCCCAGAAGAAGCTCAATGGGAAATTCAATTTCCCTAAGTGTCGGTAGTCCTGGTAACTCCTCGGGAAAGACATCCGAGAATTCCATGACTGTTGATATATCTTCTAACTTCCTTTTATCTGCCTTCATGTCTACCACATAGGCCAAATATGCTTCATATCCTTTCCTCATCATTTTCTCCACTATCAGAGCTGAAACAACTCTAGTTGGACTTAACCTTCTGTCTCCCACAAACACCACCTTTCTTCCATTATCCAACTCGAACTCCACTGTCTTCTATTTGCATTCTAAGTTGGCATGACACTTTTATAGCGTATCCATGCCTAATATCATGTCTAATCCCCCCATATTTAAAGAAATCAAAACCACCACTAATTGTCCTCCACCAATACATATCTCACAATCTTTATAAACTTGTTTAATAATAATATACTGGCCGTTTGGAGTACTCACCATCAAAGGAGCATCTAATGGGCTCAAATTTCTCCTATCCACTGTTCTATTAGATGACACAAATAAATGGGTGGAACCCGAATCAATCAAAACAATTACATCATCATCAATTAATTTAACCATACCAGTGACGACCTCCGAAGCTGTCTCTGCATCCTCCCTCGTCATAACAAGCACTTTAGCTGGTGCTTGTCCCCTCAATCTCCCTGAAGGGTTTACTTTCCTGGCCATATCAGAACTTCTACTGCCCACTTCCGTTACTGTCCTGTATCCCACTGTCTCGGCCCTCTTTGGAGCTTGCATCTGACTTCTCTCATGTCTTAGATTCTGAGGACATTCTCTTGTCATACGTCATTTCTCCCCGCAATTGAGACACGCTCCAGTCAATCGGTAACATACCCCTCTATGAAATCTTTTGCATTGTTCACATTTAGGAATGGGTGGCTTATCCCCATCTCCCTTCCTACTGCCTCCAGTCGTTGAGGCTTGATGTGAAACAGTATAAGTCCTCATAGGTTTAGGTCTGCTCTCCTCAGACTATACAGGGAAAGTCCTGGTACTTCTCTCGGTCATAGAAGTATCATCTCCCCTCTTGGACTATTCTCTCCCCTTTCTCTTCTTGTTCACTTCACTCTTGATGTTCTCCACATTTTCCACTCTCAATGTTGCTTCAATCAGCTGTTGGAAGTCACAGAAATTATGTGCCACCACTTTCTCTCTGATGGCCAAGTGCAATCCCGCTTCAAATATTCGGCACCTAACCGCTTTGCTCATCATTAACTCAGTTGCATATTGGGCCAATTGTGTAAATTGGTGCTCATACTCGCTCACCGTCATCTCCCTCTAGGTGAGGCTCAAAAACTCTCTTTAGTTATGCCGAATGTACACTTCAGACAAATACTTCTTTTTATACATTGCTAAGAAATCTTTCCATGCGAGCACTGACGGTCTCATCTGACTCCCCGATACACACTCCCACCAATGCAAAGCATCTCCCTGAAGCAAACTAGCAGCATACATAACCTTCTCATCATCCTCACAATCCATTTGATCCAGTATCCTCTCGATCTTTCTCATCCAAGTCTCAACTTCTTCTGGATCCATGGTCCCATAGAAATCCACTACCCCATACTTCCTCAGCTTGCCAAACTGCTTCCCCTTCTTAACTGGGACCGAACCAGAAGCCTGCGGCATTTGACCCATAACCTAGACAAAGGCTTGAGTAAATACCTGAAACAATCTCAGATCCAAGGGAGGCACTTGTTCTGACGGAACAAGCGACTCCTGTATCTGTGATCGAATGGGCTTACTACCATGCCCTACAGAAGCCTTGGCATTTCCTAGAGCTACTGACTCATCGGTACTCTCCTCCCTCAGTGGAGAGTTAGGTGCAATCGATCCTTGCAATATCCCTCATGTCCTCCTACAAGGTGGCATTTCACTCCTTAAATAGAAACACTAAGGATTAGCTTACATTTTATTTCAATCCTATTTCTGACATGTATGCATGTCATTTAATGCAATCAATCAATTTAACATTGCAAACAATTAATCACATAGCATAAAAATTTATTCTACCATGCACTCTAAGCCTAGGAAAAACCAAAGCTCTAATAGCAAACAATGTTGGACCCAGTTTCTGGAGCCCAACATTCGTAGTCATAAAAACGTGGGTAAACTCATTTCCTCAACTTTAGGATAGATTTTGGGAAACCTTAAATCAGAATTTCAATTTGGCTTCTTTATAACATTTTTTCCCCATTGTCTTAAGTTCTAATGACATTAAACTCATTCCATTTGGTTAAAAAATCTAAAAGTTATAGCCAAACATCTTCAGACTGTCGTTATACTGAAGTAGTATACGATACTCAAATTCCATATAGAACTTGAAAGTATTATAAACCGAATTAAAATTTGCGTTATTCAGAAACTTTGTGGATCTATGTCTCTATTTTGTTTAGAGACAAAAATTATCGCAATTGGAGCTCTACGGGTTAAGATATCATCAAAATACTGAAGTATGTTCAGTAAAATTATCCAACTCACACTCTTCCAACCGATCCCCTCACTTTGATTCAATCAATCTTTTTAAAATTAATAAAAAAAGCTATAAATTGTTTTTCAGAGATAGAAAAATGTGTTAGGAATCCAATTCTTTAAAAATCATATCATTTGGAGGTTAGATGACAAAGTTATGGTCAAAAGAGTGAAACATGTTCAGGCTGGGGGAAAGGACCTGCGGGTCGCGATCACGACTTGCCACAATCGCGAATTTCCTCTTCTCTGTTTTCTTCCTCCAACCTGTCTTGATGAAAAGAGCATAACTTCCACTACAAGTATCAGATTAAGGTAATTCAAAGACCATTTTAAATAAGACTTCTAGATCTACAACTTCCATGAACACCTCAGAAACAAAAATGTTCCTGGAAGTGGTTCAAAACTTCAAACCAATGCAGCTATACTGAAAGTCCATCCTATGCAGCATCCCAAACTTCTAATAACCATAACACTCAACTCCGATATCCAAATATTTCCTACTATATAGAATTGAAAATCTAGAAAGATAATAAACAAATTTCAAGAATACTGTTTAATTCTACCTATATCGATCCATTTTTTCCCTTGAAGGAAAGGAAAAACATAATTTCTACACCTATGGAAGACTTGAAATAAGAAATGTACAACTACAAGAGGACTAAGCACATACACATTGGAAACTTCTTCAATTCTTCATTCATTTCCAAATCAAAATGAAGTTCATACATAGCTTTAATTACAAATCAACATTACATCAAAGTCTTAACAAAAGATACAAAAATACATTGGATGCTCAATGTTTAATGTGCTTATAAAGCTATCCAAAAGTCTAGCCACTAACTTAGAACAAGGCTAACTATCTTGGAATTTGTCCAAATGCCTTGCAAGGATTCACTGATCTTCTCGATCTGCACTTGAGGAGTGGGAAAAATGTTGGGTTGAACTACATAGCTTAGTGGATAATATATTTATAGCCATTGACAATGAGCCATAAAATCAAACATACATGCATCTAATCATATAAGCATACTCATATTAACTTGACCCAACAATGTAAGTTCAACATTCATAACTCATAACTCAATACATCATCACATAAAACATATTGGATGTGATTTAACGTCAAATCATAATACTCAACTTCATCAAAACTTAACATTTCAAAATGCAAATGCATAAACAAATGACTCGAGGATTCCGTGGAATAAAACAGTGAAATCGAAGTTTACTCTGTGAGTGACACGAGTCCACTTTTCGGATCTTGTGTGCCAAAAGCGGGCAGTCAGGAGAATGATTTATGTCGATGTGCACATGACTATGAAATGGTTGGTCTCGCACCCAAACAAAATCAAATCTCATGCTCAATTCAATCAATCACAAGTTCATTTTCTCATGCTTTTTCTTCTTTCCATTTAATCAAAATGCCATGATACAATTCCAAGGCAGGGCATAATTACACTCACAATTCAATTTTTATCACATGTCATACATCATAATGCAATTTCCACATCACAATATTTCAAAGAAAATTATTTTAACACACAACACACACACAAAGCAATTTGGTTATTACACAACAACTATAAATAAATTACTCACCTTATAACTCTTGAAAATCCAAACTCAATTTGGCCCTTCCCTTTGCTCTTGGGTAGGATTTTATTGATTTCCTAAAACAAACCAATTTCCCATTAAATTCCAATTTAACTAAAACCCTTAAAACTTCCATAATCACAACAATTGAAATCCACACAATTCAAACTCAAAACTAACCTACTTATAGTCCATCTAGGTTAGAAAACCCAAAACCTAGCTTAAGAACCCAAAAATCAAATAGGTCTCTCAATCATCTTCTTTCAACATAACCCATTCTCTACTTCTTTCTCTACCTAAGCAAGAAAGAAAGATAACTTACCTTAAACAAGCTTGATTCCTTCTCT
>JANQBM010000220.1:31385174-31400120 GCA_025594535.1 Erythroxylum domingense
CCAAATCGGAGTTAAGAGCAACAAGTTATAACAGTTTAGGTTTAAGTAGTTGGATTCCGGCAAGTGGGTTCTAACAGATACTCACTTTAGCTCATATTTGATCTTATATACATTTTGAAAGTGAAGTAAATAAAACGACTCAAAAGTATGTCCATTGAAGCCATCTTTTCAAATTCCATATTATATTAATTTATGGAGCATGAAGAAGAAGAAGATTGAAAGCAAGAGAAGACAATTAAATGCCAAGAAAGATGAGACATATGCTGGAAACACAAAGAAGAATACTGCATTGTAACTAAAGGCTATGTAGTATTTTAATTCCACTAACATTTAAGGCATAAAGAATACATGTATGTGATATGAAGAGGGGCTGGTGACATGAAGATGGCTGGCAAGAGGACAAATTTGAAATGGTGTTGACTGTAGTATGAAAAAGCTGGGATAATAAAACAAAAATTAGACAGTTACACATTTGGAGGGCTCTTACTCACGGCTATATGGATTGCATGGGCTGAATGTGTATCACGTGAGTTACAGCTATTATTCCATGTTGAAAGTATAAAAAAACAAAGAGATATGGAGGTGTTGGGTTGAGTAAAAGAACGTGAGTGTGTGAGTGTTGCAAAAAGGTGGAAGAATAAAAACGTGGGAGAGCTAGAATGGGAGGCTGAAATGAAAATGTAACAATTGTCCATTTTATCTAATTTTTAACCAAGCTACCTCGTGAGTCTCGAAAGGAGCTATGAAATAAGAAAAATGTGGTGGAAGCGTCAGCTGTGGGGGCTGAAGTGGAGAAGAAAAGAAGGGACAGTTGAAACAAGGTGAAGACCGAAGGAGAGGGTAGAAGCTGGATCATTTTATCCTATTCGGTTAAGTCATCTCTCCACTGATTTGAAGCTAGTTTTTTTCATAAAAAGAGAGTGGAAAGGTTGCTGCATTTTGGAGAATAAAATGAGGAGTGTGGGGGCTGGAATGGTGAGAAGCAAAGTTCCCATCTTTGTTGAAAAGTGAAGAAAACTTGAGTAGAGGCTGCCTCATTTTAGTTTTAACATTGCTAGGAGGGCTAAAGAAGGAAAAAAAAATAGCAGTGTTGGGTTTGCCATGGTTGCTTGCATCATATATTTAGCACCCCACTCCCATTTGACGCATACACATGTTCCCTTCAGACGTATGTGCACATGCCCAATGGAAATGGCATGCTAATTTATTCACTTTCACATATCGCTTGGCATTAGAAATTAAAATCATAAATAACACAATGTCGAAAACCCAAAATTTCCTCATTTCATTTCATTAACCTTAATTTACAATGTAACATTATATTCATCATCATACAATATCAACCTATTAGAGTCCACAGCTCTATTTACAAAATATGCTTCATATATGAGGAATTAACAAAACAAATAAGATTAATCCTTCAGTCTCAACTGATCAACCTTTGAGCTATAACTTCTATCCAAAAGTTATACAAGATCTCTTCTAAGCAGTCTTAGAAGCTAAGTCGTCGCTCTCTCAAACTTGAAAATGTCAACGTTGCAATTTGGTTGAGTTTTGCGAACTCAGTTAAGCAACCATCCTCGATGGTTCTCCCTTATCATGCAATACAACAATTCATGTTATCATATATTTCACATCATCTTAATTATCATCATGTAATAGCACAAAACACTTTGTTAACAATTGTCACAATTCAAAATCCATACAATTTATCATTACATTGCGATCATGCAGAATATATTCATTGATAAGCTTTCACACATTTCATATAATAAAAGTCCTTAAAACATCGAAATGATTCATTTTGTTCATATCGTATGTGTATGCAATGTTTACGAGACTCAAATTCATTTATTACATTGTTGTGACTGAGGGCCTTTTTCACTGTCCCGTATCTATTGTGGATACTGGGCTCATTCATACTGTCCCTTATCCGTTGGGGATACAGGCTCAATATACATATTGAACCATAGGTTCTTACCACAGGTGTCTGAGCTTTAAGCTCTTTTTCACTAGCAACTATAGTCACAACTACCTTTATATTTCATGCATTATGCATTACACATATTCAATAATTATGTTCAATCATTTACATTTTCTTTCACTTTCCAATTCACATTTATCATTGAAATTTTAGTCCGGCATTCAATATATAAGTTGAGAACACATGTAGTTAATCACATTCGTATTCAAAGAACACTTCCAATACAGTCCTGAATATTAAACTCCTAAAACAATCAATTGTCCAAAATTAATAAACATACATCACATACCAATTCAATTCAAATTTAGCAAACAATCAAGGTGAGACCATCTTAGGTTACTCAAAATTGCTCCCTCTAGCTTATTGCCTTGAAGTCCCGGCAACGTCTGGAAGTGGTCGCTCTACATACTCTTCTATATGCAATCACATACATTTTCATATTAATACATTGCATATTCAGAATAATAAGCACATCTATAAATGTATCATGTATAATGCATGTTTAATAACAAATTCTCGGGTATGTTTCTTTGTTACACTTTAAAAACAATTTACAACTCCTTCCAAACATTTTTTAGTCCAAAATACACTTTACTCACCTTAACCCCTTTCATTCATCATCAACTAAATTCAATGACCAAATTGATTGCATTTTAACTCTCAACCCTCTACTCATTTAATTCAACATTGCCTACCTCATTCAAAATGCATCAAACAATCTTATCACACATTTAACCAACTTTTTCTAGAATTTCTCATGCAGATTTTGGGTCAGATTTTTATGGCCATTTTGACCTAGAAACTGATGTTTTAAGGCAATACTTTCTTCTAATAAAATATTCCTCTATGTCTTAAGTTTCAAAAGAAACAAAAATCATTCAATTTTGTTGATGATTCCATGAGTTATACTCAAAATACCACAGACTATGCACGTTCGAAATTTTGACTAGTGCATGATTGAAGAATTAGTGCACTCCAACTTGTAAAACTCATATCTCTCAATTCAGATATCCAAAAATTACAAACTTTATACCAATAGACAGATAAGAGAATAAGATACAACTTTTATAAAGAAAACTTTATCTGATTCATCCCACACCAATACAATTTGTTCGATCAAAATAGGATATGATTTCTGTCAAAGGTAGTGCTGCAACCTATGCCAGAACTCAATTTCAAGCTAAATTTCAAGACCCATAAGGACAGAATTAAAATTCAATTCTGCATTGAAATTTTATCCATATGTCTCTAGTTTAATATGAATTAAAAATCATTTCATTTGGATATCTATAGATCAATATATGGCCAAAATATAGATGCATGTTCAATTTCATTTCATTTCTCTTCCACATCACAATATACCCAAAAACAAGACATTTATACATCCTTTTTTTTCTCATCCACATTTCACATATACTCAACTACATTTAACACTTTCAATCAATCTCTATCTATCATCAAAACATTGTTATTAAATCAAATCATGAAAAACTATCATAACTCAAAACTTCTTCAAAAATATCTGCTTACACGATCTTCATCATATAAGGAGAAATAGGTTAGGTTTTATAGTAAGAAGATGATGATGATCAGATCTTGTTGAAGTAGTAGGTTGTTGGATGATAGCAACTTCAAAATGGTGGACGTTAGTGAGAGTTTCGTTTATGGAGAGAAAAGAATGAAGAAGATGAGAGTGTTTAATACAAATGAAAGACAAAAATAAAGATGTCTTGCAAGGTGTTAAAATCGTGAGTTTTAAAAAGCTTGGTGAGTGTCATGACACTTACCACTTGATTAACAAATAAACATCTTCTAAATTTTTACCTAATGTCATTAAATCTCTAGTCCATTTGTCCTACAATTTCTAATCTAATTGTCTCTCAATTTTTTATGACATTTGTCATTAAATCTAAATGTTTCTTATCAATAATTTCTACTGTCATTTGACATTTATTTCTACTACCATTTATTAATTGTTATGCCACTTAGCATTTTTCCTAGTCAAAAAATACCCCAAAATTTAGAAAATTTCCAAAAAATTTCCAAAAACTCTAAATCAATACTTATACACACCAACGCAATTTTCAATACATAAAAACAACAATTCATACTAAAAATCACTTTTATAAATCCATTATACCTAGAAAATGTCAACGATGTATGTACAATTATTTTAATGAGTGTCAACATTATTCACATGTATGAGTATGCCATATGATGCATAAAATGTACTTCTAAATTTTCAATAAACTCTCGTGAAAAGAATCCTAGGGTCCTAACCCTGATCGTGGCATAATGGGATGTTACAACATGTATGCATATGCAGTAGAAGCGTTGAAATCTAAATTCCGACACCATGACAACCCAAAAATCACAGAATCATACATGGATATGTAAAGAACATGAAATATAAAACTTTTACCTTTCGTTTCTTATCTTTTCTTGTTTCTTCTCTTTGTTTGGATTGTTGCAAATACCAAACCCTTCCTTGATCAACCAAAAACACGCAAAGAAAATGAAGAAACAATGAATAAGGGTGATTTGAGCAACAAACTAGATGAGTTCTAGTAAATGCTCAAAATGATAGAAGATAGATCAAGAAGCTTATTGCTTGCACTTAGATTCATGCAATAATTGCATAAATTGTAAGAACAAGGCTCTTGAAACCTCTCTCTCACTCTAGAACTCTTCTAGAGCCCTTATGCTCTCACTTGAGTGTGTAAGAAGTGGTAAGACCTTGTGTACATTAGTGAAGAACTCAGTTATGTACTCATTTGTGCCCTCTGTCATGAACGTAGCCAATGAGCCACGAACGTGGCATACTTAAAAAATAGGCTCGCCTTCTGCCATGATTGTGGCTCATACACACTATGTTTTTCATCTGATGTTTTTATACGTGTGACCTTTAGATTCCTGGTTATTTTAGGCAATTGAGTTAACTTATAATTTAAAAAAATCATGAAGGGTTTTATGATGCCAATTTGTCTGAATATAAGTGAATTAACACACGAACTCTTCGATAGTTAATTATCCAACTTATGAACCTTTCTATAGACAATTACTGTGCAATTACTCCTTTCACCATACTATACCCCACTTGGTTTGTAGTATGGGTGTGTGTCAACTTCCACTAGACTAACTATGTCACATCTAGTCTAGTTGATGTTAGCTCTTATCCTAAGATCTCATTACTCTATGTGTCATTGAAGAATCTCTTTATGACACATAATTGCTTTAGCTAGAGACTCTTGAGTAATGACCCTGATAAGAGGTCGTGGGTATCATCTCGTTCTATTAGGAGTGGTGAATCCTTTATTGGCTACCCAATTACCTTCAAATACAAATAGCTGTACCCAATCACCACCCTAAGAGTGACCTTGTCTTGAGATAACAAGGAATGATGTCAAAGCACAGGATTGGTATCCAAGATATCCTCGAATACCTCAAGTCTAAGAATATTTGCACCACTGTTATGATGAGATTAATCATTGACATTTGATAGGTCATCCATATGATAATCTCATAGTGGGTCATCCGATGTATTTACTACCCTTAGTAAGCATCCACATGTTAACTCTAAACAACTCATACTTACAGTTTGTAAGATCCACTACTCGATCAAATCAAGGAATATAATATGTGCTAGTCTGTTTGGATTAATAATGTACTGTCTTATTAATCCTATGACAAGGGATTATTTAGATACTAACATAATTGTATATGATAGGAATCTCATTATCATGATCTCATCATGATTTCCTTCATGCTATGTTTTGTATCATGGACTTCATTAGTTCGATTTAAGATCAATATCAATTCATATATAAACGAAGATCAAATTAATGAAAAATGCCTTTCTCTTTATTAATCAAAATAAAGTTTGTACAAAAGTGATAAAGGTGATTGTCTTTAAAGCACTACTCTAACAATCTCCCACATGCACTAAAGCTAATCGCCTTTGTATGTAATACCATAAGCGAGTAAACAAGAATCAAATTTTATCTGAGGAACTGGCTTAGTCAAAGGATCAGCGATGTTCTGATCTGTGGGCATTCTCTTAATCTTCACATCACCTCTATCAATTATTTCCCTGATCAGGTGATATCTCCTGAGTGCATGCTTGGACCTCTAATGAGACCTTAGTTCCTTGGCTTGAGTAATAGCCCCATTGTTATCATAATAAAACAATATTGGGTTTAGTATGATAGGAACTGCTCCAAGTTCCACAACGAACTTTTTGATGCAAATAGCTTCTTTTGCCACTTCTGCAATTGCAATATACTCTAACTCGGTAGTCGAATCTTCAGTCGTCTCTTGTTTGGAACTCATCCAACTGACTGCTTCACTATTCAGTGTGAAAACATAACCTGACTGGAATTTAGAGTCATCCTAATCAGATTGAAAACTAGCATTTGTATGCCCAGTCACTACAAGATCTCCATTTCCATATATCAAGAATACATCCTTAGTCCTTCTAAAGTATTTTAGGATATTCTTGATAGCCACTCAGTGACCCTCACTAGGATCTGATTGATATCTATTCGTAACATTTAGAGTATATGATATATTAGGTCTTTTACATAACATAGCAGACATAATTGATCCCACTGTCGAAGCATATGAGATCACACTCATGCGAGTCCTCTCTTCTTGTGTCGTGGGGCACATAGATTTCGAGAGTTTTCTCCCATGAGTCATGGGAGGAAACCCTCTCTTAGACTTCTCAATGCTAAACCTATTTAGCACTTTGTCTATATATGTTGGCTATGAAAGACCTAACAACTTCCTTGATCTATCTCTATAGATCTTTATTCCCAATATATAAGTTGCTTTTCTAAGGTCTTTCATGGAAAAATTCTGGGATAACCAAATTTTGACTGATTACAAACTTGAGACACCATTTCCTATTAGTAATATATCATCCACTTATAACACAAGGAATATGATAGCCCTCCCACTAACCTTCTTGTACACATAAGGTTCATCAGGATTTTGTGAGAAACCAAACTGTTTGATTGTCTCATCAAATTAGATGTTCCAACTCTTAGATGCTTGCTTCAATCCATAAATGGATTTTTGAAGCTTGCATACCTTTCTGCCATCTCTAAATATGAAGCCCTCAGGTTGTATCATATATACATCCTCAGCTAGGTTTCCATTTAGGAAAGTTGTGTTCATATCCATCTACCACATTTCATAATCATAATGAGCAGCAATGACTAGGATTATTCTAATGGATTTAAGCATGGCTACGGGGCTGAATGTCTCGTCATAGTCAACTCTTTATCTTTGACGATAACCTTTAGTGACTATCCTCCCCTTATAGGTAATCGCATTACCTTCCATGTCGATTTTCTTTTTGAAAATCCACTTGCACTCTATGGGTTTTAACCCTTCGGGTGGGTCAACCAAAGTCTATACTTGGTTTTCATACATGGAATCCATTTTGGACTTCATAGCTTGAAGCCAATTTGTAGATTCTAAACTCTTCAGAGCCTCTTCACAGGTTGTAAGCTCATCGTCCTCGATGAGCAATACGTCATTTTGTTTGCTTATGAGAAATCCATATCTCTCTGGAATATTGTATATCCTGATTGACCTACAAACATTTTGTGTGCTAGAAGGTTCAACTATTGTCTAATCTCTGTGAACAAAAATTTCAGGTTCAGGTAATTGATCTGTATCTGTTTGAGCATCATGAACTTCATCAAGTTCAACTTTACTCCTAATGTCTTCTCTTAGAAGAAACTCTTTCTCTAAAAAGACAGCATACTTTGAGATAAATACCTTTTGCTCTAAAGCATTATAGAACTTATATCCAATTGTTTCCTTAGGATATCTTATAAACAGATATTTATTAGATTTCGCTTCAAGCTTGTCTAATTAAATCCGCTTCAAATAAGTCAGACAACCTTAGACTTAAAGATAGGGCCTTTTGTTAATCCATATCTCATATGGAGTAACTTCAACTGCCTTTGAAGGTACTTTGTTTGTCATATAAACAACAATCTCGAGTGCATAACCCCAAAAGGATTTTGGTAGATTTGTTAAGCCCATCATTGAACTTACCATGTCTAACAATGTTTGGTTTCTCCTTTTAGCTACACCATTATATTATGGTTTGTAAGGTAGAGTCCACTGGGATATTATCCCATTATCTCTGAGATAAGATAGAAATTCTTTGTTTAAGTATTCACCATCTCAATCTGATCAAAGTGTTTTAATACTTCTACTGAGCTATTTCTCTACTTCATATCTAAATTGTTTGAACATTTCAAACACTTCAGACATGTATCTCATTAAATACACATACCCATATCGTGAATAATCATCGATAAAAGTAATGAAGTACACAAAACCACCTCTGGCATGAATGGACATCAGACCGCATACATCAGAATGTATTAGTTCTAATAACCCATTCATTCATTCACCTTTTCCTTTAAAAGGTAATTTAGTCATCTTGCCTAACAAACAAGATTAACATGTGTCATATGATTCATAAGCAAATGACCCTAGGCTACCATTCTTGTGTAGCTTAATCATATGTTTCTCACTTATATGGCCAAGTCGACAATGCCATAAGTAAGATGATTTTAAGTTATCTCATTTTTGTCTTTTATTGTCATTGAGATTTATAATTGGATTGGACATATCTAATATGTAAATTCCATTGCACAATGTAGTAGTACCATATAAAATTTCATTCAACTTAATTGAACAACCATTACTTAAGAAAGTTAAATAAAATCCAGTTTTATTAAGACATGAAATAGATACAATGTTTTTAGTCATAAAGGGTACATAATAGCAATTTTCCAAAACTAACTCTAGCTTACTAGGAAGATACAAAACATATGTCCCTACAGCTAATGCAGCAAGCAATCTTGCTCCATTTCCCATATGTAGGTCCATCTCTCCCTTCTTGAGTAGTCTACTATCCCTGAGACCCTGCATATCAACACATATGTGTGAGCCACATTTGATATCTAATACCTAAATGTTATGATTAGAAATAGTATTAATTTCAATGACAAATATCATACCTGAGGTAGACGGTGGGGCATCTAATGCCTTCTTATGCTTCAGTGACTCCAGATAAGCTTTGTAGTTCCTCTTCCAATGTCCTTCCTTATTGTAATGGAAGCATATCCCTTTTGGTGTTATCTCCTTTGCCTTCTTCTTGGCTACACCTCCCATTGGCTTCTTAGACTTCTTCTTCTTCTTTTGGTTCTTCTTTCGAGAACTAGAAGCAGAGTCCACCAACACGACAGCCTTACTATCTTTCTTGATAGTCTGCTCAGTTGTTTTGAGCAGATTAACTAGCTCAGGTATTGTTGTGGATATTTAGTTCATCCGATAGTTAAGCACAAACTGTAAATAACTATCGGTCAAACCAGTCAGAATTAAGTCTATACTTAATTCATGATCCATTATGAAGCCCATACTAGCTAATCTCTCAATGTATCCATTCATCTTCAGTGTATACTACACTGAAGATGATCCCTCAACCATCTTAGAATGGAAAAGCAACCTCGAGGTCTCAAACCTTTCAGATCGAGCTTGCTCAGCAAATAGGTCCCTCAGATGGTAGACTATGGTATGAGCATCTATAGCCTTATGTTGCTTCTGCAGTTCTAGTGATATAGAAGCCAACATTATACAACTAGCTAACTCACTATCATCCAGTAGCTTCTTATATGCTTTTTGATCTTCATCAGATGCAGCGATAGCAGGGGGTCGGGAAGTGGTGCATCTAGGATATATCTTAGTTTTTTGGATTTGAGAACAATTCTCAAATTCCGTAGCCAATCCAAAAAGTTAGGTTCTGTGAGTTTGTTGGAATCTAATAGGGAGCATAAGTTCACACTAGAAGACATCATCTGATTCAATAACCTAGGAGAATGAGACAAAATGTTAGAATGTGCATTAATGCATATCGATAAGGACTTTAATCACATACATTATAGGTCCTACTATTCTTATTCAAATCCATAATCGTCACTACAAATTCGAGAAAACTTATAGTTTTCTTAATGGGTCGATATTTGATATCACCAGGAATGACCTTTGGTTTGCCCAACAAGCCATTTTAGTTCAATCAGTAGGTAGCATTCAAACCAATTGCATTCATTTATAAAACTATCGACTTGTGTCATCAATTATTGATTTAGCATACTCAATAGGTCATCAACTCTTGATTTGTATACATCACATGTATATAACCCAGCTTCGCCTCTATCTATATTGACCTTGGGTTTGCTCAACAAATCAATGCTTCCAATTAGGACCAACCCATTAATCTGGAAATCTAATTTCCATGGTTTGAACATATTCATGTAGAGCGAGCTTGGGTTTGCCCAATAACCTAACTCTAAAAGAACCCTGGTTCTTGCCATATCAATGGAAGGCATAAGTCCAAATATTTGGTTGAGGGATTTGTCCTCTAGTCTCATCAATACTTGATTATGTATATCACATGTATACATTTAGATTATGGACAACTCAATTAAATTGAGCCTATATCCATAACTACCCTTATAATACATCTAATGCATGTATCATACAAGGTAGGTTTAATTTAGTTTGTGACTTGACTATGCATCTAAAGTTTGTGATTCGATTAAACTCTTGAACCTAATCGAGCACTAGTGTTAGTCTTGGTTAATTCAAATTATGAATATGATTCGATTAGGAACCCTAAAATTCAATTATTTTGATGTCTAGATTAAACACTTTAATCCTAGTCTATATGCCTTTATCTAGCCACACTATAAATGTTATGCTCTGCTTGGATTAATTCTAAATTAATCTCTAGGGTTTCCAAAATTTCGATACATCAATTAGTCATCTATAATATATCTAGGTCATCTCAAATTTATCTAAACAATTTTGGCACTAGCCAAAATTATCTTGACGGCCAAAATCGTCAAGATAAATAAGTTAACCTACAAGACACTCACGGGACCGATTCGTTGTTCGAAAAATTTCAGGAACCCTAATTTCAAGCACATACATTAAGCTGCTATTAACTTTATTAAGATCTTATAACCTAAATACATACACTATAAGTCATTAAGTAAGTCAACTCCATCAACTTTCAAAAAGTTGACCAGTGTTGACTTTGACTTGATTTAATAAATGAATCAAATTCAATTAATTATGGAAAAATTCAAGAGTATTATAAACATTATAAATGTGTCTAAAAAAAATTCCAGAGCCTAATTTTTAGAAATTATTTATTAATAAATTGGAATAAGCCAGCACATTACGTATGTATGACACTTGTCATGTTACTTCTAACACTAGTCAAACATTACATCATGCATGCATAAGATAATCACTTTAATAACAAGTGTCATACATCTCATACATGTGACAACATCTCATCTTATATGTGTATGCATAAAGTTTATAAAAACAATTTTTATAGAAATTAATATGGACTTTTATATGGATGCATGTTCATCTCATTTCCAGAATTTCCAAGAACTTCATACATGCATTAAACTAAAACTAAATTCGTAATAAAATAGCAAATGACATTCAATTGCATTTTATTTTTACAAAAACATAAAATAACACATTATAAACATTTATGTGAAAGAAAAATAGACAAAAAAAATTTCTAAAATTATTACAAGATTTTCAACATCAGCATATGCATTAAATTTTCCATAAATTCCCAGAAACCAACATATGAATAGTTTAGATATTAATTCGAAATAAAATAGCAAATGAGATTCAATTGCAATTTCCTTTAACAAAAACATAATATAACATCTTATAAACATTTATACAAAATAAAAGCACAAAAACATTTTTTATACATTTTACAAGAATTATTCCAAATCAATATGCATGTTAATCACAAGCCAGCAAACATTTTGCACATGTTCAATACATCTCTAATACATGCATAAACTTGCTCTGATACCATTATTGGGTTTGGCACGGTTGTATGCATCATATGCATGCATATGCATTGGAAGTGTCGGAATCTAGATTGTGATGCCATGACAACCCGAATATCACATAATCATACATTCATGTATGGATATGTAAAGAACATGAAATATAAAACTTTTACCTTTCGTTTCTCCTCCTTTCCTATTTCTTCTCCTTGTTTGGGTTATTGCAAACACCAAACTCTTCCTTGATCACCCAAGAACACGCAAAGAAGATGAAGAAACAATGTATAAGGGTGATTTGAGCATCAAATTAGGTGAGTTATAGTAGATTCTCAAAATGATAGAAGATAGATCAAGAAGCTTGTTGCTTGCACTTAGATTCATACAACAATTGCATAAATTGCAAGAATAAGACTTTGGATACCTCTCTCTCACTCTAAAACTCTTCTAGTGCCCTTATGCTCTCACTTGAGTATGTAAGAAGTGGTAAGACCTTGTGTACATAAGTGAAGAACTCATTTATGTACTCATTCGTGCCCTCTGTCACAATCGTGACCAATGAACCACGATCGAGGCAAACTTAAAGAATAGGCTCGCCTTCGGCCATGATCATGGCCTACTTAAAATTAGTCATACACACTATGTTTTTCATTCAATCTTTTATGCGTGTGACCTTTATATTCCCTGTTTTTTTAGGCACTTAAATTAACTCTTAATTCAAGCAAATCATGAATGGTTTTATGATGCCAATTTGCCGAAATATAAGTGGATTAACACAAGAACTCTTCAATAGTGAATTATCCAAATTATGAACCTTTCCATAGATAATTACTATGCAATTCGTCCTTTCACCATACTATACCCCACTTAGTTTGGATTATGGGATATGTGTCAACTCCTACTAGACTGACTACTTCATATTTAGTCTAAGTGATATTAGTTCTTGTCTTGGGATCTCATTACTCTATGTGTCATTGAAGACTCTCTTCATGACACATAATTGCTCTAGTTAGAGATTCCTGAGTAATGACCCCGCCAAGAGGTCGTAGGTATCATCTCCTTCTATCAGGAGTGGTGAATCCTTTATTGGCTACCCAATTACCTTCAAATACAAATAGCTGTACCCAATCACCACCCTAAGAGCGACCTCGTCTTAAAGTAACAAGGAATGATGTTAAAGTACAGGATTGGTTTCTAAGATATCCTTAAGTACCTTAAGTATAAGGATATTTGCACCATTTCTATGATGAGATTAATCATTAACATTCAATAGATGATAATCTCATAGCGGGTTATCCGATGTACTTACTACCCTTAATAAGCATCCATATATTAACTCTAAACAACTCATGGTTACAGTTTTTGAAATCCACTGCTTAATCAAATCAAGGAGTAAAATATGTGCTAGTCTATCTGGATTAATAATGCCCTATGTTATTAATCATATGACTAGGGATTATTTATATACTACATAATTGCACATGATAGGAATCTCATTATCATGATCTCATCATGATTTCCTTCATGCTATGTTTTGTACCATGGACTTCATTAATTCGATTTAAGATCAATATCAATTCATATATAAATGAATATCAAATTAATGGAATTCCTTAGATGTTTCTGAGTTTGGTTTAATTGTTAAAGATTGTGTTCTACTACTTGAATCCCGCACAAATGTCTAGGTGCGATGGCTTCGTAGGACTTCGAATAGGTTGGCTCATGAAGTTTCGAGAGCTTCTATTCGGTACTCCCCCTTTGCTTGTTGAGAGTGTATTCCGGATGTTTTACTTCCCTATTTTCCCACTGATTAATACAGTATGGTTTTATCCCTTCAAAAAAAATTAATAAAAAATGCCTTTCGCTTTATTAATCAAAATAAAGTTTGTACAAAAGTGTTAAAGGTGATTGTCTTTAGAGCACTACTCTAACAAGTAGTGACAAAAACAGGTGACAGGTTTTAAACACAAGTGAGCAATGATAGTGGACCATAAATGTTTATTTGTCACATCATATGAACAATAGTAAAGGGAGAAGAGAGCAGTAGCATGGAAAAGAGTGGAGGCGCTAGGTTTTCTTTCATTTTTTAACCACCGAAGCATGGAAAAGATGGCTCACACTTGTAGCATAAAACTGGAGATGAAAGGCTAACTTCTTGATGCAAGTTCAACAGAAATATCAGCACCAAGTCACGGTTAAGCTATTTTTATCACTTTAAGGTTGTAATTTCTTTTTAGATTGTTGTGTTGTTGGTGTTGACTTGATTGGATTTTGGGATGAATTTGGATCATATCACATTAAAAACCCTAGCCATGGCCGAAATTTCCTCTAATCATTTCCATGGTTTTTCTTCCATTCTTTCACCATTAAACTAGCTTCCTAATGCCATTCATTAATCTTAAATCATCAAATGGCAAAATAAAACACTTTAAGCAATGGATCTTACCTTTGATCAAATCTGACCAAGGTTCCACACACTAGTTTTCTTGGTTTTCTTCTCTTAATCACTTCCAGTACAATAAAATCTTCATATCACATCATAAGGGTGCAATTCACACCACCAAAACCAAATCTAAACTGTAACCTAATAAATCCAAATTGTTAACAAATTTAGTAAGCTTACCAACCATTTTCTTCTTCCTCTTTACTTGGATGGCTATGGGATCTGCTAGAAGCTTGATTAGAGATAGAAAAGCATGAAAAACTCTTTAGATCACTTCTCCATAGCATAGCTGAAGCTCCCTCTTCTCCTTTTTATTTTCCTTTTTTTCTCTCTCTTCATTCCTTTCTCCAACAATGGTTGGCCACACTTTTTTAAAGAGATAATGTTTTGCTTATTTGCACTTTTTTTATTAATAACTTCTCATATTTACACCTTTACCCAAAACTTCTATTATTTGCACTTTAACCTATGCCATTTGTCACCTTTTCATTGGTTACTTTCCAAACCCATTAATGCATGCTTACCTCATGGAAATATTCCCATGTAATGTACATATGGAATTTGGATGCATTTGGTTTATCAAAAAGACCATTTTGCCCCTTTTATGA
>JANQBM010000220.1:31444745-31474880 GCA_025594535.1 Erythroxylum domingense
TTTAAATCATTAATTTTTTAAAATTTGTATAAATAAGTTAAAAATTTGGTTGCACGCTTTTAGACCTTTTCAAATTTTGCATTTCAACAAGATTTCTACTAGATTGTAATTAATTAGTTGGCTGATGAGTCTATTAAAAACTATATAAATATTTATTTATTAGTCACTTTACTAAAACTAATTTTTAATGTAAATTTTAAAAAATTAATTATTAAATTAAAATTTTCCAAAGGATTAAATGATCTTGAATTTTTTTATCTCTTAAATTAATTAGTTAGATTAATAAAAAATATTTTAATTTAATTTATACTAATTTTAAAAAATTAATTGATACCATAAGAGTGCACTTTTAAGTCATAAAATAGTTTTTTGTAAAACTATAAAAAAAAGACTGCTTATATTATATCTTTTCCTAAACTCTTACAAAACAAAAAATCTTATGTATTAAATACGTTAATTTTTAAATAATATATTTATTTATTATTTCCCAAATTTTCCAAATTTTGCATTTTAAGCAAAAATTTAAAATTAATTATATTCGGATACATAATGAGTTCCAGCATCCTCGCGGAGGGTTTGGTGGAATTGAGTGAAAATGGACCGGTCTTTGTTTAACAATTATTTATATATTTAATTTTTTCAAGCTTCATGCGGGTGGTCTGTTTTTGTGTTAAAAGACGAGTTTGTCCCTTTGTACTTAACCTACTCCGACCGTCACTTGTGAATCTAGGAAAAGATTCTTTCTATGTTCAAAACAGAGTTTTGACCGTCAAATTTCCTATTTTGGACAAAAAGTTAATTCATCAGAAAATAAAATATTTAATTACTTTCTATCTGTGAAGAATAAATGCATAAATATTTTGATCACTTCTTTAATATAATTTTCAAAATTACATTTATATGTGATGAACAGAAATAGTTATTTTCATTTTTTATTATTTTCATGTAGCTTTCAATCAGTCTCTCTCGGAAAAACTGTCCCCATTAAAAAGAAAAACACTAGTAGTGGTAGGGAAAGCCTTCAGGTGTGCTCAACTCTTCCCCCCTCTTCCTTGCTTCTTTTCTTATCACTCTGCTTGTATGGCCTCTCTTTTTGATACTTGTTCCTGATTCTTTTTCGTGATTTTGGTTCTCCTCCATTTCTCTCAGGAACTGTTCCTCCATTTTTATTTCATAATCGGGTGTTGTTTTAAACACCTGGTGTGTTTTTGTAGCCTTATTACTGCTTTGGTTACTTTTGGTGGTTTGATAATTTTGACCCATTTTTGAGGCTTCAACAAGAAGTGTGAGGAGCTTGATTATATGGTTATGATGTGTGTTATTATGATAGCATGGAGTCTTTTGACCACAGAAAGGGATCAGATAAAGCAAAGGGAAAGTAACAGGGAGGAGATGTGGATGTGTGTGCTGCAATAAAAAGAGGGAATTGTTTGTTGCTTGCGATTGTCAATGAGTGAGTGAGAAAGATTCATTTTCTCTTTATCTTTATCTTTCCCTCTTTTAACATCTCTCGTGTGCCACCTAGATGTAATGTGCCTTGAGGAGTGTTTGTCTGTGCAGTGATTGTGGGGAGAAGGGTTTTTGTTATAGTGCTTGTTTGTTACTGGGTTTTGGTTCTACTTTGAAGAGGTTCCAAAGATGCCTATGTTTCAGCCCTCTAAGGGGGATGGGGCTAATGGGCAAGTTCTAGATCTGGAAACAGCTGTGAAAGATGGAATCTTGGGTGGTGTTGGTGGTGGAGTTGTTGGTGCTGGTGTGGGTGAGAAATTGGATCTGAAGAACATGATTGAGGAGCTCGACTTGTCAGAAATTCCTTCAGTGTTTATCTGTCCCATCTCCTTAGAGCCCATGGAAGATCCTGTAACCCTTTGTACTGGTCAAACCTATGAGAGGTCCAATATTCTCAAATGGTTCAGCTTGGGGCATTATACTTGCCCCACCACAATGCAAGAGCTCTGGGATGATTCAGTTACTCCAAATAGGACCCTCTACCATTTGATTTATACATGGTTTTCTCAAAAGTATTTGCTCATGAAGAAGAGAGCTGAAGATGTACAGGGCAGGGCAACTGAACTTATTGCGACACTGAAGAAAGTGAAGGGTCAAGCTAGAGTCCAGGCCCTGAAGGAGCTGCAACGGGTTGTAGCAGCTCATGCCACTGCTAGGAAGGCAGTGATTGATGAAGGCGGGGTTGCAGTAATTTCATCTTTACTAGGTCCATTCACTACCCACGCTGTTGGGTCTGAGGCAATTGGAATTCTTGCAAATTTGACTCTAGATTCGGAATCCAAATCCAATTTGATGCAACCTCCTAAAATTTCGCTAGTGGTGGATATATTGAACGAGGGCTCCATTGAGACAAAGATCAGTTGCGCTAAGTTGATAGATACATTGGTGAAAGCAAAGGATTTTCGAGCTGAACTTTTCTCAAGTCATAGTCTAGTGGTTGGGTTGATGAGGCTGGTGAAGGATAAGAGACACACCAATGGTGTTCTGCTAGGTCTAAGCCTTCTCAGATCAATATGCTTATTCAAAGAAGTTAGGAACTTGATGGTGACTGTTGGAGCTGTTCCTCAATTGGTGGAACTGATACCTTCACTTGATCCTGATTGCTTGGAATTGGCACTATTCATATTGGATAGTTTGTCTTCTACTGCTGAGGGAATATTAGCCTTGAAGAATACTTCAAACACAATACCGAATATGGTGAGGCTATTGATGAGAGTTTCTGAGACTTGCACACAATATGCTTTGTCAATTTTGTGGTCTGTGTGCAATCTTGCTCCTGAGGAATGTTCAGCAGTTGCTGTGAATGCCGGTCTCGCTGCAAAACTGCTACTTGTTATTCAGAGTGGTTGTAATCCTGTCTTGAAACAACAGTCGGCAGAGCTATTGAAGCTTTGTCGTCTAAACTACACAGATACCATCTTCATTTCCAAGTGCAAACTGACAAGAACAATGCAATGACAGGAAAAGATATACACAACCTATTTGCTGCTGCAGCTAATGTCGTTCAGGGGCTGACTGGACACCAGACGTTAGGTTTTCCAAGGTTGAATATCTCACAGAACGAATTCCGAGTAAAGATTCGCTCACTTGTACATAATCAGGCATTTCAGTACCAGCAATTGATTCAACAAACTGGAAGAATGATGAATAATGATGATCAATAAATGTCTGTGAACAAGGTGCTGAAGTTAGATTAAGGTATCATTGTTGGATGAATGATTACTTGAATCAGAGAAAAACTTGTGGAAGCATGTAGAGGTTCAGAATTCAGATTCCTCTAATTTTCAAGGTACTCGGAATGTTTATTTATATTTGTAGAAAGAAATCAACCATTTTGTATTTATTTACCCTGATTTTGCCTTGCAATGTTCTTTTATTACCAGTATTTGTTACTCTTTTATGTAATTCAGCAATGGTCGAAATTGAAGATATGGGACTTTGTTATCCAGGTGCACTGTGTACTTGCCTGGGGATAGGACCAATCCTCACCTCTCTAATAAACTGATAAAGTGAACTGAGAGAAATGAGAGTTGAATTGCCTTCTGGTATCAACAGTAACCCTTTCCCAACTGCATCTATTAACATGAGTAAATACTCTACAGATAATTGCGTTTAAGCAACTCTCTCCAGCTCCGACGACATTAATTTGAGGTCTGGTAATAGTTTACCATTCAATGAAACCTTAATGATAGAACCTTAATAATACTAGTTGAGTTAAATATAATTTTTATGTTTCATACGAAAAATATTTTATGCTGACTGAGGAAACTCTTTGAAATCAACAGATAAATACATAAACGTATTTGATAAATTTTAAAATTTAAAGAATAAAGTGAAAAAACCAAGAGGAGTCTTGGTATAGTTAACCTAGAAAGCATATTAAAATGGCACCATCGAACGTACCGTTGCGAACCCAAAGACATGGAAAAAGCTCTCTTATTAAAGCAGCCTCGACAGAACATTTCTTCTGCGGCATGTTCTGTGATTGGTATTCCTTAAATTGTGTCAAACATGAACTGGAAAGTATGCTTGACCATCCAGTTCACTGGGACCATGCTATTAATTAGTATAAAATGTTGAAAGTTTAACAGGGCTGCAGGCAAGAGTTTCAACCTTCAACCCCATTATTACCATAATCTAGTTACGACAGCTAAAACATGTCCCCTTTGAATGAAAACAGAGTTCCGCTTGACTAGGGGTGACTTAATTGATTTTAACACTTTACTTAAGGCTCTCTTTTATAAAACGTCTTGAGTTTGAGTTATCAAAAAGAAAGAAAGAGGGAGAATTTTTTTTGTTAATGATCTTCTAGCCTCCTGGGCATGCTCTTTGGTCGGATCACTTGCGGACATCTCACTTCTAGCAGCAATATGGGAGTTCAAACTACTAAAAAACTTGGGGCTGATGAGAATTTGATATTCAGCAGAGCCAATGATCAATCAGCATGTGACGACTCCTTGTATAAAAAAGTGTATAGGCTATGTAGAAATTTGAGGGACCTTAAAATTTTAAATTTACCTCTTTTATGACTCTTAAGATAGAATCTTAAAATTTTAGGATTAGTCAGATAAAATTAAGATACTTAATGTATAAATAAATAAAAAAGCAACAGAGTTCCTCTTATTTTTCCTTAATTTTAATGTAAGTCTAGACATAATGATTCTCATATGTAAGCGATGATACATGAACAATATTTCCAAGGTTGATGATGGGACATGGGCCCCTTAGCAGTTTCGCTGACTTTGGTGACTGCCAGAGCTTAAGTTAAACTTCTATTTATAAGTCGCATGCAATCAACTTCCTAGAACTCTTGATCAAGTAGCCACCAATGAATTAAATTATGATTTAATCGAAATTAGACTTGGATTATAATTAATTAATTAATTAAATTATGATTCAGTTGAAATTAGACTTGGATTGTATTTAAAAAATTAGACTTAAATCGAACCTCAAACATAAGAATATTTGACTCAAAATTCAAACTTAAAAATTCATATTAACAAATAAATTTGAATTTTTAGAATGTAATTAATAAACAAATGAGTTTCAACTTTCAATCCGTTAATCCAATTTTCAATCATTGAGTTGAAACTCAAACTTTTGCGCAACTTTAGTCATTGTTTTAAAATTTATGTTTGCATCTTAAGGTTTCGGCTTCTAACCAGTCCAATTCTATAATCATCCCTAACTAAAATTAAGGGATGCTTGCCAAATGGGAATGAGAAAATATCAATAGTTAAGGAATAAAAAACAGCTGCTTGGTAATATATTATTATTAAATGAACAATATTTTTATATCCGAATTTGAGACATTACTCTATACCCCGATTGTAAGAAGAAAAGTCATTATAGTATGACGCGCAAGTGTTACAGGTGTAACTAATCGTTGTCACGCCTACAGGTGTGACTAATTGTTGTCACGCCTGTGAGAAGAGTGTTATGTCCATGTCATTTTTTTTTCTTTTTCTTTTCTAGCAATTAAATATAATTAATTAATTATAATGTAACTAATTAAAATATAATTATTTTTATTTTTAGCAATTAAATATAATTAATTAAAATATATTAAAATTTGATGAAAACAAAATTTTAATAAATTTTATTTCTTTTTTTAGTAAAACAATATTGTGATTAAACTAAGTTTTGAAGACATTATTTGACCGATGATATGTTGATGCAAGTAAATACTAGAGCACTTTTTCTTTAAGAGCTACTGGAAATGAAATAACGCAATATACTTGATTTTAAACATTATGCCATCATAAATGGGTGCATAAGTTAAATATATTTAATTAAAATATATTAAAATTTAATGTAAATCAAAATTTTAACAAATTTTTTATTTCTCAAGAGTTTTAACAAATCAACCACTATCAATGACAATGGTAATGGTAATCATTCTTTCATCCTAATTAACGATCATAATTATAATGATCATATTCATCTTATTCCTATTATCATTGCCCCATGCGAACCAAATACCCCTTATAATCTGTTTGCTTGAATTTTTTGTTTTGTTTCTTCTAGTTCACAAAATTTATTAAAACCATAATAAATGCTTTTTGCTTTTCTGTTTATATTTTTTCATAATCTGATTTACTATCAACTAAATATATATTATTTAATTATTTAACATATTAATTATTAATAAAATTATGAATAATTTAATTTAATAATATATTTAATTAATTAAAATTACAAATAATTTACTTAATTTTGAAATTCAATTAATTTAATTTAATAATTTTTAATAAATATAATTAAATTTAAGATATCTTAAAATATATAAATTTAAATAAAATTTTAATTTAATAATTAAAAAATATATAATAAATATTAAATTTTAAATAAAATTTTAATAAAATAAAATAAAATAATTTTATTGATAATTTATTAATTAAAAATAGTTTATTTTTAAGTTTTATCTAATATGTATTTACAATCAATAATAAAAATATAACTACATTAACATTAACAACTAAATAGGTTTTTGTTTTTATTTGAAAGAAAAACAAAAACTACTACAAAAATAATAATATTCAGTGAGAGTCCCGCTAAAATGTAGTATTTGAGGAAGTTCAGTAGTACAGAGTCTTATCCCTACCTGATAGAGAGGTTGTTTTCGATAGACCTACGTGTAATGAAAAATAATGATAATACAAAACATAAATAAATACATATAAATAAAAATATATAATATGTAATGCAATACATAGTACAATACATATAGAACATAATAAAGATTAACAATAAAATATAAAATAAGTAAATAAATATACAAACCAGAAAAAAAAGACAAGTATAAGAATAAATCAAACTAGCATTTACAAGAAAGTAATTATACTAAGTAAGAAATGGATTAGGCTAAATAACTAGGAGGGAAATATTACGTAATAAAAAGGCCTAAGACTAACTATAAAAAGAAAGACTCGAAAGAAAATGTTTAAAAGATTTAAGAGAACGAGAAAGACTTCTCCATGTGAGATCCTTTATCTACATAGGATACGCCAAAGTTTTTTGTTACGGGTCATATCCTCAATAAGTTCCAGTAGAGTCATATTATTCTTAATCACGTCCCCTCAGTTTTTCTTAGGCCCTTTTTTATTCTCTTACAATCTCTAACTATTATTTTCTCGCATCCTCTCACTGAAGCGTCAGGGTGTCTTCTTTTAACATGTTCAAACTACTAATGCCTCATTTCTCTTAATTTTTCATCAATACTAGCCACCTTTAATTTGTTTCTTACCAATACATTCTTGACCTTAACTCTTCTAGTAAGGTTACACGTCTACGAAGCATCCTCATCTTTGCCACTATTAGCTTATGGCTATGTACTTGTTTGATGGGTTAATACCCCATCACATATAGCGTGATCGAACTAATCACTAAACAATATAGTTTACCTTTGAGCTTAAGTGATATATTCTTGTCACATAAAACTCCTGAAGTACTTCTCCATCTAAGCCACCCTAATTTGATACGATAAACTATATCTTCATTGACCTCTCCATTGCTTTGGATAATAAACTCTAGGTATTTTAAATACTATTTTCGTGGTATAACTTCTAAATCAATCTTTACCTCCACATCAGAAGCCACCCTATGGCCCAAAAAGTTACACTCTAAGTATTTAGTCTTAATCATGCTCAATTTAAACCCTTCGACACTAACATATCCCCAAATGTTTTAGCTTAACATTAACATCCTTTTTTGTCTCATCCATTAAGACTATGTCATCAACAAATAATATACACCAAGACACATCCCTTTGAATATTCTTAATGAGCTTATGCATCACTATTGCAAATAAAAAAGAGCTTAATGAAGAGCCTTGGTATAACCCAATATCGATAGAAAATTTTCTGTATCTCCTCCTATTATCTTTACTATAACGGGTTAAAGGAAGTCCCTTAACTTCTAAACACCTCCACCTAATTTCCTTAGGTACCTTGCCATATTCCTTCTCTAAATAAATAAAAACCATGTGTATATTACTTTGTCTTCCCCTGTAATATTCCATTAATCTTCTTGAGAAATGTAAAGTTTTTGTCATGGACCTTCCTATCATGAGGCCAAATTGGTTCTTAGAGATAGGAGTATCATTTCTTACTCTCTTCTTAATTACCTTTTCCTACAACTTCATAATGTGACTAAGTAGTTTGATACTTCTATATTTGTTACAATTTTGGATGTCCCATTTGTTCTTGTAAATAGGAGTTAATATACTAAGTCTCCAGTCATTTGATATTTTGGCGGACTTAAGAATCACACTAAAAAGCTTGACTATCCAAGTAATACCTCTTTACCTAGGCTCTTCCACATTTGTATAGGTATCTCATCAGGCCTTACTGCCTTTCTGCTCTTCATCTCCATCAAAGCTTTTTTTATTTCTTCCCTTGTAATTTGCTTGCAACGAGTCAAGTTATGAAACCTCTCGAACTTACTAAGATCACTTGAAGAGATGTTGTTCTTAATACTTTCATTAAAAAGAGATGTCATTTTCAATCACAAGCACCTATCTTGCTTCATCTCTTGTATAACAAACTTGATCTAAGTTTATGGTTTTCTTTTCCCTAACTCTCGCTGACTTTACAATGTCCTTTTCTTTATATTTAGTTTCCAATCTTTGGTACAATTTCTTGTAAGCTCTGTGTTTAGCTGCTGAGATTATCTTATTTGCCTCTTTCTTAGCCAGTTTATATGTTACTCTATTAGCTACTCTCTCAACCTTTGTGATGTTATCCAATAGAGCTTTATAGGCACCCTTCTTTATCTTAATCTTATTTTGTACATCTTCATTTTACCACCAAGACTCTATCTTACTACCTCTAAGCCATTTAAAAATTCTAAGATCTCTTTAGTTGTATTCATTAAAAGAGATGTTACTCTCTCTTACATTTGGTTAGCAACACTTTCTACTATCCATTCATCTCCATAAATTACTCTATCCCTAAGTTGTTTCACCGTGTCCCCTTTCAGATTCCACCATCTAACTATGACACACCTTTTATGACTTCTCTTCTTCTTCCATTCTTTAGTTATAAGATCTAAAACTAGTAGTCTATATTGAGTTGACAAGCAAAAGAGTTTCGTTTCACTGCACTTAAGTCGGTTGCTTGACCTTACATGGAAGTATTCAATTTGAGTTTTCTTGATTTTGTTCTTAAAAGTCACCAGGTGATTCTCGTTTTTTTTAAAATGTTAGCTATCATTAACTCAAATGCTACCGCAAGATCTAACGAAGCGTTATCATTCTTATTCTTCGTTTCAAAACTTCTATGAGTACATAGATAGCTGTTTGAAGTTGCCCTTATATGGCCATTAAAGTCTCCTCCTATAATAACTTTCTCATAAGGGGATCTGGTGAATCACCTCATGTTTTTCTTTCCAGAATTAGCATTTAATTTATTCGTCCAAACCTACTTAAAGTTCATAAGCACACAGTGGAACAATAGAAATTAAAAACTAAAACTAAAAACTAAAAATTAAAAAATAAAAACTACAGCAGAAAAATAGGAGCAAAATAAAATGGTCATTAAGATTAACTAATAGTGACATGATTATCAAGTAAATTTTGCTTGATGACTATAATTATTATTTCAAATTCCTATCGACTTAAAATAACAATTAATAGTAATTTGTACAAAAGAAAGAATCCATAACAAATGTCAATACCATACAGTAATCTTAGAATATTTTAGGATCATGCCATCAAAATCTTACCCTTATAAGCTTGTACTGTACTTATGAACTATGAGAACCTTTGAGAATGTGTCCTCACTGGAACTTCTACAGTGTCTCCTTCTAGCTATTTTGATTTCTCTAATTTCATTTACTTTTCGATTAGCCAAACATACCCTTGACCATCATTGTGATAGGAGGAAATGGAGTTTCCTAAGAAACACAACACACAGTGGAATTCTCCCCAATTTTCTAGAATATATTAGAAGCATTAAAGTAAGATTAATTCAAAAACCAATGGAAGATAAACAAGTTACAAAACACACAAAACGGAAATAAAAGAACACCAATGATTTTTATGTAGAAAACCCCTCTAATGTGAAGAGGAAAAACCACGAGACTCGTAAGTCTAGCTCCAAATATCCACTATCACTAATCAAAAGTAGAGTATAATATTCAGCAAGTACACAATTAAGATATAGCCTTTAAGAATCAACGAAAGCACCAAATCCCAAAACAGATAATAAAGCCTATGAAAGACTTCACCAAAAATAGTAGCAGTCTTGGAAAATTTATTACTAAATATCTAACTGTCAAAATTCGATCTTCACCGTGCAGAATGTAAATTAGTATGTCACCTACCTCAAGTTAAAATTTCAGGCCTATCGGACAACCATTTGATGTTCAATTGTGAGTTTGATCACAACTGTATTGTGCTGAATCTTGCTGAAAATTTCCTGCAAAAATTCTGCCCACTTTTGTCACCTAAAAATAACTACGAAAATTACCCTTTAACATTGCTACAATAGCTATGGCAAATCCCTAATAGGCCTTAAGACATTACCTATTAGTATTGGATTTTTTTTACTTAAGTTGGGAGCCCAAAAAACCCAAAAAACCTCCCCCTTCTCGACTACGTGAGGAATTTGCCATCCCGACAACTGAGCAAAATTTCATTTTAGCAATGACTTGGTCAACACATCAGCACCATTATCATCTGTATGTACCTTCTAAAGTTCAACCAACTTCTCATCCAACACGTCACATATCCAATGATATCTCACATCAATATGTTTAAACTTGGAATAAAAAGTAAGATGTTTTCCAAGATGAATCGCACTTTGACTGTCACAAAGCATCACATACCTCTCTTGAGACCAACCAAGTTCCCTTAGAAACTTCCTCAACCACAATAACTCCTTACATGCTTCAATAGTTGCAATATACTCTACTTCAGTGGTTGACAATGCAACACATTGTTGCAACTTAAATTGTGACGAAATAGCTCCCCCTGTAAAGGTAATCAAGTAACTAGAAGTAGATCTCATTATATCAACATCTCCATCCATATTAACATCGATATAACTAATGAGAACTAACTTTCCACCTCCAAAACAAAGCTTCCAGCTCGAAGTACTAAGGGCATATCTCAAAATCCACTTCACTGCATTCCAATGTTCTCTCCCAGGTTTTGAGAGAAACCAACTCATGGTATCATCCGTATGAGCTATATCAGGTCTCGTGCACACCATTGCGTATATCAGACTACCAACAACAGATGAATAAGGAACCTTCATCATCTCTTTCTTCTCTTCATCAGTGAAGGGACTCTGTTTGATAGTTAACTTCATATGCGTTGCAAGAGGAGTGCTAACCTTTTTAGCCTTCTCCATCCGAAACCTTTGAAACACATTTTTGATTTGCTTCTCTTGTGATATCCAAAGTTTCATTGCTTTTTTGTCCCGTAAAATTCTGATACCAAGAATTTGCTTTACTGTTCCCAAATCCTTCATAGCAAATGACTTGCTCAATTCTTGATTTAATATGGCGATTCTAAAAGCACTTTGATCAACAATAAGCAAGTCATCAACATAAAGCAATAAAAATAATGAAATCATCATGTGCAAATCTTTGTACAAACACACAATGATCAGCGGTGGTCTTCTTGTAAACTTGTTGTTGTATAAAAGACTCAAACTTCTTATACCACCATCTCGGAGTTTGTTTCAAGCTGAACAAGTTCTTCTTCAACTTGCACACATAATCCTCTTCACCTTTCACCCAAACTCTTCAAGTTAGTCAATATAAATTTCTTCATCTAAATCACTATGAAAAAAAGTAGTCTTCACATCCATTTGCTTAATTTCTAAGTCAATGCTTGCAGCTAACCCCAACATAGTAAGGAATGAAGACATTTTAACCAAGGGCGAAAAGATCACTTCAAAGTCAACTCCTCTTTTTTGACTGAAACCCTTAATAACCAACCTTGCTTTGTATGTTGGTTTCAAGGAACCCTCCTCTTGCTTCAGTCTGTAAATCCACCTATTCTTCAAAGCCCTTTTACCCTTTGGTAACTTCACCAAATCAAAGTTGTTATTATCGTGCAAGGACTTCATCTCATCCTCAGTAACATGAACCCATTGCTAATTGTCTACACTTTCCATAGCTCTTTAAAGCATTCAAGCTCTCCCTGGTCTATCAAGAGAATATACTTATATGGGGAATATTGGGTATACTGTTTTTTAACTCTTGTAGACGTTCTAAGTGTGGCTTTTTGTGGATCCATTGTAGCGGGTTGACCATCATCAGTATCATATATAGGATTATGCAAGTAGTCATCATATTGGTCATGAACAACGTCATCAAGCTGCATATCAGTCTCAACTCCTCCACCAATTCTAATAGGCAACTGTGACACAGGAACTGAATTAAAAACTGTAAGGTCACTCTAAATATTAGAATCACTCTTCTCTGCCTTCTCAATATCATCAATGGCTTGGTCTTCATGAAACACAACATTGCGACTTTTCACAAGCTTTTTCTTGACAAGATCATAAAGCCTGTAACTAAACTCATACTGGCCATAGCTAATAAAGATGCATTGTTTAGCTTTAGCATCCAACGTCAACCTCTCATCTTTTATAACATGAACATGAGCCTTGCAACCAAATATCTTTAAATGATCATAACAGGTATTTTTACTAGTTTAGACATTTTCTAGAACATCACCCCACAAAGTAATAGTGGGAGTTAGATTAACCACATAAGTGGCGGTGTACAAAGCCTTACCTTAAAAATATTTTGGCAGCTTCAAATCTGCAAGCATGCATCTTGCTCTCTCCATCATTTTTCTGTTTATTCTCTCAGCCAACCCATTCAACTGAGGTGTCTTCTGATGTCGAATTCCTTGTTTCCTACAACACTCTTCAAATGGTCCTCAACACTCGCCTCTATTATCAATCCATATATACTTCAACTTCTTTCCAATTTGCCTTTCAACCAAAGCTTGAAACTCCTTAAACTTATCAAGCACTTGATCCTTTGTCTTCAAGGCATAAGTCCACAATTTCCTAGAATGGTCATCAATAAAAGTGACAAAAGAAGATGCACTGGAAATTGAATTTACCTTTAATGGACCACAAACATTTTAATGCACCAAATCTAACATATTTAGCATTAGATGAGGAGGATTAGTATTAAAAGACACTCAATTATGCTTTCCTTCAAGACACTGAGATCACTTCTCTAAACAAGCACTCTTCAACCTTGGAAGAACATTCTTCTTCGCCAAATTTTCAAGTCCCTTTGCACTAATATGACTTAACCTCTTGTTCCACAACTCAGATGAATTCTATTTTTCCACCAGATTTATAATGCCATTTGAAATTGAAGCTTATATTAAAAACAAAATCATCTTCAATTTCTTTCCTCGAGCTATAACCAGGGACCCTTTGTTAAGCTTCTAACAACCATCACCAAAGAAGTTATTGTAACTGTCATTAACAAGTTTTCCAATGAAAATCAAGTTCAAGAAAACATCCGAAGCATGTTTGACATCTTTAATGAGTATTTTAGAGTCATTGCTCATCTTCAAACAAACATCACCACACCAACTACATTGGCCACACCATTATTACCCATCCTCAGTGGACTAAACTCACTCGCAGTGTAGGTAGTAAAGAGTTCCTTCCTAGAAGTAATATGGACTGCAACGCTAGTATCAACCACCCAACTAGTATAAGAAGAAACTAGATTAATGTCACAATCATCAAAAACAATAACTAGATCTTTATTTGTAGCGGTGGCAACTCGATCAACACTACCATCTTTAGACTTTCTTGACTTGTTACCATTGCTCTCATTCTCGTTCTTACATTTGTAACATTTACTCTTCAAGTGACCTTTCTTGTGACAATGATGACACTCAACATCCTTATATTTTGATGAGGACTTGCTTATACTTTTGCCTTTATCACGATGATTTCTATCTTTCTGTCTCCCCCTTTGCTCTACAACTAAAACCTCATTCTACGATAATGATGAACCCTGAGTTTTTCTTCTTACTTCCTCGTTGAGAATTCTACTCTTCACATTGTCTATAGACATAACACCATTAGGGGCAGAATTAATGTGTGAGACCTAAAATGTCTACCATGAATTAGGCAAAGCATTCAACAACTACAATCTAAGAATCTCATCATCAAATCTTACTCCCACATTATATAGTTGATCAAAAATACCTTGAAACTCATTCATATGGTCAGAGATAGGCGTACCTTCAATGTATCTCAACTGCATCGGCATCTTGAGTAAAAACAACTTATTATTCCCAATCTTGGAAGTATATAAGTGTTCAAGCTTATTCTACAGCATTCTAGCATGTGTTTCATTAGGCACATGATTTAAAACATTATCTTCCATTCATTGTCTAATATAACCACAAACCTGTTCATGCTCAAATTGCTAATCTTCATCAAATTTAGAATTCGACTTCTCCAAAGCAAACACAACTGGTAGATGCATAATTTTCACAAATAATAGGTCTTTCATCTTATCCTTCCATTTGTGATAATTCATGTCATTTAAAGATATCATCCTACTTGTATAAACCTCCATAATTCTAACAGATCAAAAAACCGCTATTATACCACTCTGATAGGAGGAAACGGGGTTTCCTAAGAAACACAACACATAACGGAATCCTCCTTAACTTGCTAGGATATGTTAGGAGCGTTAAAGTAAGATTAATCCAGCAACCAACGAAAGATAAAACAAGCAACAAAACACACAAATTAATGCAAACAAAAGAACAACGATTTTTACGCAGAAAATCCCTCCAATGCAAAGAGGAAAAATTACAGGACTCGTAAGTCCAACTCCGAAACTCCATTATCACCGATCAAAAGTAGAGTGCAATATTCAGCAAGTATACAATTGAGATATCACTTTTAACAATCAACGAAAGTACTAAATCCCAAAACAAATAACAAAGCTTGTGAAAAAATTAACCAAAAATAGTAGCAGCCTTACAAAATTTATTACTATATCTAATTGTTAAAATCCGATCTTCATCGTTCAGAATGTAGATTAGGATGTCGACTATATTCAGTTAAAATTTTAGATGATTAGACAATGTTTCAACCTTCAATCGTGAGTTTGATTGATCACGACTACTTCGTGCTGAATTTTGCTGAAAAATTCTTACAAAAATTCTGCCTACTTGTCTCTAAAAAAACAAAGCGAAAATTACTCGGTGCTTCAATAGATAAGGCAAATCTGTAATGAATCTTAAGACATTATAGATTAATCTTGGACTCCCCAAAAACCCCACCACATTGTTGGTCTACGTAAATCGCATAACATTTTTGCTCGGTCCGAATTGCTGACACCAAAGTTTAGGAAGACGTCAGATATGGTTGAACATGACGAGTGCATACGTAAACTCTTGCTTGCCAAATGCAGATGTCTTCAACCCCACGAGTTGGAACGTTGTTCTAGTCCGTTCAATGGCAGACTACGTTATAACACATCACTTCTATGCTACTTATAATTAAATGACACATAGCACCAAAACTTTGGAAAATAAACTAATCCCAATAACGGATAGACCCGTCCACTTTCATTGCAACCAAAATGAGTGGTCAAAAATTTGTAGATGTAAGCACTAACGTCGTCCGACGGCTATTATCAAATAGAAACTATTTGAATTTGCATACTTTTTCTTATCGTGTTCAGATCTTCTCTCCATATAAATGAAAAGTAGCAGTCTGGTCGACCGAAAGAAAAGTAGCAGTCTTTTTGATCTGCAACTAAACAAGTTAAGGTTTTGAGTCTTTTGACAATGGAGGCTCATTCTTCTAGCTCTATCTATTTCTCATCGTCTTCCTCTTCATTGCACTTAACAGAATACCCACATGAGACAGCAAAGTCTTTCATGTCCTCACTGCATTCGATCCGTAAGCCACAGGTTAAACCCTGGAAGAAACCGATCGCTCCATTGCCGCCAACATCACCTAGAGTGTACCAGGTGGACCCTGTGAACTTCCGGGACCTTGTCCAGAAACTCACAGGACCACAGGTGTCCCAGCGGCTCGACAACGTAGTTCCGCCGCCACTCGATATCGCCGGCACAGTTGCATTGTCCGACAGAGTCAATCGGGCTGAGCCACTTCAGCTCGTCAAGACCTCGATGGAAAAATCATCACCGTTAGTTGCATTGAATCAGGACTTGGTCCTGTCTACAAATGTAGTTGATTACAAGGCATTGGACAGCGGAATTGGGTCGAGTTCATTCCAGTTGAACCCGTCACCGTCCTCTCGTGATTGGTGTTCTTTTACTTTGCTGAGTCCCGGAACTCTTTCCAGTTTGGAGCAAAGCAAAACTCTTTAGTTTATGCTTATATCCACTTTTTTTTTAAATTTCTTTTCTCCAAATATGGCCTGGTTTTGTCTCTTAGAACACTACAGTCAAGCATCAACTGATCTCTCGTTAAGCCGTAAACAGTCATAGGATTAAATCTAATACCAATAAATCCCAACGTCGCCCTGTTGGTTTCGAGTTTGTTAGAATAATAAGAATGACTTTGCTCATTGTTTCTATATTTGATATAAAAAATAAGCCTGTTAGCAACAAGTAATGTTTCAAGGGACAAACTAAAATATTAAAAGAAAACAAAGGTCGTTACTTTCAGCTTGACCATGCAATTAGACGCCTAAGAGCACTGTGAAGCATATAAGCAAAAGCTACCGAAAGTGGAAAAGAGTCAAAATTTAAGAACTTTTACAGGCGAACAAGATCTTATACACTATACACATGGAGAGTGGCGTGTCTTATATTTCAACGAAGCGTTCTGCATCACGATTAACACTGTACCGAGGCAGGCATAAAAAGAGCCAGGAATAGAGTAATACAAAATCCTGTTAGCATCACAGTTCAGACGCTGAGGTACCCTTTTACAACATGAAAACCATCGGCCATTCGCATTGATAAAGAACTCATTGATCCCAGTAGTTCTTTAGTTGAGACATATGTAGGAGAAGCTCATCTCTGCCCAAGCCAGTGATACTGCTAGTCATTATCCACGGGGGATACACTCGATAGTGTTGTCCGACTAACTCCTGAAAGTTCCTGATATTCTCATCCGGCCTTTTCCCTTTTCGTTCCTTCATTTTGTCACATTTCGTAAACACAAAAGTCATTGGTATCTGAAAAATAAGGTGGAAAGTGAGGAATCAAGACTAGCACCAAAGACGTTTAAAGGAGAGCATAGGCATTATCCAAGGAAAAAGTCCAAAAAGAGAGCAATATACATTGTTGCGTCCAAGCCAATTTGCACAATCTAGGTCAATCTTTTGGGGCGGAACACTAGCATCAATAAGAAGTAGGACAGCAACCAAGGTTTCTCTGTTTAAAAAGTAACCTTTTGTAAATGAGGACCAATCCATTCGAGCAGAATCTGGGGCCTTAGCAAAACTGTACACAGAGCCATTTAGAATTATCACATGGAATATAGTCTATACTTCTAACTTGAACAGATGTGGTTAACAAACTCAAATCAGATACTTACATGGCATCAATCATTCCATAAATTAATCAGAGTTACTTCTAGTTGTATAAGCATCTAGTGTACTTAATGCGTAATGACCTAATCTACGGTATGGCCTCAAGTTCCATATAGGAAGTACGGTATTCCAATATTGGGCAATATCGTCTCAAATTCTCAAAGATTAATAGCTAGCTTTTGGGAATGGTTCTCATAATGTTAGAACAAGAATGATCCTACACAAACATAAGTACGTACGCAAACTCCAACCAAAGTGGCTGTTTGGTAAAAAATAATCATGTGGAACATAGTGTATTGGCTACCATTCTCTTTCATAGTTTAAAAAAAACTGGCAAATTTTTGGAAGGAAATGGTTTTCTACAACCTCATGTATGGCATGAAGAGAGATCTCTGTAAATGCAACTAACATCCAATGTTTCAAATGATATCAAACATAGCCATGCAGATTAAACACAGGAATTATTCACTAGGACAATTTTATGTGATCATCAGCTTGTTGAAGAAGACAATTCATGCATCTCGGATCATCAACCTGAAAGTGGATGCTGGTTGACCGATAAAAAGCCTGGAGACATGAACTTAATAGTACCAACTTATTCCAATTCAAACACAAATGCTGGAGAACTGGCGACTGCAAAAACAAATATGAAGTTCTTTACTTCATTTTTACTGTCTAACTAACTCCAGCCTTTCAAACTTATTGTACATGAGTAACAAAAGCAACATTTAATTAATGCATTTCTTTTAATTTCAGCTATAACCAATAACCTCTTGTCTTTCGAGGAAACAGATACGGGTATGGCCCAAGATCACATATTTGGAGTCCTAAATCATCCCATAAGCTGACATGCACGCAACAAGCCAATTCATATAATTTTTCCTCTTTCTTCTCTTTTAATTCATCTCAATTCAGAGGTCTTTGCCATTTGGTTATACATTTGGGGAGAACCAATGACATTTTGCTGAAAATTTGCCTATCACTATACAGGGGACGTTGGCAATAGAAATTTTCACATGCTCATAAACCCTACATCTGGTTGCAAACATAAAGATGTCAATCCTTTATCAAGGGATTTCCCTAAAAACATATCACCACTCTAAAGACAAATAATGTTTCATTAAGTTCTTAAAAACATATCGCCACTCTAAAGACAAGTAACGTTTCATTAAGTTCTCAACTTCGATATTGATTAATAGAAAATGCTTAGAGGCTAACTAGAAATACAAACTAACTAAACATGCAATTCTCTCCATTGAAGTAAACTATGAAAACAGTACACTTCTTTAGGCTGTACATCCTGAAGAAACCCCCAACAATTACAAGCAAGCTCCAAAATTTCAAGCATGTTAACAGACCAATTAAGAAACTCCAAATAGGCAGGCGAGAAAGCTAAGCCATCTTGTACTAGAATGTATATATTAAAAGGAAAAGGCAATGGCATACTTACCCATAACCAGGCAAATCCACAATATACCAGCTTTTATTGATCAAGAAATGATTTATCAACTGAGTCTTACCTGCCATAACATCACAACAGTGTTAGTCATTTGCACCCGACAAAAGAACTAAATCAAATAAATGAAAAAAAACAAAGCAAAGGTTGCAACTTTCTAATAACTCAAGAACTAAATCAGTAAAGACCTGGTTTCTTAGACGTGAGAGCAACTTCTTTCTTTCGAACCAGAGCATTGATAAGTGAAGACTTGCCCACGTTAGAGCGACCCAGAATAGCAAACTCGGGTCTTTCATCTCTGGGACAGTCCTTGGCTCTCGCACTGCTCTTCACAAACTCCACTTCCTTAATCTGAACATGACCCGCATAAGGCCCCAGAACAATGTTCGACCCGGGCAGTAACATCTCCTCCGTCACCTCCTCCGCTTCAATCCCCGGAGGCACAAAAGGCGGAGTCCGGAAAACCGGAGTCGTTGCTGGTTTGGCTGTATTCGTGGCCGAGACATGGCGGGTCCGGCTCGAGTTGCCCTTAGAAAATTCAAGAGTAGAAAACTGATGGGAGATAGTAAACGGAAGACGAGTTTTGAAAGGCTGGGACAAAGGAGGTGACGACAACAACGAGAATAGGCGGCTCCGAAGTAGCATAGCTGCCTGATGGTGGCTCAGCCTGAGAGATAAGCTTAGTTGAGACAGGTTTCCAGAGGAAGCCAAACGACAAGCCGTTTGATGTCCATATGAGCGGGAGCAAACGACATCGTATATGCTATGTATAACTTGCTTAAAATAGACACAGAAGCCGGATAGGAAAGGAAGGAAGCCATGTCATGGCTAGCAAGGTCAATTGCCAACTCTCTCAAACTCGACGACGATGATGGTGACGGTGACGGCGACGCGGTCCCTGTTAATGTTGACACCGTCCAATCGCCGTCAAAATCAGAAGGTGATCAGCATTCTGATTCGTCGTCCACGACTCCGCGTGGCCTCAAGGAAGACCTTTCCGAGCTCTCCAAAGCCCTAACGCGCCAATTCTGGGGCGTTGCTTCCTTCCTCGCTCCTCCGCCCGAGGATCACAAGCTTCCTGAGGAGTCCAACGAGGATGTTGATGATGATCTGATTGCAGGAATGAGCAGCGACTTCGCGGAGATTGGAGGAAAATTCAAATCCGAAATCACGAAGCTTTCGAGTAACAAGACTGTGTCGGAGATCACTAAGATCGCGTCGAACTTGCTGCAGTTTGGGTCGGAAGCCGACGAGGATTTGATTGGAAGTGTAGTCGGTGTGACCGAGGAGGTGGTTGCCTTCGCCAAGGATATTTCGACGCATCCAAAGACCTGGCTCGATTTTCCTCTCCCCGACGACCTTGATTTTGAGGGTGAATTTTAGAAAAGACCTTGAATGAGTTGAATTTTACTTCAATGTCGTACGTTTGTATTATTATAGAGTTTGTTTATATTGGTGAGCTAATGTTCCCATTTCAGATCTTGATATGTCCGATGCGCAACAAGAACATGCTTTGGCTGTTGAACGTCTCGCACCTAGACTAGGTGCCCTGAGGATTGAGCTTTGCCCGGGCTACATGAGTGAAAGCTGCTTTTGGAATATTTACTTTGTACTTTTGCACCCCAGGCTCAGTAAAGAGGATGCCTTACTATTGTCAACTCCCCAAGTATGTTGCATTAGTTAGTCATCTCAGATTTTTCTGTGTAGTTACCAATTGTTGAATCCTCTTCAGATGGGTATTCTCTTGTTGGGACTGTTGATGAAACAATCAGTAACTAGCAATTAGGTTTAGCATTCCTCAAGACTCACATGGGCACAGGAGAAACAGATATAATTATCAGCCAAAGACATCCTTTTTAAGTAAAGACAGAGACTTACATTACATAGTCTGAATGTGCACAAATTAAGTGTCTCTTTCGCTATGGTGACATTACTTTGCTTGTTTCTTAGTATTTGAGGTTTATAAAATGAGTGGAAGGCTTTAAATGGAATGAGATTCTAATTCTGATCGTTAGAATTTGTTAGAATAGTTTAGCATGGGAATTATTGTAGTATAGGTTTTAAACTGCTGATAACATCTAATCTGTATCTGCTCTATGGTTTGGGTCATTTTCTGTTTTTCCTCATGCTTATATCCATCTCTTTACCGAACTTGAGTGGGTTGGGAAATTGTGTTATTGTGTAATGTAGGAGCTAAAGTTCAAAGGCATATGATAGTCATTTCGTACTGTTTATTGTACTTTACTTTCAGGCAATTTTTTGAAGTTAGAAACTTTGACTGCCTTAGATACATATTGTTCTATATGTCCAATGTATGGAACTCTTTAATAATGGAGTCATAAGTCATGCTTATAAAAGAAGCTCCCTCTTTATTTTGATTGATTAAGTTGCTAAGCAGCAGTCTGATCTTGATCTTGTGATGCAGATAATGGAAGCAAGAGCAATGTTGTCACATGAACTGCAGCAACGAGCTAAAGCAAAGTCTGAACCCGACTTGTCAGTTCCTGATACTTCCACGTCGAAAGAAGTTTCTGATTTATACCATGAAGAGTCTCTGTCCGTGCCCAGTTGTGTTGATTCTGAATCTCTGCCACTCAGGGCAGTTTGCAGTGAAGTAATACCTTCTGTCATTGCGACTAAGGCATCTGGCAGTGAAGCAGTCTCTTCCAGTGCTGCTAAGGAAACAGAAACCGGTAAGCATCCTGTCCAAAGTATGGAAATACAAATTATTGACAAGGCTGTGGTTGAGGAACAGCGATGTAATCAGGCTTCGCAGCAACAATTTCCATCATCATCCTCTTCTAGGATTTTGAATGAGAAGTTTGAGGATGATGGTGATGATTGGTTGAAAGATGAAATTTCAGAAACTGTTAGTGCCAATGATACTATGGTATCACTCAACAATGATGAGGATGTCTCATTCAGTGATCTTGAAGATGATGATGGCGATGTGCCTGTTACTTACAAGAAAGTAAGTTCTAGTTCTGATACCTCCATAAAAGATTCACGTGATGGGGTTCAACTGGGCAGAAGTTCTGATGACCTAGTTAAGGACATTAAACCTGTTAGTATCAAACATGTTGGGTCTGAGCAGGTAAGTGCTCGCTACTCTGATTCCAAGGAATCTAATGATTGGCTTGATGTTCATGAGGTTGGTGTGATTTGATGATGCCATAAAAGTGTAAGAGCTTAATCCCATCTTGCTTCTACCTTATTGTAAATAGGTTGCATATGGTTTCTTTAGTCTGATTTAGGCTTGGGAGCCTTATGTTTGCACATAAATCTGTTTGTAAATTGGATGATAATGTGGGCATGAAATAACAAATATGCCTACAACAGTGTAACGACTTCATCACCATACCATTAATGTGCTGTTTTCATGTAATCTGTGAATTATTATATCAACTTATACACGTTATACATTTAATTACTATTAGTTATTAACAGTCAAAAGTTTGACACAACCAATTATAAAAAAATTGAGAATCATATTTACAACTCAAAATTGGAATCTTAACCATGTATTGGAGGATTGTGATTATTGCCTGTAATTTAGGACTCAGTTTAGTGATAAGTTTTTGCACCTCTCTAGCATGATACATATACAAAAGAAACTTAAGAGCTTACATGCTTGCTTTAATGTTATTTCAATTCCCATTATACAAATAGGAACATATTTCACTTCTTAAGGCAGAATGCTGTAGATACTATATTGAAAAATTACTAATGCCAAGAAATTGCAGTGAGGAGAATTTTATGTAGTTTGACATTTTAAGTTTTCCTGACAGTCAAGTACTCTTAACCGTGTTGACTTAAGTTTGATATGCAATTTAAGCAGGGCGTGAAGTCAAACGTCACTGAGGGTCGTTGGTAATACACGGTTCACAGGAGGTGTTTGCTCATCGGATGGTGTCTCTTTTGTGCCGTTACTCGGTTCTAATTTTTGTCACCAATTTTGACTTAATCTAGTGAACCTAGTTTCTCAGGAATTTTACATCTGTTGATTGGAGATTTTAACGCTAAACAACGGGCTGAGTAGATTGATCATCTTGCAAGTGTACAGCCTAACCAACCAACAAAACGTAAACTACTGATTTTACTTCCCTGAAGCACCTATTTACAGCAAGGGTCAAGTTCAGTGAACAGTTCGTGAGTTGGGAATTTTATGATCTAATGGAGCCGAAATTGCTAGAAAGGCTCTCCAATTTAGACCACAGAAGTGTTCCAATCCAGAATCTAGGCTTATCTTCATCTACACTACTAATGCTAGTACTCATTTTGGGATTTTTAGGTGTCCAACCAGGTGATCTGTTCACTACAAGAACAGATCCCCCTATCTCCTTCCTGACCAATTCCACCGTTTGTTGACTAACTTCGTACCCTGAAGCATCTGTAACATAGAATGAACCAACTGCCTTATCACCATGACTACCAATCTCAGCTCTGGATATCGATAACCCATTTTCCCGAAACACACGAGTCACGTCGGAGAGAAGTCCTATTCGATTCTTTGTGCAAACATCCAACCTCAATCCCTGCAAAAACATATGCATCAGCTACACATTTAATGGTGATAAACACTAAAGGATTGAATGTACCCACATGAGATACTCTTCTTTGAATAGCTGCAATCAAACACTGTGTTAACTTCCTTCTCTCGCCCTCTGTGTCCAAGGTACATCCATCTTTCTGCCGAATGAAATATTCCTGCAGCACCAGTCGTTTAGAGAAGAATGAAACTCCAAAAGAATCTTAATATTTAACAGCTTACCTGATCAGCCATGGCGCCTTTGGAACTAACAGCTGCATGGAAAACAACGTACTGCATGTCGGTCAGAACACACAAAGTATCGAACAAGAGCTTTGGTCGGTCTCTGCTCCTCATGTTAACCACCGAGTAACCTTTTTCCTTGCAAGACTCTATGGAGACGTGAATTTTGGTGCAACTGTTCCGGTGTGCAACACCGCGACCAGTGCATCCCTGACACGGCTCGTAGTCGACGGCGGAATACATCAGCTGGTGAAGCCGGCGTTCGGTGTGAGTCCTGCCAGCGGCTGGTGCAGTGAGCCTCACGCTCTTCCGTTCTCCAATGGCATGATGGGCCTGAACCACATGCTCCAATTGTTCTTGCACTTGGGCAAGTCTTTTAGGGTCAGAAATTGGGCCACCACGGAAACCATCCTCCACGTAGATAATGCCTGCCGTTCGGGTGTTGTGGGTCCATGCCGCCGCCGCCGTGACGTGGCACTGCAACTCAGCGAGCACCGCTGATATCTCCGACAGAAGGCCTGGTCTGTCTGTCCCTGTTATCTCCAAGGCCGTGTGCTCGGTCGACACATGCCTTGGCTTCACTTGTCTCTTGATGCCACATGTTTCTATTTCCTTTGATGCCCCTCCTCTTCTATTTGCACACAATGCCTGTAAATAAAAATTAAAAAAAATCATAAATTGTATTTTTGTAATAATTTAAAACAATAAGGGTATAATTTAGAATTAGTTAAAAGTAACTCAATTATTAAATCAAACTCTTTGAAACAATTAATTGCCAACCATTGAACTGAATTATGATCAATCTCCTTCCTCTTTGCCTACGTGCCTACTCTCAGAAGTCTAATTCAGTTATATGTCCAGTAAATGGATACGCATGGATAGAGAAAGACCTGTTGAATGTAAAGTATGAGGCTTTCGTCAGTAAGCTTGTTGCCAAGTTGATCTGTCACGTGGAACACTGCCATAAGAACAAACCCACATCAATAGGGCACAGCAGCAATTCTAATGGATGACTCATAAAAGTTACTTAAATTATTATAAAGAACAGAACACAACCCAGATGAAAGCAAGTCCCGTTCATATTGAAAAAGAAGAAGAGTTCGATATGGAGGATGATGCAAGCATGACGTGGAGACTTACCATCCATGAACCATCCTCCATCAGAGGAAATATATGATTTTGATATGACAAGGTCGAGATCTGTCAAAACTTGAACCATCGCTAGTAAAATCCCGTGCTTGTTTGCACTATCAACCTGCCAGCACCACGAGAACCAAATTTGCATTAGATGTAGACCATTCAAAAGATTTCATGGTTCTGGATTCTGGTCATGGAAAAGCACTGATAATAAGACCAACTTTGCACGTGTATTTCCCTGAATATTAGGTCTACTTTAGCTCGACCCTTCTAGTTTCTAGGGGCTTTACCGGTTCAACTAGATTACATCATTCATCGTTTTGGGCGGCAGCAAAAGAGTTGATCCCTAAAAGCGAACTAACTTAGTTATGCAGAAAAATACATGGATGGGCAACTCAGTCTTCTAACTTACACATGTTTGGTTGTCTTTTGTCATGCACAAAACTGCTTTAAAGCAAAAGGAAACTTGAATGATGACATTAAAAGTCTTCTTCTTCTTCTTCTTCCTTTTGCTTCATCTTTCCCTTTCTTTTCCCTATATTCACTTCTAGTGGCTCTCCACTCGGTGGGTCAGAGAAACCGCCTACCTCAACCTCTGACACTTTTCATCTTTTTCTCTAGATTGAAAGAAACCATCCTAATTACTAAATTATGTGCTAATAATAGATAGTTAACACATCATTATGGAATTAACACATCATATATTATGGAACGTCACTGCACATTAGTACTGCAGAATCCTTAATCTCTTCCTGTATAGATAACCTTGGATTGGATACTAGTTCAATAATCATAGCTACGGTGGGTGGAATCTCCAACATGTGGAGACTTACTGTCTTCTGAGATTATTTAAACCCAAAAGTAGAAAAGCACAAAGCTTTTTAAACCATGTTTGTCATCTGCAAACAGGGTTTCATTAGAATATGGTTCCAATATAATTAATAATTATGTCCACTATATCATATAATATTAAGATCTCACCTTCACAAGTGTGCAGTCTTGGCATACGTCATTATCAATGCAAACTCTGCAAAACCAAAACCAGCAAAAAGCTAAACCATCGACATCTAGTTCATAAATTCCATCAACACAGACCATTATCAGAAGCACTGTTAAGCTATGAATCGCTAGCTATAGCTTAAGATTTAAAGAATTCGAAATATCACCTGGGAGGATAAATTCTTTCAATGAGTGATTCGTATTCAGGATCAATATACGGCTGGTACGCCATCTCCATCATCTTTATCAGTTGTTCTTCAAGTTCTGATTCATCAGGAGAATAGAGCTATCCTTGAAGAATCATCCTCGAATATATGATCTTTCCTTTAGAATTTACTCATAAATAGAATGGAAAGAAGCTACGCGTTATTTTGATGAACATAGGAAGAGGGTAAGCGAGCAGAATCATTCTTGTTGATTCAATGAAGAATATAAACGATCTTGAATTGAGTTTATATGAAGATAAACCATAAAAACACGTTCTTGAATCAGTCTTTTGGTTGAGATGAGACAAAGAAATGTGTTGTTGGCCTATAAAACTGCTACATAAACAGATTGGTTTAAGAGAGTACTCTAACCAGGAGAATGATCGTAAAGAAAGCTAACAATATTTGAGTAGAAATCAGACAAGAACACTCAATGCTCTCTATAGAAAAACAAATGATCATTCAAAATACACAAAAGTAGAGAAATTGAAACAAACAATTCAGGGATACCCACGTAGGCTACTAGTGGCCAGGTTAGAAGCAAGTAGATGATCACCAATGAAAGATGAAAATACCTGGTGTGTTGTGAGAGAGTATATGAATATCACTATATTGTTCCCAAAACGAAGCTGAGATGGCGCAAAAGAAGATTGATGGTGTATGTGAGAAATTGTGGCAAAGGCATGAGGGACCTCACAGTCAGAGGGGAGGCTCAAAGTGTGTTTTGGCTAATTATAGAACATTTTCTTGGTACAGAGAATTATATAGAGCCGAAACAGAAGGAGAGTCAATATAACAGAACTCTACCCAAACTTGGAAACCCAAGACCCCACTTCTGGTTTTGTTGTTTGTTCTTTTATATATTTTTTATTTACTTGGCTAATAATATAATGTTTTTTTATTTTATTTTTTTAAAAAAGCGTTTTTGCGTATATTACACTGAACTCGAGTTCTTTTATTATATCTCTTTTCTTTGCGAAATTCTCTCTTTTTCTGTGCATTTACAACGTGTTTGTACAGTGTCATGTGGTTACCTCGTAAGACGATTGTGACTTTCACTGGGAGTTTGCCACGTCAAGTGTCTGATTACACGTGGCAGTTGATTTGCGGCGGCTCGGTCTTGGAGTCAGCTAGACGTGTTTATATCAATTAATTTTAACTAATTATTGGAATTATGATAAAGAGAAGCATAATTACTATTTAGGGGGTTTTTGCTGAATCAAGAATCAACACCAGTTGAACCGGCTTGAAGGGTTACATTAACTGTAGTTAGTAGTTTCAGTTGGATGATACCTAAGTGCTGATTTGGCAACGGAACCTGTCTGAATTGAAAAACCTGCAAGTGGGGTGTGCTCTCAATTAATTAGTTGTATCCAAGTTTTGCAGCTAAGGTGGGACGAATTTGGATGTTTTGGCACACACTTTGGCCTTTTGACATGGAAGATGCCAACAAGTAATACAAAATTGTCCAGAGAGTAACGTGACAATATGAGGGCTTAGAGCCTAAATCTGTTTAGGCTCCACGGCTGGTCATGTTAGGATTAAATTCTTAAGATATATAACATTTTCTTTTTTATTTACTCAATGTTTTAAAAATTAGACTGAAATTTAAACCAATAAGACAAGATGTTTAAAATTTAAAAGATTCAATCGATCATCATAAAATCGGTTAAAGATTAACTAGAATTAAAAAATTTAAAATGTGATTAAAAAAGATTATTTCAAAGAATCTGAAGTTTAATTGAAAAAATAAACTTTTGTCTAAGTAACTAAATAACTCTCTTATTTATAATTATGAATTCATTAACTTTTGTTTGATCATTTTGTGACTGAATATCATATTGATAAATTTTAAATTTAATATTATTAACAATAATTCTAAGTCTAAAAATAAATTTAACTAACAAGAATGTCAAATCCCTTAAATAAATTTTAAAACTGTAAACTTAAAATTAATTAATATTACATAGATCTATATTTTTTATTTTTCTCTTATAAATTATATGATTTGAAAATTGTATATGGTGTTACGAAATTTTAAAATAATATTAACGTGAAGTTTGTAATATAATGATATATAATTCTTATAGAAAAAGCAATAAATAATGATATATGATAAGTAATATAATATAGCGGTGCACAGTAATTAATATAAGATTTTAATTAGAACTTTAATGATTCTTATAGACAAAATAATAAATAAAGAAAAAAGATAATGAAATTCATGCCTATTCCATCAAAAAGAAAAAGATATAATTATTTTTCTAGATTTCAAGTGACAAGAGATTCGATAGATAAAAGAATTTCCTATGTCTAAATTCTCAATTGAAACAGACAAATATCTTTCCCCTACAGTTAGTTTATTAACACCTTCTTCCAATAACTTCTTCACTTTAACTAAATTAGCAAAAGATACATTGAATGATTTCTCATATACAGTATGAAACAGTGAATTTTAGATAAATCGCACGTACCATATGTCTCACCTAAGGAATAATAAGTATAGAACAATCACCTTATTTTCTTCACAATCCTTTTGGAAAATTAAATCCTAAAAACTAAAAAAGCTAAATCAAATGGTATAAAGAATCCAAATTCAAACACATACATACTCGATTGAATGACTCTATCATCGTCACAACGAAGGGACATAGTTTTCGCAATTGACGAATGTTCCAAAACAACCAATTTTTAAAATAAGTAGAGGGTCCAATCATAATTTTAAAATTTTTTAAATATTATAATTAATAATTTATTTTTAATTTAATTTAATTTTAAATATTTAAATTAATTAAATTATTTTATACAATAAAATCCCTAACCCTAATTTCACAATCCCAATTTGTTTCTCTGTAATTTTTCTACAACCAGAAAACGCCATACCGACCATCACTATCTCCAAAGAAAATAACATAACCTCCAGGTCGACATAACAATCATTGTAGCCACCACAGGCAATAGAAAAGCACCTGGAGAACCAGTAAAGGCAGCAAAGTGACCGAAGCATAATGGTAGCGAATACTTCTTTCAAGGTCTTCACGGTGTGCAACATTGTGGTGTTATTTTTATCTCTATGAATTGTCATTTTTCTTGTTAACATTATGCCTTCTGACGAAAATCTTAGAAGTTATTAGTACTGATACATAGTGATGTGGGTCCCTTTGATGATATGTAGCCACAAAACACTATGTTATGTATGTTGGAAAATGGGACACTTCGGTTTTGGTTAACTACTTGGTACTACAGTAGTTGTACATGAATGTTAAGCTTTACATGGCTTGCATGCACTTGTGAAGATGTTACCCAAGTTATATTTCGTGGCTGATCCAAACTAAGACAACATAGATCAGCCTAGTTAGTTATATAGACATAGACAGTTTTATGAAACTGTCCGACTGCTTATCAAACTACCTAACTGTTAAACTATCCACTTTTGGCTTATCTATAGTAGTTTTTCTACATAGTTTGCAGGATATAAAGCCATGTAAATTCTTAGACCTGTTATGCATTATGCATTTCATATTTCTACAATACAAGTCTCTTATTCTACTAAATTTTGTTGGTTCCGTTCTTGTTTATTTTCAAATGTTTCAATTATTTTGCACAACTTAGATAGCTTGTATAACATGATCTCTTATTCACGTTTTTGGGTGTATTTTGCTAAATCAAGTAAAGAGACTTGGTTGCAATTACAGGGCAGGAATTGGTGAATTTCCTAGCCTTAAAATTCACCCTGTAATAAGTTGGTATCAAAGCTTCATTTATAAATTGCTGAGTTCGTTTTCCACACTAGCGAGACTGTTCTGTGACAATTGTTGGGCATTATATAATATCCCATTTCTATATAACGGGTTAAACCCTAGAAACGGGTGCACGAGAGATAAATCAATAAAATTAGGAAAACACATCTCATGTTCATGCATTTGTAAACAGTGATTGTTGCACATGAAAAATGTTTGTACATGCATTCATGACATTCTTCCCGGTATAAGTGTGAATAAATGTGAATTTGGAAAAATATGTTTTGTGTGTGT
>JANQBM010000220.1:31474980-31514971 GCA_025594535.1 Erythroxylum domingense
TAATTTTTGTAATTGAATATGACAGTTTGTAATAATTTTGAGAAATCGATAATGAATGATATGATTTGTATTTTGTAAATTGAAATGGGCCCCAAGTGATTAATAAAAGTTTCTGTTAATTTCTTTATGTTGCATCAAATGATTTTAACAAAGTGGAACGTTTTGATTTCTGAATTTCTGTACCTTATGTTTGGATTAAAAAAAATGTATACCGACTTTTAATTGAAATATTAAGTGATGTGGCACACCACCCTCGCGGGGTACGGATTCGGGTATCACCACCGATATCGGGATCGAATTCAGCGGGAGTGGGGTGTTACACATCAAAACCTCAAAGCCATTACAAAAGGCTAGATAGGTTGGAACATGGCATTGGGGCCATTTCAGAGAATGAAACACTGAATTTTTCGTCACAACTGGATCGCCTGGACGAGGCAATTTATGTATTGCATTAACGAATGGATGCAATGTCGATAGAAGCAAACAAGAGATGGGAGTTTTGAAAGATGCCTTGGTTCTCATTAAGAACCATAGTGCCATGGATGGTGGTGGTACCTAGATAAGGTTAAAAGTCCCCAAACTTAAGCAGTTTAATGGCCTAAGGGATGCAAAAATTTTGGAGAATTTTCTTTGGGACATACAATAATACTTTGATGCTGCAAGGGTGTAGGAATGTGACAAGGTCAGGTTAAAAAGCATGTATCTAGTTGAGGATGCAAAATTATGGTGGCGTGTAAGACTTGATGGTAATCTAAATGTTGGATTGTCCATAATTGATATGTGGGGAGCATTTGCTCATAAATTAAAGGAGCAATTTTTCCCTTGCAACAATTCTTGGTTGGTATAAGAGAATTTGCGAAGCTGAAACATAATGTTTATATTCGGAACTATGTGAAAACCTTTAATTCTTTAATGTTGGACATCAAGAACAAAGTTGAAGAAGTTAAACTTTTCAATTTTCTATCTAGTCTTCAAACTTGGGTGTATATTGATTTAAGGATGCAAGGAGATATTACTTGCCTAGTGTACTTATTGTTGTGGACAGATTAATTGACTTGCGTCCAAGCAAAGATAAGGAGTCAGGGGCAACCTCCAAGTTGTGTCATCATAAAGAGAAATTTAACCAAAAAGAGAAGACAAAATGGGGACATGGCAAGTCAAATAGGAAAGCAAAATATTGCTATAATGATAAAAGGAAGGCCAAAGTGAATGTAAATAATGGTGCTTAAACTAGTGGGCAGAAAATTAAGAATAATGGCTATTACATTTGTGGTGGTCCTCACTATGCAAAATAATGTTCTAAGTAAGAAAAACTCAATGCAATGGTGACCAAAGATGAACCTTAGGGTGAAGTTGCAACCTTTATTAATCCTCTTCAGTTGTTGAACACTCTAACGAAAGAGAAAAGCAACACACATGCTACATTAATGCATTTGTAGGTGCAGATCAGTGTGGTGATTGTGGTTGTAATGGTGGATACAAGTCCTACTGACACCTTTTTTATAGATCTAATGGCTACAAAATTCATATTAAAAGTGAGCAGAAGTTCCATTAGATTGAAGTCAGTGAATGCCAAAGCTAGAGATGTGCCTGGAATGACATACAATGTCTCTTTGACAATAGAAGGATGGACTGGAAAATGCAACATGATGGCAATTCCTTTGGAGGATTTTGATATTATTCTCAAATTTTATTTCTTATGGCAATATAAGGTTATTATTCGGATGGGATTATGTTCATGGGAGAACAAGATCCTTAATTTATCATTTATGAACAGATTGGTATGTAAGGAAAGGGCAACCAAAAATCTTCCTTCATTTATGCTATGGTTGTAGAGAAAGGGCCCAAACATAGCAAGGAAACTTTTCTTGCAACAATGGCGGTAGTCAAAGAAGGATTGACCATAAAAGTCCCTAATGCAGTGGTTGATTTGTTGGATCACTATAAAGACGTAATTATGCTAATACTCTGCACTTATTTATGCTACTCAAGTGTTATTCCCTTTTTTTCTTTCTTTCTTCTTAATACATGGAAGAACTATGAATAAGATAGCAACTATATACCATGTGATTCACAGGCAAAAGTATCCTCAAATCATCTCGATAAAAAATTTCATAACAATCTCAATTAATATATTACTTCATACTCTATTAAGCTTGTGAATGGGTAGGTTAATGGGGTTTTGGATTTAAAATATTTTGGGTATTTTCAAGAAACAAAAGGTTAAGTTGCAATGGGGGGTAGCAAGGGATAATAAAAAGGATAGGTCATTTAAGCCAAGGGTTAACACAAAAAGGGCCTTAATCATCTCTATTAAGCATGCATCTAGTAGACTCAAACCGGTTTAAAGCAAGTTTTGAAGGTAATAACTTAAGGAAATATCACACAACAAAGAAATGGAATGACTATAGATGGAGTCATATAGGCTCAATCCTCGTATTGGCTCAAGTGAAAATTCATTACGCATCTCTACACTACCTTATTGCCCAAATGTCAAATTGTGAGTAAGTTTATGTAACCAACTACTTTTCATCACTCAACATGGTTCCCTTTTACTCAAGTAGCCTAATCCAAGTTTAAGCATGCATTTAATCTAATTCCAACTAGCATGATAGAATCTCATGGCAATACCAATCTAAATGACTCAAATACGGTTCCATTACTTAACACAAAGCAACATGATATGCCTAAACATGCATCATATTTAACAGAATGCACACAGTGATTAACACAATGCAATTAACATCGTAAGTGTTACCTCCCCACACTTAAAGAACACATTGTCCTCAATATGACAAGGCAACCACAAAATAAAGAAAATAACATCAAACTAAGCAAAAGAAATAACAAAATTTAAAAGTCTAGGGTAAGAAAAGCTTATGGGGATTACGGTGGCGACGGTGTTAGCGAAGGAGCTTCAAAATTATTCCTCTGAAAGAATTTGAGGAATTTCTTTTTCAAGTAGCGCTACTCCTTGTGGACTTGCTGAATTTAAGTGTCGAGCTCATTAAGTTGCAATGTCATTTGCTGCTGATTGGAGGCCATTTGGTCGAGGATTTGTTGAAATCGGTCGACCTTTGCTAGTGCTCTTAATTCCTCCTCCACTGCTTCTTCTTCTGGCTCCAGGATTGCTCGGGATGTGGATGGTCAAGAAATGACTGTATCTGTGCCCCTTCTATTTTTCACTGCAATACGTGTCTGGGGATTTTGGAATTCCATATAATGAAACTCCAAAATCTCGAAGCGCCTTAAATAAGATATGTCAAACATATCATATTGAGTTGTACGCACATTTTCTACATCAAGGTTATAAAACAAAGCCAAAGCAATTACAATATAAGATATGCCCAAATAAGAGCTCCTTTTTATTCACAACACTCACTATTGATCGAAAAATTCTAAAAGGCGTATTGATTTTTATTTTTCAATCTATATACCACAAAAAGAAAAGTTCCTTGGCCAAGCATTTATTACTTTCAGTTTTATTAAACACTGTTAAGCACATAAATGTATGCAAAAGTAAATGCTTGGCACAAATTAAAGTGTTCGGTGCATTCTTATAGTCAAAATTTTCTTCACCCGTTAGAGTTTTCCAATAGTCATCCAGATAAAAGTCATCGTGATCATCTAAAACTTTAGGATTTGACAAATCAAAAAGTTCACGAATGACATTATAATCTAATTTATAAATATTGCCAGCTAACCTAAACTAGAAAACATCCATTTTAGGGTTATAGCGACTGTAGTGAAAAACTCTATAGTCATAATAGGGTAAATAGGCACATAAAAAATGAATGAACCTATTCTAACCTATATTTGTAGCTAGTCACTCAATTTTTCGCCTCATTTCTATGGTTTCTAACAATTCAAAATTAAAGTAACGAGGAGTGATCAAGTCCCTATCTCTAAGGTCTCGAAAATACGTACCTTCTTCCCCCGAATAAATGGGGAATAGGGTACAAAAATCTGCCGCAAATTGAGCTTACCTTCACCAGAGACTTGACGGTGCAATTCATCGGTCTGCTTCTGAGCTACCATCTTCTTTGGTGTCATTGGAAGATAAAAACCTACAAAAATAAGAGAAGGAGAGGTGAAATCATTTTAGAGAGAGAGAGAGAGAGATATTACTCTAATCCTTGTATTTTTGAATAATTAATGCATGACAAGAGTAAAGGATTGTAAGATTAATGAAAGGAGATGAAGAAAATACCAAGAATCTAGAGGAAGATGAAGGATTTTAAAGAGTGGGAGGAGAGTTTTCGCAGGTTAGAGAGAGAAGGTGAAAATTTTTGAAGAATGTATGAAAGAAGAAAGGGGAGAGAAACTTAAAATTTTCCTCAGATGGATTCATAGGAATTCTCATCATTCCCACAATCATGAGATTTCTCTCCAGAAACACTACAAGAAAATAACAAATTACAGACGAAAAATTAGCGATGGAACACATGCCATCTTTAATTAGCGACAAAAATTCACTTTCTGTTGGTAAAGTTGATGGATTTACTGACAACCAAAACATTCATCATAAACGTAGAGGAAAAATATCCCTGCGAGTTCTCGGTCATATTATGGTGACAGAACATGAGAGTCCGTCGCAAAATTAGGCGGCATCAGATGGTGGGAAAAATAAGCAACTTGAATATCAATGGGACAATATTTCCATCGGTAAAATATCGACAAAAATGTCGTTTCATTTGTAACTGTCGAATTGTCATAAAATAAAACAACATCATTTGGTTTTAATCCAAACGACGTCATTTTATCAGTAGCATTTATGAGACCTGAAGCTCCCCTTCTTCTCCCTTCCCTCTGCTATTTTTCTCTCCTCCCACCATTAACATCGTTGATTCTTTTCTTGGAGTGCTTCCACCTTCAATTTTTGCTTCATTTTTGGTCCATCATTCATTATTTTCAGGTAACAACTATATTGGGTTTCTTTTGTCTCCAAAAACCGAAGGTGTTAGATGCTTATATGTATGACCATCAGTGGGTAGGTGGGTTTTGTTTGGATTGTTGGTTTATGCATTTTTTAGTTAAATTGTTGGTTTATTTGTTGTTTAAATGTGTCATTCTTGGTAGATAATGAAAAAATGCAGTTGTTTTGTTATTAGTTATAAATAATTCGGGTTGCCTATAAATTGTTTGATGAAATGTCTCTTATAACAAGCATTTCCTTTTATATTATCTGGCCATACATTCAAATATTACTTTGAGGCATTATTCATTATAGTCAAACTTTTATTTCCATAATTAAGTGAATGAATTACTTATATGTTATGAGCAATGGTATTTTTTTTGTTCATAGGAGTTGTATTGAATGCTTGGAATTATAGTATCGTATGTGTTGATGCATAGTGTTTGTTATACTTAAACATGTTATTCTCATTATAAAGTGAAAGTATTACTTAATTTTTATGAGTGGTGTTATTTTTATTCATAAGAGTTGTATTGAATGTTTGCAGTTGTGGTATTATATATATTAAGGTATGGTATTTGAAACCTACAAATAGAGCTTTCTTAAAGATACACAAAACAAACAATAGAAGTTGGTATATGATCATCATGTCTTTTAAAATTAGCTTAAATAACATACTTGCCAAAAATTGACATCAAACAATATTAACTCCTACTTTGATTAAATCCATGTAATATTCAAATATGTTGTTTTTTAAAACAATGTTTTCCTTATTGTAGCATTGAAAATTTTATTATTATCGGATTTTATCTTAAATATTTATTATGTATACCATTTCTTTAACCATTTGAACATGTCCATTGATCAAAGTTTGGTTAATATGTGCAACACTAAAATACATTTGTTTAAGTTAAGATAGTAATATTCACATTAAAATTTGCATCTCTTTAAGCACTTGAACATGTTTCAAATACACCAATTTTAGCTTCAGAATAAGAGCAATTACACACCAAATGGAAAAGTAGAAGATAAGCACAACTGTGACAAGGTTTAGGTTCTTATATTCATATTCACCAAATTCTATCTTTTTCACCGTCTTTGTTATTGTTGTTGTCTCTATATTCTACTTCAATACATCAAAAGTGAGTGTTGAAGCGAAATCACTCATTATAGGATCCAATCATTAGAAAAAAATCACATCCTTTTATGTATATACCACAAAATAATGTCAAATCAAGCAATTATTAATAAAAAACACATTAATAATTTTCTTATCCTTCATTGCATACATCTAACGAATCTCTTTCATAATTTAGTCATCATCATAAAATTCTAATAATAACTTTTAAACAACAATCTCAAAAATGATAAAATCAAACTTTTTAGTGTAACTTCCACAATTCATTTTTGTGAATCGTGATTTTGAACAACAACTTCTATTTTGAATGAACATACATAATTTCACATTTATTTGGTGATAGCTTCCTCAAAACATACTTCATTCACCATGTAGATATGCTCATTAATTCAACTTCATAATGTTAGTTCGTTTCATATTATATGATTTAAATTCCTTTTTCAGGAATAGAAGCTCGAAGATATATATTTGGGCCTACCATCGTATTGGAAATTGGAGCAAAGCTTGTTCCATTAAGAAAACCAAGGAAATTGCCTGGTATTATTTCATTAATTTGTATTAGTTTCATCTAATATCTCTTGGGATATATGTGTGCTAGGTCCAATGGCATAGTCATTGATGAGGATTTATGTTCTTTTTTAATAGTCTAACTATTTATATTTGGGTTATGTTTGAATCATTGATGAGTAGATGTATGATTACACAAGCATTTATTGTATATGGAATGAGTTTGAGATGTTATGGATAATTTGAGACATAATAAACCCCTAGGATGGTATATAAGTTGGAAAACCGTGATGCAACTCCCATGAGACTTATCGGTAAAAAATTTCAAGAGCATGCTGAGAAGAATATCTCTCAGGCCACAAAGGAATTTTACTATCAGGAGTTTGAGGTACAACAAAAATTATTATTTTCTTTTTTAATTAATTTTTATACATTAATTAGATAAATATTATTACGTTATAAGTATTTATCGAATGTTTTTCTTTTTATTTCAGGAAGAATTTTTTGGGATTCTAAATTTGATGCGATCATTTATAAAGTATGAGAGAGACGAGCACGTACACGTTATCGGGACATTGTTACTGCGATACACAGGGTCAGTGTACGATCACCTTATATTTCTAAACAAATATGGAGTCGTTGACAGCAGTATTGGACATCACCTGAGGCAATATCCATTTCAGAGCGAGATTCTACCAATAGACGTGGAGGACCGGGGGGAGAGAGTCTTCCCGTACATACGGGAGGATCTATTACCCACCACGAGCATGTTGAGAGACTTGTAAGTATCTACACTTTCCATTTATATTCTAATTCTTTACTTTGTTGTATTTCAATTGAATTTGATATGTGAATGATATGTATTTAATTGTTGATATATTTAATCCTTTACACTTAGCGATTAATGACATAAAATAACTTAAGATACTTACTTTAATTCATTTATGATTTTAGGTACAATTTGGAAGCAAAGAAATTAAAATGAGTCAAAAGCACTACATTTGGGCCGTTTTCTAGAGATTAATTTTTACTTGTCTTCATGGAGCAAGAAGAAGAAAATTAAAAGACAAGGAAACATATCAAAATACAAAGAAGAAGAATGCTTGCCGAAAAAAAAAGAATAGCAATCAAGGCAGAAATGATAGCACAATGAGGAGCAACGGATAACAAAACGCAGCTGGGAAAAGCTGCATTTGTGTTGCGTTAAACACAAAGCATATGCTGCGCTTTGCGTTGAACGCAAGCGTATGCGTTCAACGCAATGCATACACTGCGTTTAACTCAACACATGCATGCGTTTTAAAGAGAAACGTATAGAGCAGTTAGGGGTTTTGAAGGGGGGGGACTTAATTCGTCCCATCAGCTACAGGAGAGCATGAGAAGAGAGGAGTAGGCGGCTAGGGAATGGCGTGAAAGGATAGAGAGCTGCGGCTTGTAGGCATAAAAGAAGGATGAAGAGTTTAATTGTCCAATCAAATATATAGTGAAGAGTTGCGGTAGTGAGAGAAGAGTAGAGAGCCGACAGAGAAGAGAAGAACAGTGAATAGTGAGTTGGGATAAATGTTTATTTGTCCCATTGATGAATAGTAGACAGTAAGGTTTGAAGGTAGGGTTTTCGGTGGAGATAATTATTATAGGGTTGAAGCATTTTCTTGGGAGATCCATGAAAAGCTAAACATCCCGACACCGACGACCCAAGTTAAGTGTATTTTTTGATTTTTGTTGTTTTCTTTCTCTTATTAGAAATTGATTGTGTTATCCTATGTTAATTGATTTGGGTTTTGTGTATGGATAATCAGATTTTCATTATTGTTCGGTTATTTGTGTGGTATTATGAAATGATGATTTTAATTCATTCATTGAATCGTTTGATTGCATACCCATTACTAGAATTTCGATATAATCTGTAATTGTTATATTTAAATTCATGTAGAGCGACTAATGATTCGTAATTATCAGGGATAACATGACCTAGGTTAAATGACGCATTGTATGTGGTTGCTGCCTTGATTAATCGATTTTCTTAATTCGTAATGCTACTGTCTAATTAAATTTAGAGATTGTATCTGAGGTTATTCAGTGGTTAGGTTTAATTAATTATTTTAATTAATGATCGTATCTTGATTAAACAAAACCTAAAGTAAAACTCGGGTTAATTATTAACCTACGATTAATAGTTACTAGGAGAGGTTTGAGAACAAAAAATCGTTGAATTATGCTTAATTAGGGTATTGGCTGAGATTAAACCAAAGAACCAGATCCCCACTAAATTCTCCAATTTTATCATTTTTTGTATATTTTCTTTAATTTGTTTTTATTAGTTAGATTCATTTTATTTTCTTATTCCAAAATCCAACCCCCCCTTTCCCCCCAAAATTTTCCTAAACACCGATTAATTTCATTTCATAAGCTAATCGAACACTCCCTGTGGGATCGATCTAAACTCACCACTGCTACAGTATTAGTCTAGTTATTTTATTTTGACTAGCGTTACGACTCATCGGTCAATTTTGGCACCATTGTTGTGGAATGCGGTGTTTAGTTTTTGTTTGTGATTTTAATTGGTGTTTTGTATATATATATTTTTGTAATTAGTTTCCTTTCAGCTATTTCGTGATCCTTTCTTTATTTTGTTTCATGTTTGTGTTTTATAAAAATTTTAAAATAATTGATATGGATGGAAGTGATTTCTTTTATAATTCATATTCTCAATCTTATAACAATGTTTGGAGTGATTAACCTAACTTTTGTTATGGATTGGATAATCATCATAATTACTTCCATGATAGTTAGCAGGAAGTACAATAATTCTTATACAGATCAGAAGCTTCCTATCACGACTTCGGTCCATCTCTGGAAGAGTTGATTGATATAATTAATGCTAATACTTTGCAATTGCGGCATAATACTCTACAATTCCAGCATGATTGAGGGTAATTTCTAAAAACTACATAGTCTAATGCCCAAGATTCAGAGAACCAAGACAACTCAGGTACATCTTTAGAAGAAATGCTTAATATTATGGCTGCTAACAATCTTCAAATTCAATAGGATATGCAACAGTTCGAACAAAATACGCAACAGCTGCTTTAGCAAACTGTACAGCAAATCCAAGAGGATGCTTTGCAAATCCAGTAACATGCATTGCCTCGATGGCGAGATATCAATCATCTAGAGCCACAAAGTGAAGAGGAGCAGTCGTATCAACCCGAGGTGTACCCAATGGACGTTTGTGCGGAAACTTTACAAAGTGATGAGGAGCTGGAGAATTTTGAGGTCAACCCTCAAGGAGTTGCTAGTGTCGAAGAAGTTGAGGAGGAGCTCGAAGCCGAAAAGGACATATCATTTAGCTCAGAGGTAAGTACTGAGTCTATAATTATTTTTAAAACTAACTCTTCACCTTTACATGGCATATTAAAGGAACTAAATAAGGAAGAAAAAGGTGAGGAGATGTTTGAAATATTTCCTGAGTGCATGGACTTAGTCGAGATTGAAAGTCTGGGGATAGGGAAGGACCTAAATGGGAACGATTATCAACCAAGACCTTATCCTGAAGAACCTCACATTGAAGAATCTCATGTGCCATCAGAAGATCATAATTTTGTCACATAAGTAGAAGGAGTTGAGCCAACAACCCTAAACAAAGGCGCTTCTTAGGAGGCAACCCAAGGGAAGTAAATTTCTTTTCTTTACATTTTCACATTTCTTTTTATATGCATGTGTGTTCTTTGCTGGTTTATTTTTGCTTTTTTTTAAGTTTTCAATCAAAATAAGAGAAAGAATAAAACAAACAAAGAAACATTTTCTCATTTTCTGTTGCTTCTGGGATTATACAGTCATAAGTAGAGAATGAATTGACTAGAGAGTTTCATGGCAACTTTGGCATGTACTTTTGCTCTTGTGATTAGTTGAAATGCATTATTTTTAGAAGAGTAGTGACTAATGGTAGACAAAACCAGTGAGATTTTGAGCCTTATTAGACTAAAACATCCATATCAATCTTATTGTCTTTTGATAATGTGTGTGACCTTCATGACATATACATCCCGATTTTGCGTTGAATTTCTATTCGAGATTACATTTTTATCACATGAATTAACATGGATATGATTAGGCATTCTTTGTTTTTCATAAACTACATTAGCCAAATAACCTACCCTATTGACATGATTTGTCCCTTGTTAACTCCCATTGAGCTTTATACTTTTCTTTATGTACCAACCACATTACATGCTTTATACTTAACCAAATGTCCTACCTAAGCCATAGAGCTAGTGGAACATTTGCGATTGTTGAGTTTGTGGATGTACAAAATTCTAAGTGTGGGGGTGTCCATATGTGTGGATTTGTTATGATATTGGGATGTTTTGTCATTGAAATTCTCATGTTAATGTAGTTTCTTTTAATCTTAAAAAAGAAAAGAAAAGAAACTGAAAAAGAGAGAAAGAAAAAGAAATAGAATGAAAAAATGTTTAAATAAATGTATCTAGGAGCATGTGCATATGTGTTGAAAAGTTGTTTATGATTAATGCATTCTCCTAAAGTTGTAATGAATGGTTTATTTGAGTATATTGGATATGAGGTAGATGTTGGTTTGGAGGGTCACTCTTGTGGTTTCAATATATTCTTGGCATAAATTGTATGAGTGATTTCTTCGGATTGGTATATGTTTCATGTGGTTGGTGTGTGAGAGATGAATGAGATTATGAAATACAAATGTTGCATTTGTCATAGATGACGATACCCAATTTCTTATGGGTGTTGTTTTGTTTTACTATCTTTGATGGCTTTCATGCTACTTGACCTAAATATATCTCACCTTACCTTTGCCCACATTACAACCCTAAAAAGTCCTTCGATTCATGATTTTGCAAGTGAATTTTAGTGGTGGAGAAATGAAATGATACGCAAAGTTGTGGATTGTCATGATCATGAATGGTGTTGAGTATACCCATAGATAAATTTAAGTTAAACACATTTTTCAAGTCTACCATTAGATCGCTCGATTTCTGAAGATAATGCTTGTTAATTGATCATGAGTAGAAGCATTGAATGTTGAATTCTTGCTATGACTTTTGAAATTATTCATCTTTGGTTACGATTATATAGTCTTGGAAAATATAGGAATTGAGTAAATGTTTCAGGTCTTTGAGCTTAATTTGGGTGTTTTGCTCGAGGACGATCAAAAGCTAAGTGTGGGGGAAATTAATATGTATTTAATTGTTGATATATTTAATCCTTTACACTTAGCGATTAATGACATAAAATGGCTTAAGATACTGACTTTAATTCATTTATGATTTTAGGTACAATTTGGAAGCAAAGAAATTAAAGTGAGTTAAAAGCACTACATTTGAGTCGTTTTCTAAAGATTAATTTTTACTTGTCTTCATGGAGCAAGAAGAAGAAAATTAAAAGACAAGGAAACATATCAAAATACAAAGAAGAAGAATGCTTGTTGAAAAAAAAAAGAATAGCAGCTAGGCAGAAACGACAGCATATTGAGGAGCAACAGATAACAAAACGCAACTGGGAAAAGCTGCATTTGTGTTGTGTGAAACGCAACGTATATGCGTGCTGCGTTTTGCGTTGAACGCAAGCGTATGCATTAAACGCATCGTATCAATGCAACGCATACGCTACGTTTAACGCAACACATGCGTACGTTTTAAAGAGAAACGCATAGAGCATCTGGGGGTTTTAAAAAGGAGGGACTTAATTCATCCCATCAGCTACAGGAGAGCGTGAGAAGAGAGGAGTAGGCGGCTAGGGAATGGCGTGAAAGGATAGAGAGCTACAGCTTGTAGGTGTAAAAAAAGAATAAAGAGTTTAATTGTCCAATCACATATACAATGAAGAGTTACAGCAGTGAGAGAAGAGTAGAGAGCCGACAGAGAAGAGAAGAACAGTGAATAGTGAGCTGAGACAAATGTTTATTTGTTCCATCGATGAATAGTGGACAGTAAGGTTTGAAGGTAGCGTTTTCGGTGGGGATAATTGTTATGAGGTTGAATCATTTTCTTGGGAGACCTATGAAAGGCTAAACATCCTAACGCCGACGACCCAGATTAAGTGTATTTTTCAGTTTTTGTTGTTTTCTTTGTCTCATTAGAAATTAATTATGTTATCCTATGTTAATTGATTTGGGTTTTGTGTATGGATAATCAGATTTTCGTTATTGTTCAGTTATTTGTGTATGAACCCATAGGGTATTGTGAAAGGATGATTTTAATGCGTTCATTGAATCATTTGATTGCATAACCATTGCTAAAATTTCGATATAATCCGTAATTATTATATTGAAATTTATGTATAGCGACTAATGATTCGTAATCATTAGGGATAACATGACCTAGGTTAAATGACGCATCGTATGTAGTTATTGCCTTGATTAATTGGTTTTCTTAATTCGTAATGCTACTGCCTAATTAAATCTAGAGATCGTATCCTAGGTTATTTGGTGGTTAGGTTTAATTAATAATCATATCTTGATTAAACAAAACCTAAGGAAAAACTCGGGTTAATTATTAACCCACGATTAATAGTTGCTAGGAGAGGTTTGAGAACAACAAATCGCTGAATTATGCTTAATTAGGGTGTAGGCCGAGCTTGAACTAAAGAATCAAATCCCTACTAAATTCTCCAATTTAACCATTTTTCGTATATTTTCTTTAATTTTTTTTTATTAGTTAGATTCATTTTATTTTCTTATTCCAAAATCCAACCCCCCCCCCTCCCCAATTTTTCCTAAACACCGATTAATTTCATTTCATAAGCTAACCGAACACTCCCTGTGGGATCGACCTAGACTCACCACTGCTACAGTAGTAGTCTAGTTATTTTATTTTGACTACGTTACGACGCATTGGTCAGTGAATTTTGGACTGAAAATATGTGTATTATGGAGAATGATAATGTTATAAATGTCTGGTGCCATATATGGCTGTATTGTTGACTTGTTTTCTTTGTTCAATAGGGGTAAATATCATAAAAATAGAGAAAACTCTCACGAAATTTTTATAAAATCTAGTTCACTTATAACATTTTTTCTTATGCAGGAAAAGTCTATGCGCATGAGGCCTACACCTTGTCAGTTCTTTTTCCACACTCAAACTAAAAAGCATGAAGGTATGATATTCGTCAACAGTCGTTGTAGAGAACTAAATGTATGTGAAATTTATGGTTTAATATTAATGCTTAATAATTACCACTTACTAATATAAATATTGTCTTCTAATAGGACCAAATACAAGAAAGCATTCAACGACAGTCTCAACAGTCTAAAAAGATGTTGATGAGACTCAAACCTACCTTTATGCAGTGGATGGAAGGGACCGTCGTGGAAGGATATTTGGCTTAGGTTTATTTGCAAATACATATCATTCGCAATCCTCCATGTCCAGTATAGCAACATCTAGTAGGCAGTCCACAATCAATGAAGTCCAAGAGCTTCGGAGCACAATGCAAATATTGATAGAGTACATAGTTCAGCTCCGTAATGAGGTGGATGAGTTGAAGGATAAGGGTAGCATCTTATCGCACCAATCAGAGCATCCGTCGTCACCAAATTAATAGTGTATTTTTTGTCATTTCATTGAATTACAAATACTTATTATTTACAATTTATTTTTTTATTATCATTTAAGATATTTTTAACTTTATATCATCAATCAACTTTCTGTTTAAACAAATTAAATGTATACTATTAAATTCATAACTGTTTAAATTATGCAAAAATCATAACATTATCGAATAAATTTATTAACGGTATATTTAAAAAAATTCTGGTTGATTTACCTACGAAAATTTGTAGTTTTGTCGGTAAAATCAGTACCATTTACTGACAGAAGACGACTAACCGTTAGTAATCACAGACGAAATAACCAATTATGTCGCCAAATTTAAGGATGAAAAATAACCGTCGGTACACTCACCGACGGAACAAATGTAATCGTCGGTAATGTTTTAACAAACTTACCGACAGAAAAGCACAAACCATCGGTAAATATTTCAACGAAATAATATTGTCTGTTGGTAAATTTATCAACTATCAACCATGCAAGAAATCGTCAGTATATTTACCAACGGTACATTAGTTGTCCATCGGTAAAGATACTGATGGACATTCTGTTTTTCATTAAGAATTATTAGCTACGATCGTTGCTACGACGCCTTTGTCCGTCTATAAAGTTCGTAGCTAAGTTGACTTACTGACGGCATGTTTATGTTTTCTGTTGGTAATTTTCGTCACAAAATGACATTTTTCTTATAGTGAAACTTTCTGGAGAGATTTTTCATAGTCGTGAGAATCACTCTAATTCCCACGATCGTGGGTTTTCTCTCCATAAATTTTTTGGAGAGAATTCTCACAGTCGTGGGAATCACACAAATTCCCACGATCGTGGGATTAGTTAATTCTTCCACTTCTAAACCTACTTCCAAGACTAGCATGCATTCTCAATGATCCCATAACCTACAAACACATCAAAATAATATTATCAATAAGAATTTCGAAGAGAAAACAAGTTGAAATTCAAACAAAATCCAAATTCACATCAAGCAAACTCAATTCAGACACAATTATAATTAAATAAATCAAACAAACAAGTAAACAAAAACAATCAAAAGAAAATCAAATTTCATTGGTTGCCACCCATGCAGCGCTTCTGTTAACGTCGGTAGCTAGACTCTCCTTTTTCCTCATGGTGGCTCAAATAAACAATGCAATGATAATGCAAAAACTTATCTCAAACTCTGCACTTGAGCTAACCTGGTATGAATTCCATCTTTCTGGTGGTTTTCCTTCCTTCGCCTTCTCCTACGCGATTGTTTCTTCCTAAACGTGTTCCTATAGTCCTCAATATCTTCCCATCCTCTTTGGGGTTCAAGTTCCTTGATATCCATTGGGAGTAAAAGAGAACAATAGTCTTTCTTTGAAACCTTGAATGTGAATTGCTCCTTTCCTATTCTCAATGTTAGTTCGCCCCCATCAACATCAATGATCGAACAAGAAGTAGCCAGGAATGGTCATCAGACCATAAGGTTTCTACGTCTTCTCTAATATCCAGTATGTAGAAATTCGTAGGAAAGATGAATCTGTCAATCTGTACTTACACGTTCTTAATGGCCCTCTTCGGTTGGTGCATTGTTCTGTCGACCGTTTTCACCAATATCTTCGTAGGCTCTGGCTCTCCTGACCCCAACTTTTGACTAAAAGTGTAAGGCATCATATTGATACTGACCTCCAAATCTGCAAGTGGTTTAGCTATGTTAACTCCATTTTTACTGCAAGGAATGAAAAAGTCCCTTGGATCTTCTTTCTTTTATGCTACGTTCGGACTTCCTTCTGATATATGCTCCTTCACCTCTTTCTTGACCGATTCCTTTAACGTGAGCTTCGTTTGGAGTTGATTTGTTATATCCTTAATCTTGCTTAACTCAACCTCATTATAATTCTTCATTGCTTTATTTGAGTTTGACTTTCTCTAAGAAAAGATGGGATACGAAATCCCAAGTTGAGGCTCTTTGATCAACTCACTTGCTAGCTCACTCGGAAGGACTTCCAAAATTGTTTGTCCTTCTCTAATGTCCCCATCTTCCTTCTCATGTTCACTTTCCCTTTTCTAAGTCTGCGTGATAGCCATGATCCTTTCCTTCGGGTTGATTTCGGTGTTGCTCGGTAGACTACCTGCAATTCTAGAAGATAAGGCATTAGCGAGTTGACCTACTTGAACCTCCAAATTGTGGATGGATGATGCATGGTTCTTCATGATCTGGTCAAATTTTGCTTCCATCCTTTTGTAACTTTCCTCCTAGCTGGCAAACATCCTCTTTTGATTCTCTTCTTAAGTTGTCAGTTTGGAACCCAAAACCTCCATCATCTTGTCCATTTTGCTTTCCACAGCTCCAATTCGATCTTATTGAAAACCTGGAGGTCCTCGCAGTCTTGCTTGGCTACCTACATTGTTATTACTCCAAGAAAAATTTGGGTAGTTTCTCCACCCGAATTATAAGTATTTGAGTACGGGTTGTTACCTTTTTGTGGCTGGCTTAGGTAATTTACCTATTTGATACCACCGACTCCCAACAGAAAACACTCAGTTGAGTCATGGTTGTTCTGCCCATACAACTCACATCGCACTTGCATCGCCTTAGCTATAAAGGAAGATGCTCCTTGCATATTGTTCAACTGCTTCGTAAGGGTCGTAATATGCTCTTGCAAAGTAGTAACAGAGTTAATAGGTATCATATATTTTCTTTCTTTCTGCCCCTATCTGCTCCTCTCGCTAGACTATATACACATGTTGCTCACCAACTCCTCTAAAAAATCATAACTGCTTCCACAATCTTCCTCATCAATGAACCTCTGGTGGCTGCATCAATAGTTCCTCTCATGCTTGGATTCACGCTAATATAAAACATCTGCAGTAGGAACTCCATCGGAAGGTTGTGGAGGGGACAACTTCTCTGTAGTTTTTTAAATCTCTCCCAAGCTTCATAAAGAGATTCCCCATCATTCTACTAGAAATTCGTGATCTCCTTGATGATCCTCGTCGTCTTGGTCAACGGAAAGTACTTCGCGAGGAATACTTGGGCAAGCTGCTCCAAAGTAGTAATCTGCCCCGAATTCAGCGAGTTATACCACGCCTTCGCTCGATCTTTCAACATGAAAGAAAATAACCTTAACTTAACTAAATCATCGAACATTCCGTTGAATTGGAAAGTATCGTAGATCTCCAAAAAAATTGGTGATATGGGCATTCAGATCCTCGTTGGATAGCCCATAGAATTGTACACTATTCTGTAAAATGTTGAGGAGTGTCAAATTTATCTCGAAATTTTTGGCCTGAACCACTGTCCTTGCAACTCCTTGAGGACTGAATCCTGGCCTCATGAAATCCATCAGTGTCCTCTTCGGTCCTCCTTGCTCTCCTTCTTCAGCCATATCTCTTTATGTAAAATTTAGACTCTTCGCTCTCCTTAACTCTCTTTAGTGTCTCTTGATATCGGGAAACTCCTTTTCACTAACTTCTGTCGCTCTTCACGTACTCCTTGTGTTCATGCACCTACAAATACACAAGGAAAAGCATCAAAAACTCTTAAATCAAAATAATTTAAACAAACAAGATGTTAAACAATCAATCCTCGGCAACGACATCAAAAACTTGTTGAGGGCAATTTTACAAAACAATCTACTCATTTTATGCTCAAAACCACAAGTATACGGGTCGTGACTTGTAGTTAGAAAGCATATATCGATTCCACAAGGATTGATACCCAAACACCACTTAATTCAGATCAAACTTTATTTAAGAAACGAAATTGTTTAATGGAAATAATCTGGAAAATCAAATCAAAATTGAAAAACTAACAATGAACAACAGACAATACCAAAATGTAAAAAATTGGAATTCAAGGTTTTAATGACTAGAGATCACTTTCTCCCTATTTTGTCTCCCTCCTATTTTATTAATCGAATTGTGTCTCACCTAAGATGTTCAATTGTATTAACTATCTCATCCTAAGGTATAATTAATTGTCCCTGATCAAATTAAATGAAGTCAATTGAACGATCTCGCAACCTACCCAATCACTCCACCAATTTAACTAGTTATTAAGCTATCCTATGGATGATTAATTGAATTAGCCGAGATCTCTCTTCTAACTAATCAATTAATAGGATGATTGTAAGCCTATAGGTTGCTAACTTTCGTTGTACATTCCTATACAAATAACCTTACTCACTCTCTCGATTTATTGCAAGACATAAATATAATCAACAATCATCAAAGACAACTTTCATTCAATTCAATAAAATAGGAGTTTAACAAAATAGTTAAAAAGTAATCCCTAAAACTAAATTAGCCACTCATGGTCTCCATAACATCATCAACACTCAAATATTCCATTCTACAAAGATTATAAGAGATAAAAACACAATAAATTGAATAAAGAAAACTCCTTCTCTTCTTTGCCAAAATCTGGAATTTTTTATGTTGATGTGCTATTTTTTCAATTGTTGTTGATAATCCTTGAATCTTCACCTTCCTCAAGACTCAAAAATTGTATTCTTCACTCAAGGAGGCTCTTTTCTCCATAGGGTTTCATCCTTTTTTTCATCTATGGAGGTTTAATATCTTTTATAATCCAAAAACCCTAAAGTTTAATTGAACCCTACATAATGTCTCGGATTAAACTTCTCACAATCGTGGGAATTGGCATGATTCCCACGATCATGAGATTTTGTAACAGAATGTCTCCTCTTCTCTTCTCCTCTTTATTCTCTAGCTCAATCTCCAAGTTGCTCAATCTTGATTCCTTCATAAAGATATTCAATTCTTACTCTAAATTAGCTTCAAACATAAAAGAACAACAATGAAAATCAACTAAACGAAAGCATACAAAATGAATCCTAAAATACAACAATAATCAACTATTATGTAATAAATACATGTCAATTACTTAGAAAAACATAGACTAATGCATAATTATTAGAGTTTCCAAAAAAATTCCACTGAGAAGGGTGATTGATCATCAAATTGAATTGGAACTAATGGCTAAACTTTCTACCTAAGTCCTATATGGAATGTCTTCTATGGAGCTGAAGGAATTGCAAAAACAAATGGGAGAACTTTTAGAGGCAGGTTACATTCATCCCTTCAAAGCACCCCATGGAACTCTAGTCTTATTCCAAAAGAAAGCATATGGATCTTTACGAAAGTGTGTGGATTATAGGGCATCAAATAAAGTCACAATAAAAAACAAATTTTCAATTTCGTTGGTGCAAGATCTAATGGACAGGTTGAGTAAGGCATTTATATTCTCTAAGTTAGATTTACGATATCGTTATTGGCAAGTCAAAATCATGGATGGTGATGAAGTGAAAACCACTTGTGTCATAAGGTATAGAGCTTATGAATTTTTTTATGCCTTTTGGTTTGACAAATGCTCTTGCAATGTTTTGCAATATAATATATAAGTTTTTGGATGATTTCGTTGTGGTTTATTTGGATGATATACTAGTGTACAACAATAGCTTAGTGGAGCATATTTCTCATTTATGACAGTGTTAGATCGCTTAAGAGAATATAAGTTATACGTCAAGATGGAAAAATGTGAGTTTGATAAAGTTGAAATCATTTTTTTGCAATCAGGTGACGATGGACTCTAGTAAGGTGCAAGGAATCGAGGATTGGCCAGCACCGTGTAAAGTTCAAGAGTTACAATCTTTCCTTGGTTTAGCAAACTAATATTGACAGTTTATTGAAGAATATTCAAAGAAGGTGACACCATTAACAAATATGCTCAAAAAGGGGAGGAAATGGGACTAGTCCAATCATTATGTGGTTTCCTTTGAGAAGTTTCAACAGGTGATAGCCTCAAAACCAATTTTATGATTGCCTAATTTCGAGCTTCCCTTCAAAGTTCAAACTGATACATCTAATAAGGTTATTGCGGGTGTGTTGGTTCAAGAAGAACATCCTATGGCCTTTGAAAGTAGAAAATTGAATGAGACAAAATAGAAATATTTAGCATATGAGAAGGAAATGGTTATGGTAGTTCAATGTTGAAGGGTGGGGAATGACTATCTATCGGGTCCTAAGTTCACATTACGAATGTATAATTTAGCAAATACCTTCTTCAAGGCGTAGAAGAAGTTGTTGGCCAAGCAAATAAGATGGCAAGAATTCTTGGTAGAATATGATTTCTTTTGGGAAGACAAACCTAGACGGTGTAATCAAATGGTGGATGCATTTAGTCGAAAAGAAATTGTGGCTACACCATATAACTTGTCCAGAATCGAGGCAGATTTTATGGATAACCGAAAAGATGGGAAGTTTAATACTACATATTGTCGATTATGCAAGAAGTGCATAATGGAGTCACTAAACAATATTGGTTGGAAGATGGATTATGGAAAAGGGAGGCAGGTTGTATGTGCCTTGTTTTGGTAGATTGTGGAGAGAACGGATGAAGGAATCATATGATTCTCCATAAGCAAGCCATCTTGGCAAAGAAAAGATGTTGGCACTCTTATCCAGATGCTATACATGGCCAAAAATGGAGCAAGATGTTGAAACTTATTACAAAACATGCTTGGTATGTCAACAAGATAAAATGGAGAGGAAGGAGGAAGGATTACTCCAACCCCTCCCCATTTCGAAAAACAATGGATGTCGGTGTCTATGGATTTTCTTGTGGGACTTTCGAAGATAGATGACAAAAATTTAGTGTTGGTTATAGTTGATCATTTTTCTATGTATATTTTTGTCAAGGATGACTGCACCGAAAAGACGAAAAAAGGCAAAGAAGATTGTCAAGGATGACTACACCGAAAAAAAGAAAAAAAGACAAAGAAGAGGAAAAGTCAAAAGCTCCTTGTCTGCTTCCTTGATTTATGTCACTTTATTTGGTGGACTTTTTTGGCTTTAGCTGAGCAAGGAATGGACTATAAAGAAGGCTTTCCATTTTTCCTTCTCCATTATAGAGACAATCCGTAAGAGCAACGTGAGGAAAGAAAACAGGGAGTGCTTTTTTTAGAGAATTTTTGTGAGGAAAAATTCTTGGGAATAATTGGGTATGAGTAATAGTGTTGTAAACACTTTGTAAATTTTCTCCTTAGGAAAAGATCTGCAGTAGCTCCAGAGACGTAAGCATAATTGGTCGAAATCCGTTATCAATTTTGTGTATTATTATTCCACCTTTATTTCACATTCTCACAATATGGTTTTTAGGAAAATTGCATAATTTTCCCAATAACTAGTATCAGAGCTTTCGGTGGTAAATTATGTCAGTTTTTTTGCGAGGTCACTATTCACGTGAATAGTAATTTTGTGAATAGTGAAAATTTGTCGACAGTTCCAGTTTGTTGACAAAGGTGTTCTAATACACGTTAGTTCACAGGAATAATCAAAAATGGTCTAGAGGAAGCCAGATTTGAGTAGGAGTAATGGCTGCAGATGAAGGGAAGGTTAAAATTGAGAAGTTTGATGGTGCGAACTTTGGCTTTTGGAAGATGCAGATTGAAGAATATCTGTAGTAGAAAAAGTTATATCAACCTCTATTAGGAAAGAAGCCATAAGGCATTAAGGATGAAGATTGAAATCTTCTCGATAGACAAGCCCTCGGAGTTATTCGATTGACGTTATCCCGCAATGTTGCTTTCAACATAGCAAAGGAAAAGAACACGACAGGTCTTATGGCGACTCTCTCCAATATGTATGAGAAGTCATCAGCCTTAAACAAAGTTCACTTGATGAGGTAGTTATTCAATTTGCCGATGGCAGAAGGGGCATCAGTGGCCCAACATCTGAATGAACTCAACTCAACACAATCACAACCCAGTTGAGTTCCGTAGAAATTGAATTTGATGATGAAGTTCGGGCTTTGATTATCTTATCATCTCTACCAGACAGTTGGAATACTACCGTTACAGCAGTCAGCAGCTAGTTAAGAAATAGTAAATTGAAATTCGATGATGTTCGGGATCTGGTATTAAGTGAAAAAATTCGGTGGAGAGAATCAGGTGAAGCATAAAATTCTTCGGCTTTACACACAAAGTGTAGAGGGATAACTTCAAAAAGATATTCAAATTGTAGCAGATTGAAATCTAGAAGGCGTAAATCTAGATCGGAAAGGAAAGATTTTAACTGCTACAATTGCAGCAAGAAGGGTCACTTTAAAAGGAATTGTCAAGCATCGAAGAAAGATACCAGCGCACAAGAATCTGCCAATGTGACTGAGGAAGCAGGTGATGCTATGATTCCAAGCGTCAATAGTTTGATTGAATCATGGATTCTGGATTCAGGGGCATCTTTTCACCCCACCCTATGTCGAGAAATCATGGAAAATCGACACCAGAAAAATAACCCAAGTTTGAATCTTTACTCTAATAAAGGGTATTTTTAAGGGTAAGTGTCAGTGGTGATTTTGGGAGGGTTCATCTAGCTGATGATGAAACTTTGAAGATTGTGAGAAAAGGAGACATCCGATTAAAGTTGCCAAACCGGACTACCTGGAAGCTGCAAGAAGTGAGATATATTCCTAGCCTCAAAAGAAACTTGATTTCGGTAGGACGGCTTGATGGAGAAGGATATTGTATAACCTTTTCAGACTAAGAATGGAAGATTACCAAAGGAGCACTCGTCATTGCTAGTGAAAAGAAGACTGGTACTCTATATATAACCTCAAACTTAGAAAATATCATTACAGCAGCAGATGCTGATGAAAAATCAAACCTATGGCACCAAAAGTTTGGCCATATGAGCGAGAAAGGGACGAAGACACTTCTGTCAAAGGGGAAGCTGCCGGATACAAAAAATTTAAATGTTGGCCTATGTGAGGACTGCATCTTTGGGAAACAGAAGAAGGTCAGTTTTGCAAAGATTGACAAGACACCCAAGGCAAAAAAGTTAGAGTTAGTTCATATCGATGTATGGGGACCATCTCCAGTTTCATCTCTTGCAGGTTCATTGTATTATGTCACCTTCATCGATGATTCTACAAGGAAGGTGTGGGTTTTTTTTTAAGAAGAAATCAGAAGTCTTTGATACCTTTCATAAAATAGAAGGCCATGGTAGAAAATGAAACTGGTTTGAAAGTCAAGTGGTTTAGGTCTGATAATGGAGGAGAGTACAGAGATAGTAGATTCAGAGAATTTTGTGCAAACAATGGGATCAAGACGGAGAAAACAGTTCCCATGACACCGCAACAAAATGGCGTAGCAGAGCGCATGATCAGGACTCTGAATGAACGTGCTAGAAGTATGAGGATACATGTCGGCTTGCCCAAGATGCTATAGGCTGAAGCCGTTAACACCACAGCCTACCTGATCAATAGTGGACCCTCAGTTCCCTTGGATGGTGGAATACCAAAGGAAGTTTGGAGCGGAAAAGAGATAAACCTTTCGCACTTAAGAGTGTTTAGTTGTATTTCTTATGTACACATAGATTCTGCTGAAAGAAGTAAACTTGATGCTAAGTCTAACAAATGTGTCTTTGTTGGATATGGTGGTGATGAGTTCGGTAACCAGTTTTAGGATTGTAAAAATCGGAAGATCATCAAAAGCCAAGATGTCATATTCAATGAGAATGTGATGTACAAAGACAGGTTAACGGCAAAATCAAGCAGCTCCAATACAAATGCTAAAACGAAGGAATTTGCTGAGTTCAAGGAGATTTTCGGAAATGATGTTCAGAATAGTCCTGAAGTAGTTCAAGAAGAACTAGACACACCAAAATTGAGACGCTCCTCAGAATTCCTAAACCAACCCAACGTTATTCGCCTTCTTTACACTACTTGTTGCTGACTGACAATGGAGAACTAGAGTGTTATGTTGAAGCTATGCAAGTGGAGAATTCAATCAAGTGGGAGTGTGCCATGAAAGAAGAGATGGACTTACTCATGTCAAATTAGACATGGGAATTAGCTGAACTACCACCGGTCAAGAAAGTGCTCGATAACAAGTTGGTTTTTAGGATCAAAGAAGAGCACGATGCAAGTAAACGCTACAAAACGAGATTGATTGTCAAAGGTTTTCAACAAAAAGAAGGTGTTGAGTACAATGAAATTTTCTCTCCAGTCGTGAAGCTGACTACAATCAGACTGGTGTTGAAAATTGTTGCTGCAGAGAATTTACATCCTAAGCAGTTGGATGTAAAGACAGCTTTCCTTCATGGTGACTTGGAGCAAGAGATTTATATGAAACAGCCAGAAGGTTTCATAAAGGCAGGCAAGAAAAACTTGGTATGCAAGTTGAAGAAGAACTTGTATGGTTTAAAATAAGCTCCTAGGTAGTGGTACAAGAAGTTTGACAGCTTTATGGGCAACAGTAGTTTCACAAGATGCCAAGCAGATCATTGTTGCTACATCAAGAAGTTTGATAATAGATTCATTATTTTATTATTGTATGTTGATGACATGCTCATTGCAGGCTCGGATATGCAAGAGATTAAAATTTTGAAACGAAAATTGTCAAAGCAGTTCACAATGAAAGATCTGGGTGCTGCAAAACAGATTCTTGGAATAAGGATCAAGAGAGACACGAAGTCGAGGATTTTGGTGTTATCACAGGCTGAGTACATAAAAAAGGTACTCTCGAGGTTCAACATGCAAGATGCTAAACCAGTGAGTATACCTTTAGGTGTTCATTTCAGACTCTCCAAAGAGCAGTCATCAAAGACGGAGGAAGAAGGTGTACATATGGCGAAGGTGTCGTACGCCTCAATAATTGGAAATCTGATGTATGTCATGGTTTGTACCATACCAGATATTGCTCAAGCAGTGGAAGCTGTTAGCAGGTACATGAATAATACGGGCAAGGTATACTAGGAAGAAGTCAAATGGATCCTCAGATATCTACAGGGTACCATAAACAAGGCACTTTGTTTCAAAAGTAGAGATACGACATTAGTAGGCTATGTGAATGCTAACTTAGCTGGAAATGTTGACATCAGAAGAAGCACTATAGGGTATGTCTATACTCTAGGAGGAACGATAGTGAGTTGGGTTTCTCAACTGCAAAAGATAGTTGTTCTCTCCACAACTGAAGCAGAATATGTCGCTGTCACGGAAGCCAGCAAGGAAATGGTTTGGCTACAAGGTTTCTTGGAGGAATTGGGCAAGACACAAGAAAACAATGTCTTGTCTTGCGATAGTCAGAGTGTTATCCACCTAGTGAAGAATCCGTCTTTTCATTCCAGAATGAAACACATACAGTTGCAATATCATTATATTCAATCACTTCTGGAAGATGAGATTTTGAAATTTGAAAAAATTAGTGGAACTCAAAAGTTGACAGATATGTTGACATAGACGGTGACTATTGATAAATTGAAACTGTGTTTAGTTTCAGTTGGCCCGCTAGAATAACAAGACAGAAAAAAGCTACTGCATTGATCGAGGTATGAAGACTGATTTAAATCTATCTAAAAGAAATGAAGATTTTAGCATCGATTAGAGGAATTATAATTTATCTCTATGTTAAAAATGACACTAATCAAAAATAAAAATCCATTAAAATTTGTAAATACCATTTTGATTGAGTTTATTATTTTACTGCAAATTACTAGTTTATTAAGTGGTTTGCTTAAAACACATGATTTGTATATTATTATGTGCACTCAAAAGTTTACCGAATAAATACCTAATGATAACTAATATGTATTCTAATAATATAAGTAAAGCTTAATATAAATTTGCTAAGACTGTAATTTCTTTTAGCTACTTTTCAACCATTATATTTTCGACCTTATTTATATCTAATTACTGTATTTAGAAAATTCACATATTAATAAATAAATATTTAAAAATATTTTTTAATTTCTTGAATTTAATGTTTTAGAATAATTAAATCTTTAAACTTGTTTTTTATTGAATTAGTCCTTAAATTTAAAATATTTCACCTCCACACCTTGTGCTCCTCATATTTTAATAAATAGTTCATTTTATTTGTAATTTTTTTAATAATTATTCTAGATTTATATAGACAACTTATATGAAAAAATTCTGGGTTGTCTTATATATATTTACGATTTGTAAATCTACTCATATTTCTTATAAAATCAAAACCTTTGTATGTATAATTTTATGAAATATAAAGAAATCATTCTCAGTTATTTCAATAAATGGACAAATTGAAGTTAACGGCGAATTTGATGGTTAGCTGAACAATTTATTGGCTGTGCAGGGAACGGTTTTTATCTTTTTCTGAAAGAACACTAATATATCCAATCCTGATCAGGAACTGGCCCACAAGTCTGGATGAAACTAAGTCGTGATGGGGCGCTGAATGAGAGATTTAGCGGTTAATTGGTAATCAGATCGGTTCAATGCAGCATTGAAGCTAATTAGAGTTGAAACAGTCTGTTCTCGTTAGGATATTCCAATCCTATACTCTTTAGTTTTATCAACACTTTTGTGTTTAAATTAAACGTCGTGAATAAGATTGAATGAAACAGGTAAGAACTGTTAACCAGTACAGATTATCTGATCCGAGCAGATTGCTTCTCTTCTCCTACTCGGTCGCCTGCATGAGACGGCACTTTTCCTCTGAAACCGCCCTAACGTCATTGCTTCTCTCCCTGTCTCGCAGGTTTCTTCCTGTCTCTGTACAGTAGTTATTTCTTCCCATTCTTCTCTGTTAAAGCTCAACTTATTACTCCATCAAGAACCCAATAAATTCGTTTGCTTATTAGGAAAATAATGCCGAAGTGTCAAAAGAAAAAAGAAGTGACGAAGATCAGAGATTAGACCCGTCACTCCACCCTCTGTTTAAATACTTTGTGATAAGCATCAGTTTCTCAGGTTTTTTTCCGTAAGTGCTTGTGCTTCAGTGTTCCTGTGATTCTTTGTTGTTTCTCATGGACTTGCAGTTGGTGACAAGGAGCGTTATTGACTATGTCAGGAAAAACAAAAGGTGGGTTCTTCTGTTGTTAGCTCTTGGTTTCTCTAGTTATGGTGCTTATAGGGTCTGTCACATTCCTTCCGTTGTTCGAAAGAGGTACAGAATTTCAAAGCTTTTAGGGGCTTTTGTTTCGTTGGCTGAAGTTATCCCTGATTCTGCTGAAGCCATTGTAGTAGTCTCCAGTGATCTTAAAGATTTTCTGTAGTCAGACTCCGATCAAATTCCCATTAGCCTGAAGCAAATCTCTAAAATGGCGAGATCAAATGAGTTTTCGGAATCTGTGGTTAGTCTTACACAACTGTGAGAATTTTGCGTGGTTACCAATCAAGTTCGAGAATTGATCAGGATGGCGACATTGGTAACAATGCGAGTTTCTTGGATATAAGTTTTGCATAAGCTGTCTACTGCTGGTTCAGGTTTTGTTATTGCTGGCAGCTTTGCAAGGAACATGGTGATGGGCATTTATCAAACTATCGAGTCTAGCAGAGAAATGAATTCAGATTCAGCTCACAACGATGGCAGTACTAATTATCATGTTGGTTCGGAGATCAGTTCTTTCGCAAAGTGGGTGCATGTGGTTTGTGACGATAAGCCTAAAGCCCTAATCGGTGATTGTATCCAGCTATTCGTGAGCACCGCAGTCACTGTGTTTTTTGACAAGACTATGCATATCAACAATTACGACGAAATCTTCGCTGGACTGACTAATCCCAAGCACGAAGTGAAAGTAAGAGATTTGTTGATATCTGTCTGCAATGGGGCAACAGAGACTCTCGTTAAGACATCTCATCAGGTCTTCACAAGCTGTAATTCTAAGGCGGATTGGGATTCAAGTCTGAGTTCTCCTTCCTTGGCCATTCATCAGGAAGCCATGGACCAAGTGGATAACAACTTTTTATACTGAAATGAAACAAGGAAATCAGTTCCGGAGGTCAAGGAGGGTGGTTGGATCGGCAAAGTGCCATCGACTCTGGCAGTGCCAAGCAACAGGAGACTTGCTCTTGATGTTACTGGAAGGGTAACATTTGAGACGGTTCGATCTTTCCTGGAATTTCTGGTGGAAAAATTATATTATGTTATTCACAATTGTGTTGGTGCAATTCACGATGCTGTTGTGGACGGTGGGCTTGAGGCTTTGAGATTAGTGGCAGCCAAATCCTCTGTTGCTGCTACTACATGTGTTTCTTTGTGGTTGCAGATACTGGATGGGCCGTGGATTTTGGTGCCAACTTAAGGCATTTGGAGTTTCTAGTCGAGTATCACTGCCATGGGACTGAAAAGAGTCATTCCTGTTACTTTGTCATTCAAGATCTGATTGATGTATATATCTTTCTCAGACATATATGTATTACCAAATCATTCGTTTCTTTGATCTATTCAATTGAACTAGTCGTTGTTGATGGTTTCATTAGCAGAGAATGTAAAGTTGAAGTCTGAGAGCTGGAACTTGAGTTTGCCAGCCTTTTTTAAAGTATCTCCATTCAAGATACAATGCCAGGCTCCACAGAACCTATACTCTCTCCATTCTGACTATTAAGATCAAGGGAACTAGGCTTTTCTTGCATCAAGCTGATAAAATAGGTAATGGGCTTTGAGATAACGAGAATCTACTGTATAGATTGGCTGTGAGTTCCATTATTAAGAGATTCCATGAAAAGTTTTAGATAGAGAAGTAGTGACCCAATTTCTAGTAGTTAAATCTGGATTTTTTGAACAGTATAGTTGCTATTTTGTAAGTATAAGACCACATGTTTAACTCACTCAAACAACCTCTTTGTTAAAATATAAAAGAAAAGTTGTGTACGTTGTGATATAAAAGAAAAGTTGTGTATGTTATGACTCTCTTCAGGCCTTAAAGCAGAGAGTCTTATATGTTAGATATATTAACTTTTTTTAACTTTTTTACAATTGTGATTAAAAATGGAGAGAGTATGGGATATAATGTCTTTAACTTATAATAAACAGTGACATTAAAATATAGTTTAAATTAATCAAACCATCGACTTCTACCTTCTTCCTTTCTAAGATTTTGGTGTTGTACAGATACCGAATTCCGAATGGATAAGTTCATTGATACTGTGAATGCATCTAATCATATTGTTTCAACTTTAAGCGACGTCATGGCTTATGATATTTTAGAGTAAAACTGTAGTTTAATAAATTTTAGAAAAAAAAAATTTGTTCTTAAGGAAAATATTTTTAATTTTTAGTTTTAAATAAACAATTATCTTAGATTTTGGTTACAAAAATAATGATAAATAAAGTACACCGCATTACGAATATTAAAATAGATGAAGTAAATATTATTTGTATGATAGTTTAATCTAACTCTTGCATATAACATTTGAGTTCGGGTCCGATTGACCCCGATCTAACCTGAGTTTAATGGGTCAAGTTTTAGTTGATCAAGCCTTAGGCCAATTTGAGCTTAAGGTATATACTAATTTGAAAATTAAGATTTTTTAAAAAATTAAAAAATTTTCCACAAGTTTTTAAAATTATAATAATATTTACACCTTTTATCCTGATATTTTATGTGTGAACTCAATTATTCTGTGCGAAAAAGAAAAAGAAAGAGCACCAAAGTTTGTAATAGTAACGATCAAAACACGCGTGACATGTGCTTTTATAGACTTGTCAAACAGAGTTCAGTGGAAGACTTGGGGGTCGCCTGCTTATAGCTACAGACCTTGCATACTGGTGACCGTGACCACCGTTGATGTAAACATCACAAAACCAGAAGTCAACAAATGTGATCAGGTGGGGGTGCCCATATTTTTTAATATCGAAGTTTAATGGTCGAACTCAAAAGTTTGATTTATTTTAATAATTTTTTTAAAATTTAGAATTTAGGATTTTTTTTTTAAAACAAATGTTTTAAAAACTGAATTATAAATAAAACAAATTATAGTAGACTACTCATAAAATTAACCAAAGATGAAATAAAATTAAAAAATTTATAATATAATCGAAAGAGATTGTTTTTATTTATAGGAGAATTTAAAGTTTAATTGAAAAAATAAATAAATATTAATTTATTTATTTTAGTTTGTAAGAATATATTAATTAATAAATTAATTAATTATTAACAAAAAATTATTAAAATAAATCGAACCAAAAAGTTAAAAGATTCAAGTTTTTACGATTGAATTTTTTAATCATTTATTAAAATTGTTGCATTTTAGCAATAAGAGATTATAAATATGGGATTTAAATCTTTAATTTAAATTTAAATTCAAATTCAATTTTAATTTAAATAAAATTTATTTATTTATTTAAAATAAAATCTAATTATATTTAGATTATTTTATCACTTTTAAATTGAAGTGATTCATGAGAATTATTTAAGTATTTCACATTAGAAATATTGAATTTTAAATTAAAAAAAATTAATGATTTTTTAATGTTATATGAAATATTTTAATAATTAATTATATTAAATTCATTATTTAGGTAATTAATATGTAACCGAAGATTTTTTTTTTTTTGTTAACCTATGAAGTGTTTTAGAAGGGTCTTAACTATAAGAAATTTTTTTTAAAATCATCTATATTCAAATTAATTTCTGCTTGCACCAAATCAATTTATAAAAAATAAAATATTAGCTAAATAAAATTTTCCATTCTCAAAACTCAAAAACAAGACTTTCGGGATAGAATACTAAACTGCTGACACCAACGATATTTCATCATAACCGAAGATTTCTTTGTTGTACGTTTGAAGATTAGTAACAATTCGTTCCCTATTATTGTACCTTGTACATGCGTGGCCCAGACGCAGAAACAGACCCTTCGAATGAGTTATGTTATTGTCAATCCTGTAATGTCAGTGTTTAGGTCAATGATTCTTTGGAGTTGCAGAAAAAAAGATAAAAGAGAAAACAGTAAAGCTGAAACGTACAATTATTGTAAGGTACTGCATTCAAAACTTAGCCAATTTCCAAATTATTTATATCATCTCACATCAATCCATTTTATATTGTAATTTATTGTCAATCAAATAAATTAAATTTATTATTTAACGTTACTTTATTGACGTATACATATTCATAAATTCTTAAAACTTTATTCAATCTATATCTAAATATTAATAATTACAGTTTTGTAAATGGATAAATTCATAAAATGCAATAAATTCCTAAAAATTAACAAATTAAAAAACTGATTTTTATTAGTATAAGATAAAATTGTGTATATTAAATTTTTTCAAATTTCATATTTAACAAAAAAATTTATTGAATCGTTGTTATTGTAGTTCTTAATTTTGTTTTTGTTCACAAGCAAAGAAGCAAGTGATCACAAGAATGTGTACTAATTGTTTTCGGTGGCTTTTCTAAAATAAATGTTTTGGTTAATAATGAGAGAGATTTATACTAATCATTATCAAGGTTCCAAATACAAGGGCTTAGAGTGACTGGTTGCGGATTATTATAATCATGAATGATTCTGGTTAATAAACTACAAAAAAACAAAATAATAATTATTGATTTACAAAAGGACCATTTTGAAATTTAGATAAATATTAAATTCAAATTCGATAATAACTCTATTTGCAAGTTTAATTTATTTAGCGAATATTAAAATTTAAGTATGTGGATGGAAAGTTTATAACCATTAAAAGTACGATCTCCTGGATAAGGAAAGGTTCATTTCTCTTTTCTGTATCAGTTGAATATAGAATAACGGAGTAGTCAAATCCGTGTTGGCTAAAGCTTTGCGTATAGTATATTCAAGACAGTCCTCTCCTTCCAGAGGTACGCGTATGAGAAATAGAACATATAGTACTGTTCAATCCTATATGCGGAGAGGAAATCTGTAACCTGTTACCGCCGAGTATTACATGTTGCATAGTCCAAAACTAATAAGCAAGTGACCTGTTTCCGAAAGTTTCACGGTCTTCTATTATGCCCCTTTGTGTACACATAGTCTAGATGAGCTGCTAAAGTTCTTCTCATCATCAAGCACTCTTCTTCTCCAAACCCTTCACAGCTTTCGTCCACTTCTGTTTCTGCAACACCCTGATCATATAAACACACAAAAGTCCCATAAATTAAAATCATAAGCAATACGGTATTAAATTTAACCAAGTTCTTGCGATCAACAGAAACTCATAATCGAAATTTCCAACCTGATTTTGGTCTTTTGCGTTGGAATCGCTGTAAAAGGCTGGCTCGGGACGGGCAGCTTGAGATAGCGTAAAGCAGAGGAGGAGGGCTAAGCAGAAGAAGGTGTTGAAGCTAAGCTTTGACATATTTGATTGGTCGGACAACAGCAGAGATAAGGTACACTTCAGTAAGATCCTTTTTTTAAGAAGCGCAAGAGCCGTTTGGAGTTTGGAGTTTGTCGTGTGCATATATAGGAATTTATTGCAGGACATCGTGCGTGTATTCGTGTGAACTTGACTGGCTGACACAAGACTTCTAGATTCTAATCTGGGTAAAAGCTAAAAATAATTAGAGAAATTTGTACACAAAAAAGGGAAACAATATTTAATGATTTTGCTGCCCCTGTACTTAAGCTAATGTTATGAATACTGAACTCGGATAAATATTGAATTTAGTTTTAATATAATATGGTGGTGGTATCGATAAATATAGGATATTATTTTAGATAATTTTTAAAAATTATAAAATAATTTCTCAATTTATAAAATTTTAAAATAATCTCTTAATATATTATATCTCAATCATATCTTAAGAAATCGTATTAATATTAAAATATTTTTTATTTTTATTAATATTATTTTCACATGATTTTATAAATTAAAATAAATTTAATTTCAAATATTATCTTAACATATTTTAAAAGTTATCATATGTATATGTATTAAAAAATATTTATTATCAATATAAAATATATAAATTTAAAATTTATTAAATATGATTATATTAAATTAATATATTTAATCATGCGAGCTATAATCACTATGTATAAGTCTAATGATATAAAAATTTATTTAATACATTCTTATTTGTATTTTTATTATTTATTAAATAAATTATAGACAATTTTATCTTAATTTTCTTTATGTTTAGTATTATTATTTTATATAGGAGAAATTTTAATTTTTTTAATTTAGTCCTAAATATTTTAAAATTTATAATTCAAAATCTATTTGATCGTTACTCTAGGTACTGATCGTTACCGGACAATACTAATCGAAAGAGTCGATACTAACCTATATAAGAGTTCGGTATAAAACTTTTTTGTTTGGTACTAATTTTTTATTCAACAGTCGGTACCTGACTAATGCAGAACGATATTCTAAACAATGACTGAAGCTTAATTATAATATAGTGAATTTCACATCTAAGTGAAATTAAGTCAAAGTTTATTATTTGAAATTTACTTCCTTTGGGCATATATATATTCTTACATCAATTAACAGCAAGAATTAAGAAGAATAATCTTTATTTCGAAAAAGACTATTTAATGTATAAGAGAAAATTTCATATTTTAATTTAAAAATTAAGTTTAAAATATATTCTTGCCTTAAAATTAGACACCTTGGAAAAACTAAAAAGGCTTATCATCCAAGTAGTTGTTCTCGTGTGACATTGATTTTTTAGCTTCTATTTCCGAAAAGGAGAATTTATACTTTTAATAATCTAATACAAGTAGAAAATATGAGTATATTAATTTATTTTATGTATAAAGATTGGTTGAAATAATATTGGGTTGCATAATAGAGTAACCGTATCTGTCCCCTTCCCTTACAAGCTACTAAGATATTCATTCCAAATTATAATTATATATGAATGCTTTAAATATATGATTTTGGAGTGGTCATTAAAATTTATTTATGTCTTGCTTTATGAATGAATGGTTGAAATTTTGCTTTGCTTGTTAAAAGATTCTTTAGTTGTCACAACTCTTACGTGAAAATAAATTCTATATCGTTTTTGGAAGTTAGTTTCTACGTTTAATTGAATGTAAAGTTTTTAATAAAATAGAATTGAATGAAATAAAATAAAATGAAATAGTTTATAATAAAATAAGATGTAGATGAATGTAATATTAAAAAATTGTTATGTGGGAGAAATGGAAGATTTCATAATATAATATTGTGAAATGTTATTTAGATGAAAGTTTATAATGAATATAATATAAAGTTATTTATCATTTTACATTCCATCATAAACTTTCCCGATCGAAAGTTTTTCATTTTTACTGATAAGAATGGAATGAGATGTATATGAAACTCTCATTTTTTATCTCTTTCTATTTTATTTTATTAATAAACTAAACATATCATTATCGAAGGCTTCTTCTCCGTTAAGCCACTATACTAAAGAATACTGAAACACTAAGGAATGTTGAAACAGAATTATAGCGGATTCTTTTAAAAAATTTTAAAATTATTGACACATAATATAAAAAATATAAATTTATTAATACTAGTTAAATTAATTTTAATATATGAAATTAAATAAATAATTTTAATTTATTAAATTAAATTTTAGTAGTAACACCCAGTTGAATGTCCATAATCAAAATAATCTTGAAAAAGCCTCGATATTTTGAGCACGTAGAAGTCTAAATCATTTTGTTACAAATTGAACTTCTATAAACAAGTAAACTTTACACCTGAATGTTCTGATGGGGATCAAATCCCTTGTTTTTTTATCTTATTTCATTATATCTTATCTACGTATTTATAAATATGTGAGACAAAATTAAATTATTAGGACGGGAAGCTCCAAACCCGATGCTATAGGACGGAAAGCTCCAAACCCAATGCTATGTAATAACCACTTAATCCTTATCTTGGGGTGATAATTGATATGTCAAGTCAAGCTCGAACATGTACGACATCGTCGAATCGACTTCTGCATTAACTATCTGGTAAAGGCAAAGTTTCTAAACAGGCTGCACCTTGGCGCAATCATCATCATCTGTGCACAAGTCGTCCCTAATACTAGTCATAGGGCAAGTAGGTTTCAATTAATTCGATGCTACTAGAATATATATTGACAAAAACCATTTCATTAATTAACTCCGTGTTAATCTCTCTTTTCCCACGGAATGTTGTCTCCCTATTCTAAATCCGGCTGATGGATTTGGAAACATTTAGTCTAGAATGCACTAGAAGAAGATCTTTAGCATTCTTTCACTTGTCTCGATATTGTGCTGCTTAAGCTTGATTAGGTCACGATGACATATGTGCGTCTATTAAGTATACAACTAGTATTGGATAAATCACCAATTGACTTTGATTCTCGAGATATGTAGATGTGTGTTCATATGGACCATTCAACAATCTCAACCATATGTTGCATCCATTCGTAACCAGTTAGTGCCAGAATAACGAATGAGCTTGTGGAATGTGGATGTCTAGCCACCCAATGATGGCAATTTGTATTGAATTCGTAATTTAAATTGATTAAATCATTTAATAGAGATATACTGCCTTACTGAAGGGTTTTCTTTCATCTATCATCCCAGCAAAAATAAAATATGTATTTTTTTGGGTGTGATTTTAAGTATTTAAACATTTTTATTTATTTTGAGTTATTTAAAAATATTATTGTAAATTCTAAAAATATAATATAATATTAAACTTCTGTCAATTTATTCAATATAAATTAATTGTTACTCACATAAAAGCATTTATATAACTATCGTAATTTAATCATATCATTACAAATTTAATAAATTAATTTGACAAATATTTAATAAGACTTTTATTTTAAAATTTATAACACTACAATACATTTTTAAATATTTTAACAGAATAAAGATATTTTAAAACGAATTAAACAATATACAATATCCACTTCTTTTACCTACCCACTATTTGTCAAATGGGTGCAAACTTATATCATCGACATTGCCAAAGTGGGTTGGTGATGGATGTTGGTGACGAATCCACATCGATCTAATGCTCTTAAGTAATTCTGTGTACTAGAATCCATTTTGTTAATAATATTTAATCCTGAGACAAACTGAATTTGGAATCACGCGATTAAGACTTTTTATATATATTCCGAATTCAATACGACAATCACATAATGTGAAGCTCTTACTCAAGTTGGTGAGTGATAATGTGAATACGGAAAAATAATTCTAATGCAGTAGATATTATATTTTGACTATGTCGTGATCCAGTTCTTAAGTAATATTCATGTTTTTTAAGTAGGGTTTGCTTGTACACTCTCATTCGTTATGCCTTTATTGATGAGGAAAGAAACAAAAAGAAAGTAGGAAAAAATAATTAGTAGAAAGATATGATCCCAGATATGCCCTGTTAATGTACATACGATATCAGATATCATATACGTCTACCTTCTATAAAGTCAAACGAAGATTATAATTAAGTGTATGAAAAGTTCAAAGATTGTATACCGTCTAGATGTACTGAAAATGCAACAAGGAATTTGAATATATATTACCTTTTATTCAATTCTCAGGGCTTGGTACAAAGTTATGATATTACGTAACAATCCATTTTTCGCCATATTAATGAAATTTAACTTTAGCTTGGATAAGACTATAATTCAAACTAACTATCATGATTCATGATTTTGGTTGGCCTCCAAAAACATTACGGCATTGATAAACATTGTGAAGTGCGGTAAACTTTCCATCACATTCATTAAGAAATTATGAAACACGAGAGGTCAAGATAATGAGAATCATGTTAAATAGTCACATAAGTAGGCGATGAGCCCGAATCTAGAGACACAAAGATCGTGCATTGATTAATAAGTTGACCAAAAGACAATCTGAGCAGCGAGCAAAAATAAATTTGATAAAGGTTGAATAAATAAGCCAATGACTTGAACGAGACAATAAAGGACAGCTTGGAGGTTGTTACAGAACAGGTTCTTCTACATTTTATAGATCTCATATAAATCCTTATTTAATATGGATAGTCAAAAAAGCAAGGAATGTTATAGAAATAATATTTAAAACAATGAAATCCCTTATTTTTAGGGATTCAAAATCCCATAAGAGAAAAAGGATATGGACCAAATGGTTGAGCTTTAAAGAGTCAAAAGCATTTCCAGGCACAATCCTTTCGGTAGGTAAAGTAAAGCAACTCTTAGAGCGTTGAGTAAAGCAAGCTTTACACCGAAATATAAAATGCATGTCCAGTTGAACTATATTGAATTACGAGGCTCAGGTTTGATTTAGGGAAGTAGCTGCGGTTGACAATTTGCTGAAATAAACTTGCTGAAATGATAAGTATTTATTCTCAATAAGTACTTATGTGTTTGAGATTGTTGTTTTGATGACTGCTGAAATGTGAAAATAGGTGTTTAGTAAGTGCGGTTGCAATTACTAAAAAGAAATAAAATGACTAAAAAATTCATTGATTTAATAAACTATTAATTATTATATAAATAATTAAAAAATATATTATTAGTCATATAAATTTAAAATTATAAATAATAAAATATTAAATTAAAACAAGAAAATATAAATAAAATAACTTTAGAAATAAAATATTTTATAAAAATATATTATTAGTTATATTAATTAAGAGTATAATGAAAAATAATACTTATAGTGAAGGTTATTAATAGAAAGTAAAATTTCTACCACAAAAGTAGTTTCTTACCGTAACTCTCTTTCTGCTTATTAATTTTTGCGGTAATATCACACTTTTTTTCAACCTCCGGTTATTTACCATAGATCTAAATATATGACTGCGTTTAAAAATTGCAGTAAATTAATACTTATCCCTATCGTACTATAAATTCAAACACAACTTGAAAAAGTCTGACAGTACATAATTTTATCTCTGCTTAATTAAGAAGTTGTTTTCGTGAATAAAGATTACGAAATTCTCAGCTTCTTTTCAGGTCAAATGTTTACACAATAAGATCAAACTGATTATAAAATATTCTTTTCCTTATTTCTTTATATTTGTTCTTTGAAGCTAACGGTATGTCTCAGTGTCTCACTTTCACCGTCCCTTTATCCTGGAAATGATTTCACACGAAACTAATTCACACTGTCTGCTTAAGTGAAATATCTTTTTCCCTTTCTTAAAAAACGGTTAATATTTCACTAGCTCTTATATAATTTTAAAAAATTTAGAAAAATCTCTCATATTTAAAATTCTCGAATATCTTTTTATTTTTCAATTTTGAAGAAAGTTGCCTTATTTTATACTTTAGTTAAAAATAATAATAAAATATATGCAGTATAAATATCTGAAATTTAAGTGGAATTATAATAAATTATTAATTTAAGTCAAATTTAATTAGTTCAGTTCGAATTTAAGAAGTGAATTGAATTATCATATAAATATCATTTGATTAATTTACGTTTAATATTCATATTACATGTGTTTTATCTTTACTTTTTAGATGAAGTTTAAGAGAAATATTTTTCTTAATAATAAAAAATCGAACCATTTTAGTCGATTTAACTTAAAAATCTTGAATTAACTAACTTTTTAATTCAATTTTTAACTTTTTGGCTCGATTTATTTTAATAAATCTTATCATTAAAAACTATTTAATTTATTAATTAATAAATATTTTTTGTAAAATAATTGATTTTTGTAAACTTAAATAAATAAATTAATTTTTTATCAAATTTTTTCAATTAAACTTTAAATTCTCCAACAGGTAAAAACGGTCTCCTTTAATTTTAACTGTTTTATAACGATCTAATACCGATTAAACCTTTTTTAACTTTAATTTTTGGCTCAGTTTTTAAAATATTAGTTTTTGTAAAAACATAAAATTATAAAAGTTAATTTAAAGATCAAATTTTTTTTAAAGATTTCTTAAATTACATGAGATAGTTGAATAATAATCGGATAATAAGTCGTAATTAGAAGTTGTCAGTGAACTATACGATTAGGAATATAAACCAAGCCAAAAGACATATTAATTGGTGAAGCAATACATGACTTAGAAGGGTGGCATGAGGACTTGTTGGATGAATTATTGGTACAAGTTCAGCATTTTGAGGTAATTCTAGAACAAGTTATGTTATGGAAAATCGTGAGATTCTGTTCACGGCCTAAAGCGTTTGGATTGACATTCTAGCAATAATGCAACATGAGGGGTCCAACATTTAGACTGGAATTACAGAATTATTGTATAGTTTTAGAGGAATCAAATCTATGTTTAGAAACATTCATGACTTTTTTTTATATTATATGACGTCCCACCTCATGTTTTTCTTGAGGACGAACCGTATTCATGTCTGTTAGTTGATCTCTCTATTTCTCAAACTATGGGCTCTAAATGTCACAAAATGATTGATCCTTACCTCTTCTAGGCTCTAGCATCAGCAATAACGAAGAAGATCCGAACAGTCTGTTTATTTTTTTTAACAAAATTAATTAAATTGAAAATTAAACACATAAAAACTTTCGTCCTATGATTTTTTTATTTTAGTTTTCATATTTATAAAAATTATCATTCACTTTTTATTGTATTATTATTACATAATTTCTTTGTCATAATTCGTTATTTTTTATTTTCTATTCAAAACGACGTAATACTGAAATTCTTAAATTTTAGTTAGACGTTATTTTATAATTATAAATAGACAAAAAGTAATATAACTGAAGAAGATATATAATAATTAAATAATATTATAAAAAATTTAAAATAACAAACAAAAATAAAAATAATTTTTAGAAGGTTTAATGTAATTATTTTTTAAAATTAAACACCAACCTTTATGTCTAATTGCTGTCGTTGTGGTGGGCTCGGTGGGAGAAATTGTGTGTACAACATGTTATATCAATGGTTGAACTTTTCTATGTCCTTCAGAATTCGAGCTATATGAAACCAAAACAGGATTTGACCAGAGCATGTAAACACAAACGAAAAGGGCTAGAAGTCCATAATAGATACATCTCGAGTGCTTGTACTTATCAGGAACATGAAGAGTAAGGCTTCTAATGATGTCCTCATCCATATGTCATTACTATACGAGCCAAACCCATACCCATGTTGTACAGCTGTAGTTACATTTGTTAGTCATGTTTCTTTAGTTTCCTTTCACTTCCATGGACATGCTCTTCAAGCCTGCAACAGTCGGTGAGTACACATCAA
>JANQBM010000220.1:31567245-31577829 GCA_025594535.1 Erythroxylum domingense
CCAACTATTGGATTAGATTGCATTCATCTCAACCATTTATTGATATTCTTATCTTTTTCACACAATATCCAAGACAAAATAGGGAATCTTTGAAAAAAAATATAATTCTATCTCTTTCCATCCGTTGGATTAGATTGCATTCATCTCAACCGTTCATTGGTATTCTTATCTTTTCCACACAATATCCAAGACAAGATAAGGAATCTCTGCAAAAAATCTAAATCTATCTCTTCCCATCCGCTGGATTAGATTGCGTTCATTTCAACTATTCATTAGTATTTTTATCTTTTCCACACAATATCCATGACAAGATAAGGAATCTCTACAAAAAAACTAACTATATTTCTTCCCAACCGTTGGATCAGATTGCATCAATCTCAACTGTTCTTTGTTATTCTTATTTCTTTCACTCACTATCTCTATAAATAGTTGATTTGTTCTACTAAACTGAAACCCTCATTTCATATAACGCTATTTGAAATCCTAAACTATAGCACTCTTTGAAACCTATTCGAAAAATGACAAGCTCAAATTTTGGTGTAAAGCCTTCAAATACCTCTCGAAGTACATCATATTTGCTTAAAGAAGATCGAGTCCTATGCCATGTATATCTTAATATTTCACAAGACCCAGTCACTAGTAGAGATCAATCTATAACTCAGTTTTGTTCTCGTATCACAACTGAGTACCATTAATTATTGCCGAATCATATCACCACTGTTCGACCTTGGAGATCTTTACATGCTCGATGGCAAACCATAATGATAGGTGTTGGAAAATTCAGAGGATGTGTTCGACAAATTGAAAACTTGAATCCAAGTGATGCTTCTGAACAAGATATTGTAAGTACTTTATTTATTTGTTTTTTCTTTGTATGAATTGGAATAGATTTGATTTATACCCTAAATTCTAATTTAAGTTACATTATTGTCTTGCAGTTTGAGAAAGCAAAAGATTTACTCGTTCAAGATCTAAAATTTCAAAAAGGTTTCAAATTTGATCATGTACGACAATCATAAAAAATATGGAGAAATATGCTACTACTTGCAAAAAGAACGTGTCGAGTCATTGAAAACGATCTACTTATAATAAAATGTCACCGTCCGAATGCCAAAAGTCAGATAAGTCAATAGGATCATCATCATTTTGTATTGATTTAAATAATGATTTTGAAGTTGATGAATTTACTGAAAAATGATGAAGCTGATCGTCATATTGGGAGAAAGAAAGAAAATATAAAAAAGGAACAAAATGAGGAAATAAAAAAAAAATTTATGTCCATGAATAAATAAATCAAAAGAATGTTTTTTCAAGTCAATCTCTTCTCGAAAAAAATTATGAACTTCAGTTATTCCAAGCTCAAAATGAGGCCAAAAAATTAGAGTTACGACAAAGACAGGAAGATAATAAAATTTTATGAAAAGATTTGGATTAAATCAAAGATCCAGTGATGTGCGAGACTTTCAGAAATGAACAAATAAAAATTTATGCAAAAAAACGCTCAAAAAGGAGAACCTCAAGGAGGAGCTGGCTCATCTAATTGCTTTAGCCAATATTTTGATTTTGGAGGAAATGAGGATGACCTTCCAAACCATTAATTATTTATGTTAAATTAATATTTTCAAGTGCTTTAGTTTTACTTTTAATTTGATTGTTGTAATTTTGTTTTGATTGTAATCTCGAGTTTGGTTGTAATTGTAATTTAATTTAGTCTGATTGTAATTTCATACATTTTTGTTGAGTTTTAATTTTTTAAATCAATGTCGTAGTTTAAGTTTATGTACCTTTTATTTCAAATTTACTTTTTATTATTAAAATATTTTATTAATGAATTGATAGCATTTATAAATAAGAATCATTAATAAATATAAAAAATGAATTTAATATTATATTAAATATTAGTGTCATTTTAAAGACCTCAATGAGATCTTTGTAACGTTATATTTTGTGTAAAATATTATATATTTTAAATTTAATTACTTAATAAATTATGTAAATAGATTAAATTGTAAGAAGGACAGAAAAGGAATATATAAATAAGAAAAATGATCAAAGATGTCATTTTATAACTTTTAGTGCATGAATAGGAACACACCAAAATGGTGTCAGATTTTAGTGTGTTCTTTGGAGTGAATTCAACACACCAAAACACCTGGTCGAAGATGGCCTAAGTTGGCATATATATGTATATAGAAAATTAGCCTACTTTTGCTTCAGTAAACATAAAGTTTTCCGAAGTTTTAATGTTTTCTTAATACAGAAAACTTATTTATTTTTTGGTTAAACCACCCAGTATCCGACGTTACATGTACAACTGACTAATCCGGATTCAGGTTGGATAAGACCTTTTTGGGCCACAACGTTTTCCCTCACGAGTTTTAAAGTGATTTTATTCTTAAGACTCGAACTCGAAATCTTAGTTAAGGATAGAGGAGCCCGTGCTGCTACACTACAACCCTCGTGGGTAAATTTTTATTTTTTTAAAGAAAAGTCCAAATCACTTGCATCTAAGTATAAATCATTATCTTCTTCGCAAATATGTTCTTTGTGTCCGTCTAGTAATCACGAAGAGGGAAGTACACTTGTTTCGCGTGGTCTAGTTGGTCCTGCACTGTTTTAACGAAGAGATTAGTTTGATTTTATTTTCAAGATAATATTATTTTATTTTTAAAATTTTAAATTTATAAATTAAAGCAGTATTATTTAAAAATTAAATCAAAACAATATTATTATACAAAGGAGGATTAAGCTATTAAAATTAATTGTCTAAATTTAATTCTAATTTAAAATTTGATTAATTTAAATCTGACTCGTTAATTTTTAATTTAATATAGTTTGTCAAACTTATTAATTATAATTTTACTTTGATGATAAAGGGTGCACATATACATTCCTTTTTATTATTTAGAAAATGTACTTCATTTAAAATTTTTTAAAATTTATATATTATGTTATATTTCATTAAATCTTGAATAACATTATTGTAAAGGATAAAAACTAATAAAAAGGTTGTGATGAAACATAGGATATACAATAATCTTTTTATTGAAACTTAATTTAAAAGGTTATGAATAAGCTTGAAATTCAATTTGAGTCTAAATCAAGTCTAATTATTATTTTTATATTTAAAATTTAAAAATAATGTTATTTTATTTGATATATTTAAGACTTCACTTCAAGTCGGGTCGGACAACCTAAAAAATTTAAAAGGTTCAATTTATATTAGATTGTTTTAAAATCGGCTAAAGATTAAATAAAATTAAAAATTTTAAATATGATTGAAAGGTATTGTCTTTACTAATAAAAAAATTTGAAGTTTAATTAAAAAAATTGACAAACAAAAATTAAATAATTTATTTTAGTTTATAAGAACTTATTAATTTACGAAATTGATCCATTAATTAATAAATTAACTGATTTTTACTAATAAAAATTATTAAAGTAAATCAAACCGAAAAGTTAAAAATCAAACTAAAAAATTAGAGGGTTCAAAGTTTTTATGGTTTAACCGGTTATATTTTTTAATGATTGGTTTTATTTATGAATTTTCAGTAAGAAAATCAATAAGAGGGATTAAAATAAGAAATATATTTTTTTGAAAAGTTCAAATAAGAAATATTGCTAATGTTGGAGGATTAAAAAACAAAAAAAGTTTAAGGTATTGAAACAGGAAAGCCACGTTTAATAAAAGGATTAAAAATATTGTTATAAGTTATAACAGAAATCAACAATGTTAGATAGCTATGTCACATAACTCGCGCTTTCTCCATGCAAAAACTTCTGCAACTCTCTAAAACATGAGCTAGCCTCCTGCTATGCATCCGTCCAACCAGCAAAAACTGGAACATCAAGCAATTGGGTTGATGGAATCCAAGAATTTAAATTACTAGTTGGACTTGAAAAACAATTTGGATGTTGCTGAAGAAGGCATAGCAAGGAGCATTGGCAAGCTTCCTGCTGCTCTATCAGGACTGCCTAATTCCCTGGAACTGCTTAACCTAGTTACCAGTGATGAAGCACTGGACAAATGAGCTCCTATCTTGGCTGAATCTTCTCCTACTTTTTTTTTTTTAAAGGCTGCACCTGGCTATATATAAAATAGAAACCTCACTTGTGGTGGAGGAAAACCGATGTTACCGAAACAGCCACTGGGATGTGACAAAGGCCTCCCAAAAAAACAAACCAAACAAACAAAAGAAAAAACCACACAAACAACCTAAAGCAAACTTATAACAAAACCAAGCGAAACAAAAAATTAATACAAACCCAGCCAAAAACGAAGATAAAGACAGCCCATAGAATCGGTTCGAACAATGCCTTTTAACAAATGAGGGCATCTTTGAGTGTTATCATAAACTTTCATCCTCCCCCTTTCTCCTTCACGAGCTAAAAAATCCGCGACAAAATTTGCTTCCCTAAATTGGTGTTGTACCATGTAATTCATTCCCCTCAATTCGACAATTTTGGAGTCACTTTCAATAATAATATTATTCATAATGAGCTGTTTGCAAAGCCGAACTCCTTCCACAATGGCCTTTATTTCTACACTATTATTAGTGCCATGTCCATAATGCGTAGAGAAAGCCCCTTTCACGAAGCCACGACTATCTCTTATAATGCCACTACCTCCTATATTATCGGGATTCCTTCGACAACTCCCATTGCAATTAAGTTTAAACCAGCCCTCAGGGGGCCTAAACCACTTTACTATTTTTCCATGATTAGGAATTATGTTATGATATTGTAATTGAAAATTTTCAAAAATAACTCTATCATGATCTGAGAATTTCTAGGCTGAGTCAAGATTGTTCCCCAGAATTTTAATCCAAACACGAATAGCTCACCAAACCTGATCAGCGTTTTCAGCCTTCCCCTCCATTCTCGCTTTACATGTTCTCTTCCATAGGCGCCACGTGATTAAACAAGGAATTAAACCAATCAACGTTCCCTTGATGGAAGACTTCTTGGTATAATTAAACCAGTGCAACACTTTGGATTTCCAAGACCAATGTTATGCCGTGGGGATCCCCATTTCTGTGCTAGTAAAAAACCATACCTGGGCCGCAACCTCACCCCAGGAGAAAATATGGTCTATACTTTCCTGTTGACGCCTCCAACAACAATCACAAGCTGAAGCTAAAGAGACCCCTTTATGCTAAATTCTTTCATCCATCGCCAGATAATTAAACTAGTACCTCCACATACGTATAGATATCCTTGTAGGTAAGCTATTATGCCAAAACCACCCATAACTCGGAAATAACTGCCCTTCAATCCTAGTAACCTCCTAATTTGTAGAAGTAGAAAAATTACCATCAGGAGAAGGCTTCCATGTAGTTATATCCACACCCCTTTTCCCAATCAAAATATGCAGAACAATATCTGCCACCGTATCAGTATCAACTAAGTCCCTTAACAGGTCCGTATTCCAAGAGTTATTAGTCCAGCAATCACTAATACACAAGTTCAAATTAGCTATATCTTGAACTCTAGCAGAAAGCAAACCCAAAGATAACCATCTATCAAACCAGAAAGAAGCATTACCACCCCTGACCAAAACCTTCACTTTGTCCATAACTTCTAGTAATCCAAGGGCCTCCTCTTTTATGCTAAGATCTGAACTTTGCGAAAATACTTGGCTCTGAAAAAATCAATCCACAGATTGTTGATAGAAATGAGACGAAAAGCAAACTTCATGTGAAGTGACTTTTTCAACTTTTTTAAATCTCGAATACCCAAACCACCCCCCTTTGTAGGCTTGCACACTTTTTTCCAAGGCATCCAATGCAATTTTCTTTTATTGTTCGTCTACCTCCTTAAAAAATTTGCAAACATACGACATCCAATGCAATTTTCTTTCTCACTATCACCTCACTATCACATACGACATCTTCATCATCACTATGCATGACTTAAGTTGGATTTTTGGTGAGTAAAAGAAGAGAAGACAAGTAAGATATGTGAGTTTTTATAAGGGTATAACAAATAGGAGCAACCATCGAAGAAGGAGGAAGAAAAGAGAGCTTCAAATGATGCAATTTCTCTTTTAAAACACACTCAACACTTAATAAAGAAGAAGGTGCAAGAAGAGTCGTGAAAGACTCCTTAAATCCATGTCTTTAATTAATGAACAACATTAAGTGGACATGTAGGCAAGTGACATGTGTCACTTGCCACATGTCACTCTCTCATTGGTTTACTAAATTTTCTTCCAATTCAATTTCCAATTTTTCTCCAAAATTCCAATGGCTCAATTCAAAAATTCTTAATTTCATATGGCTAATTTTTCAGTTCCATTGGACAGCCATTTTTACTACCGGTAAACTCCTATTCTGTCACTTGACAGTTTTCTGGGTCCAAAATTGACTCTGAAAAATTCCCGAAAAATTTCTATAATTCTCTAAAAATCAGAAAACCAATATAACCCTCTCCAATAAATTTTTACACACACAAAGCCTATTTTTCAAAAATCATATTTATTCACAATTATACCGGGAAAATGTCATGAATGCATGTACATTCATTTTTCATGTGTGAAAATTACTGTTCACAAATGCATGAGCATGAGATGTGTTTTCCTAATTTCTCCGATTGATCTCTCGTATACCCGTTTCTATAATTCAACCCTTTGTATGGAAACAGGATGTTACACCAGTTCTATCCTCCATCGTCTTCTTGATACCCTTTTGTTTCCAGATTTGTTTTTCTTTAACTTCTCCTTTATTTATCCTCTTCTCACCCACCTTACAAACAATAGAAGTATGCCCTTGTCTAAAACACTTTGAACAATAGAAACTACTTCTTTCATATTTGGCCTCCTGCCATAAGCAATTCGTGGGAGAAACTACCATCAGAAAGCCCTTTACTGGTTCCATAGTTAGATCAGCTTCAACATAGATGGGTGCCCTAGAGGCAAGAGTACGATTCAAGGTGGCATTATCCGTTCCAAGGTACCGACCAAACCTGGTAGCTATAATCTGTAAGATGTTAGCTCGATATAAATGCATTGGTAGCCTGGGCAGAAAAATCCATTGAGATGTAATGGGAGATTCCTTGTTCACATCAAAGTCTTTAGTCCATTTGAATAACCGAAAAGGTATACCTTCCAATGTTCTTCCTTCACGTGCCCAACCATGCACAAAGTCTCTTTCATTTTTCAAATGAATCAAGACATGAAATTCATCCATAAAATTGATATTTGGAACGTCTATTAACCCCCAAGTTTTCACCACACTGAGTCTTAAGTTATCAATGGAAGGACATGTTTTCATAAATTTCATCACCAAAGCCACTTTTGTCATCTCCACCTCTAAAAAAACAAAGCCCATCTCACCATCTATGTCAATCGAAAAATGTGTTAGATATATGTTAAATATATCTGTTTTAATTCTATTTTGGCATATTTTTAAATTGACATCTTTTTATCAAGCTTGAATTCAAATACCAGTTGGACAATTTTGTAGATAGAATATAATTCTATCTTGTACAGGAGTTGATTTGGTGAAGGATTGTTTAAGAGTATTATGGTATTTTTTATCTGCTTATACAAAGGGTTTTTCTGCCTTACACCATTAGTCGTTGCTGTTCAAGAAAAAAATATAACACATTAGACTAGTGGCAGATACATATATGATTGTCTTTTGGTGAAGAACACACATAAGACTAGCAGTATATTTGGTGAGTATGCGTGTGAAGGTGTGCGCATGAAGTAAGTGTTATGGGTGTGTTGTTTTTTAGCTAGTTATATATGTGTTTGTGGCTTGAGGAATATATGAGATTTATGGTAGAAGCTGTGTAAGTGTTGTGTGTGTACAGTGAGTGGAGTTTCCGTGTTTTTCAGTTGATAGTATACGTGGGTGTTGCTTGAAAATCTCATGGGAGTCATGGCTTGTGTTTTGTGAGTGGAGTTTGCGTGGTTTTCAGCTGATAACATACATAGGTGTTGCTTGAAAATTTCATGGGAGTCTCGGCAGAATGTGTAGGTGTGCGTATGAATGGCTTGTGAGAAGTTATTTGTGAGTGAATAAAAATTTGGAGCTGATTGGTGTGTGTTGCGTATTGGGGCTGCCTATCCATATGTTCTACACTGTTCTTAACTAATCGTATGATAGTTGATCAAGCTGAAAATTATCCTTGTGGAGTGACTCACGTGTACGAACAACTGTCAGGTCTTTCTTGGAAGACCTACGATCATTAGGAAGTTGTTCTCTGTCTCTTTCTCAAGTGTTTTTATTTATGTTAAATTTTATCTAATCACTTGAGTTATTTATTTAGTATTCTTCAATCATAATATTGTTGAGTAAAATCCTCTGGTGAGGGTAACACGAGTCGGTCGTGTTATCGAGAGTGAAAATCTTTCACAGGTAGTGAGATCGAGAGATAGTGTCAAGGGTGAGTGGAGTAACCTCAGTAAATTCTTGAGTAAATCTATTGTATTTCAGTGAAAGATTTAATCTGGGTGAGGGCCCCATAGACGTAAACAAGGAGTGTCGAATTGCGTTATTAATGACCCCGTAGACGTAAATAAGGAGTGTCGAATTGTGTTATTAAATTTCTAGTGTCATTTAATATTTTTCACTTGATTGATTTTTGTTTTTATTTGTGACAAAGACAATCATGTAAAATTGGATAATTTGCGAAATAATTGACCTATATGATTTTCAATTGGTATCAGAGCGGGTTACCGTTTCAGAACTTGGTAGTAAGTTGGTGCAGCTCTTAGTTTCGCTAACATGTCTATAAGAGAAGGAGCATCAACTATCAGGCCATCGTTGTTGGACGGTTCCAATTATCCTGCATGGAAATCACGGATGAGGGTCTTTATTCAGGCACAAGGAAAGAGCATGGAACTATAAACGATCTACTTGCAAAGAGAAAGTGTCGGGTCATTGAAAACGATCTACTTGCAATGAAATGTCATCGTCTGAATGCTGAAAGTCAGATAAGTGAATAGGATCATCATCATTTTATATTGGTTCAAATAATGATTTTGAAGTTGAAGATGAATTTAGTGAAAAAATGATAAAGCTGATCGCCCTATTGGGAAAAAGAAAGAAAAAAAGAAAAAGGAACAAAATGAGGAAATAAGAAAACTTTTTATGTCCATGAATAAAGAAATCAAAAGAATGTTTTATGAAGGTCAATCTCTTCTAAAAAAAAAATTATAAACTTCAGTTATTCCAAGTTCAAAATGAGGCAAAAAAATTAGAGCTACGACAAAGACAGAAAGATAATAAAATTTTATACCAAGATCTAGATTCCATCGAAGATCCAGTGATGCGTGAAATTTTCAGAAATGAACAAATGAAAATTTATACAAAAATAGCTAAAAAAGGAGAACCTCAAAGAGGAGCTGGCTCATCTAATTGCTTTAGCCAATATTTTGATTTTGGAAAAAATGGAAATGACCTTCTAAACTATTAATTATTTATGTTAAATTAATATTCTCAAATACTTTAGTTTTACTTTTAATTTGATTGTTGTAATTTTAGTTTGATTGTAATCTCGAATTTGGTTGTAATTGTAATTTATTTTAGTTTGGTTGTAATTTCAAACATTTTCGTTGAGTTTTAATTTTTTAAATCAATGTTTTGGTTTAAGTTTATGTATCTTTTATTTCAAATTTACTTTTTATTATTAAAATATTTTATTAATAAATTTATAGTACTTATAAATAAGAATTATAAATAAATATTAAAAATAAAATTAATATTATATTTAATATTAGTGTCATTTTAAAGGTCTCAATGGGATTTTTATAACGATATATTTTGTGTAAAGTAATATATATTTTAAATTTAATTACTTAGTAAATTATGTAAATAAATCAAATTGTAAGAAGAACATAAAAAGAATATGTAAATAAAAAAATGGTCAAAGATGATATTTGTGCATGAATAGTAACATGTCCAATTTTAGTGTGTTCTTTGGAGTAAATTTAATACACCAAAACAACATGGTCTGTTCGTTGGAGATAGCCTAAGTTGGCATATATATCTCTCATGAGTTTTAAAGTGACTCCATTTTTTAGACTCAAACTCGAAACTTTGGTTAAGAATAGAGGGCCCGTACTGCTATACTAAATTTTTTTAAAGAAAAGTCCAAATCACTTGTATCTAAATATAAATCATTATCTTCTTCGCATGTATGTTCTGTGTTTCCTTCCAGTAATCAGGTAGAGGGAAGTACACTTGTAGTGAGTGGGCAAGTTGGGCCTGCCCTGACTCGACCTTCTTAATAGGTAGATGAATTATTCGAACTGTTTTGACAATGAGATTATTTTGATTTTATATTTTGATTTTTAAATTAATATTATTTTATTTTTAAAAATTTAAAATTATAAATTAAAGCAGTATTATTTAAAAATTAAATCAAAACAATATTATTATACAAAGGAGGTTTAAGCTATTAAAATTAATCATCTAAATTTAATTCTAATTTAAATTTTGATTAATTTAATTCTGATTCGTTATTTTTTAATTTAATTTAGTTTGTCAAACTTATTAATTATAATTTTACTGTGATGATAAAGGGTACAAATCCACTATCCTTTTTATTATTTAGAAAATGTACTTCATTTAAAAA
>JANQBM010000220.1:31641092-31658063 GCA_025594535.1 Erythroxylum domingense
CCAATATGAAAAATTTAGGAATAATACATAAATACAAATTGAACATCATAATTATGATCTCATCATAATTCCAATTACATAGTATTTATTCTAGGAATTTTACCCTTAATATTAAAATATCAAATGTAATTAACAAAATACTTAAAGATAAAGAATACCTTTATTAATTAAATAATATCATACATGAAATTGCGACCAACTGGTTGGTTGTAAGGGTGTAAACTAATAATATCCCACTTGTTGGAAATTCACAATTAGAGTAATACCATATTGGAAAGAGACATAAGGATAAAGTGATTTATATACAAAGATAGGACTTAAAACCTATTGCCTTAAAGTTTTGAGTTGAGATATGATGTCCTGGTTGTATATAGGCTCACTTAGACCTGCTTGAATTTCTGCTCAAGCCCCCCCAAAACCATTCATTCATATCAAAAGTAGGTTAATGAATTCCTAAACAAAGATTCATAGATTTAGGTTGGTGAAGTCCTAAATAGAGATTCATAGATTTGGGTTAGATGAAAAGTAATAAATGGCGTGACTCAAATGGCTTTGCCTTAGGTTGAGATATGACGTTTTGGTTGTATATTAGCTCACCTGAACCTAGTCTAGTTAATCTTCATACCCTCTCAAAACCTTCACAAAGCACATCCGATGATATTTGGAAAATAATGAACTAGTAAAAAATGTCAAATAACCTACAGCTTTATAAGATACAAACAAGAGTTATTAGATGAAAAAGATATTTCTCAAGTACCGATATTTCTTATAAAATTATATTAAATAATGTGATATATAGATTGAACGTACTTAAATAGTAAAAAAGTATTCATGAAACCTTATATGTGAAGTTTTTATACATTTTTCATAAAGTTATAAAGGAATCAATATGAAGCAAATCAATACAGGCTCCTTTTACCATGCAGAAACAGTTTAATGTTGATGTGAAAAAGATACTTGATGATTGCACCATGAGCCAATTCCAGAAAAATTAATGGAAACTTTTTCTTAGACAAATGGAAGGGAAAAGATGAGACAAACAAAACTTGAGAAAGAGACACTACCCATGGCACTTCGTTGACCAGATTAAGCTTACCTTAAGTCCATCATGATAAGTGTTGGGAAATTAGAATAGGATCTGATCTCAATCATATTGAAATATTTACAAAACCTTTTCGTATTTTGATTTCCTAAAAACCAAGATCACTTTAATTCTACAAAATGATTAACAATTAAATCATAATAAAGCATGATCTTAATTAATACCTAATTCTAATGCTTGCTCATATTTTTGTCGTATACCTCAAATAGTTTTTAAAACCAATCCATCCCAACCATTAGAGCCACACAAGTGTCTGGCCTCTAATGGTATCCACAAAATAGGTTGAGAGAACTTTGTAACTCTTACAGAGAAGGCTAATTAAGAAGTGCTATCTCCATTAGAGTTTAATGCCTATTTATAATAAGTTTATTTAAGTAATTTATTGAAATAAAATTCTAATTTTGAGTAGACTTTAATTAGAACTACAAATAATTGTAATTAAATACCAATTATACCCAAATAAGATCCAATATCTTATATTGATCTTTATTTATTAAATATCTCATATTTAATTATAAAGTTTCTCAAAATTTACATTTAAGTCTAACTAGATTAAAACATCTTTGCTTTCTTCATTCCACTATTTATGTAAAATCCATTAAGTTCCCAAATATGTTAGTAATGACTGTAAATTATAATTATAATTCAAAATTGGAATTAGATAAATCAAAAATACTTTTAATTTATCTTTAATTCTCTAGTTAAACAAGTTATAATCATAACCAAAGATTGTCGTCTAGTAACACATCATGACCACCCAATATTTATGAACGTCAAAGTAGTTTTGACTAACCTTTCCATGTATGATTTTTTCGTATAATTCAATTCTTTTATCATATAATGTTCCTATTAGACATAGAGCATAAAATTAACATCTACTCTAATTTGAGTCCAATCATATTAGTTCTATTAGCTATTGATTCAATTAATGTCATTTGTAAACTATTTACAAAGCCTCATTCCACTTTGGCCAAGGATTTCTCAAATTAATACTGAGAACAATATAACATTCTCCCTAGTTACTTTAGGGTGATGAATCTTATCTTGATCCCTCAATTACCTCCATATAGTTCATGCTACATCCAATGACTACCAAATGAGCTATCCATGATTAGAGTAGGTCATAATTAGTGTCAAAACATAGTAAACCCTATACAAGATAAATTTGTAGACATCAAGTCAAAGGATCATATATATAATAATCACAATGAGAATTTCCATAAACATACTAGTAATCTTGCAAATGGATTTCTCATATTGGGTTAGTTCAGTAAACTTGTTCTCTAATAAGCACCTATACGTTTGTTTAAGTATCTACATCCTTTAGTCTATGAGATCGACTACTTCCTTCATTAGAAAAATATAACGTGTGCTAGTCTTTTATGTTCTATTAATGTCTAGCTTTAATAAATCAATGAATGGGAACAATTTAGGGATAATACATAATTGCAATATGAATCTCATAATTACAATCTCATTATAATTTTATTTGTAATGTATAATTATCACATGGATGTTATCATATACATCTAAACATATGCAAGAATGCTAAGTTATTTTATCACTAAACTATAACCAATAGATTGGTTTTAGGGAATAAAGTAACAATCTCTCACTTGTACTAAGCCAATCGTTTATCTTATACCATATCACCTTATGATGATTATACTACTATTATGACAGTGGTTTGATGAGAGAATTCTACAGGATTCTCTATGTGAGCACTTACTTAAATCTTACAACTTTCGTCTTAATTGTCATCATAATTAAGAAAAGAATTGCCTAAATACATCTTTGGATCTTTGATGAAATCTTATCTCCTTTTACATGCCTAATGGCTTTAATGTTCTGTAGTACAATACTGTTTTGAATAATGCAAGAAACTATATTAAGTGCAATAAAGAACTTGTTGATCCAATTAATCATTTCTACTAAATGAAAATGCATTATGGCTTAATTAGTAATTATTACCACATTAGAACCTTTCCAATCATCAATAATATTTTTCTTAAGTAAAATAGACCTTAATTATAAGGTACTTCTAAATTAGTATCCTTATCATCTTGAACTCACATATTAACTCATACTTAGAATAATTGATATCTTTAGTACTTCATGGGTATCAAATAACTTAAATACTAAACATCTTTACTATATTATCCATATGTTTAGACTTAGAATAGGTGAACAACTTCCAATCTATTTCTATAGATCAAATTCTAGAATTAAGTTGTTACCTTTTCATATCCAGCAAGAGTTGTTTTTGGACAATTATATTTTCAACAATTGAAAATTATAATGATTGCCCTTTATGAGCAATATATATTTATATACTTCTATTGAAGAGGTCAACTATACTCACTCTAACCTTCTTGTATACGTGATAAATTCACAATCATCTAAAAAAACTATTTGAATTCATCAAGAAAATGAATCTTTTCAATATCTTATAGCCTTTCAACTATACATTAAATGTATTATCAAAGGCAATGGATCCAATTGGATGTATTGTCATGAGATTTTGAAACTTTCAAATCTCATCTTACTCCCACTATTTTTCTTGATAATCATTCTCCTATAAGTATACATTGAAATAAACAATTTGTTCAATAAGTCTAAAGGATTATATTTAACCTTTTGGATATCTCATAACCTTTTATTACCTAATTTATTTCTAAACTGTCATGACCTAACCTTGGACCATAATTGGCGCTAAAGGAATAGTAAACTTAAGATTTACTAGACCCTTAGCAAGCATAAACTATCTTCAAATCTTTATATCTATAATAAAGATGAGATTTCAAAATGATCAACTCACACTAATAATAATCAAGCAGTTCTAACAATATACAATATTCAATGTGCTACAACGTTGAGATAGTTAATACAAGGGAAATCTAAAATATACAAGTCTATTGTAGTTTAAGGAAAATCTAACATATACAAGACTATTGCGATTCTAGAGTCAAAGGTCACCAACAAACATACATCGAATCGTTCCATGGGAAGAAGATCGGCGAAGTACCTTGTTAGAAAAGATTTGAAAAGAAGACATTGAAAAATAGTTGAAGTGAGTCAAACCTCGTTGAGTGAATTAATACTATGGTTATTATATAGATATATCTATATAGATATATATCTATATACATATATCTATATAGTTATGTATACATATATATATACATCTATATATATAGATACATATATATACTTACATGTATATATATATATAGACGATTCTTAAGAATTTGGGACTATTAATGTCAACACGTGTTTTCATTAGCATATATATATATAGATACATATAGATATATACATATATCTGTATATATGTGTGTGTGTGTGTGTGTGTGTGTGTGTGTATAAATGCAAACATAATGATTTTCTTCATAAACATGCACGTATTTCCCATATCAATATCATGTCACATAATCAACACAATCACAAATCACAAATAATAGTGGAGGACTACCAAATGACCCTATGACATATCCCTTATACATAGACTATAGCCATAGGGTCTCTTTTATTCTACACAGGTCACTTAGTCTAATATAGTGGATTGTCATCTGAGAGCCATACTCAACTTAACCATCACAGCCTCATTACGACATGATTGTCGTATGAGAGCAAGCTCGATGGAATCACCACATTCCACCTATCATGTACCATATATCAATTAGCATCCAAGAGCAAGCTCGACTGAACCGTCCCAACCATCTTACATCTCAATTAATGGATCCACCAATGGATCAAATAATAACCTAAATACATACTTGACCAATTGACTAATTGTGTGTATAGCTTGCTGATGCCTACCTACCTTATACCACAACAATCCTCCACATCATCACATATTAAGACAAACATAACATTTCATAACAAAAATATTTATACTTGTGTGTATACGATAATGATGATGATTTATATGATGAATATCAGAATGAATTCTAATTCATGTTCATAACTATGAATATTAACTCACAAGTAGAATGTGCTCCTTTGCGCTGAACTTAGTGTCTTCAAGTGTAGGGTTCTGCTCCTGATTGATCTATAGAAAGAAAACTAGGAATGACTATTAGGAATAAAAAGCTAAACCAATTTTAGATACCTTAAGAATAAGACCATGACTCAATACTAACAAGTTTTATTTTCTGTTTAAAAATGACAATGTCATGTTTTATGAGGCCCCTACTGAAAATTTGGTAGAGTTTCCTCATTAAAATGGATATCTCCCTTCTGAAAGAAGGATCATTCGTACAATAAAAATACACTTCTATAGTAACCACAAATCAATTTAGGCCTCCAAACTACATGCCTATGGGTAATTGAGTCCACATTTACATTGCAAAATCCATAATAATCCAATTCATAATTCAAGTATACCAATTTCTAACCCATACACCCTCATTTATACTCAGTACATCCAGATATTCTCAATTCTAATCAACAACAACTCAATTTAATCAATTTTATGCATTTCTATAAGAACATAACCATTTCTAAATTTTTATCTCACAAAATATGAAGAATGTCAATACATCGTTATAAAAATTGATTGTCTCAATATTTGGAAATTTTTAAAATTATTTTCAACCATTTATGGTCTAGTTAGAAAATCACCATTGTCGTCAAAGTGTGGGGTACACGCGCCAGCACCGAAGAAGCAGCGATCTTCTCCGCCCACCCAAAAATGATGAGCTCACCTTTAAGAATCCAATGGCACTGGTCTTGTGCTGAAACTCCTCCTAATTTGCGGGAATTGAAGGATTAAAGCTTAAAGGTGATTCATTTTTGTTCACTAATAAAATGGATCGATTGGTATCAGGTTTACCTCCTTTCCCACCTTTTTAGGGCTATTAGACATTATGGTGGTGTTAGTTTTGTACAAAAATAACTAAAAATAAGAGATTGGTGACTTAACTAAATGAATTAAAATTTCTAATCGTGATTCCTCCAAATATAGGTTGTTTTCGATGAAATAAATTTAAGAGTTTTGTAGGTTTTATGTAGAGTCTTAGATGGCAAGAAATGGTCGTCGGACGGTGAAGATATGAGTGTCAGAAGTTGGGAATGAATAGTAACCTATAGGGAAAAGAGTTTAAGAGAAAAATGAACTTAAGCTTTCTTAGGCTCAACTTATACTTTTGTAGAATTTTCTCCTTATTGGTCCATTATAAGTCACTTAACAAAAATTTGGATCATTACATAAACTTAATGGATATTGTATGCTTCAATGAAGCATCACATCTTTGAATCATTATATTTGACTATTTCAAAGACTTAGCAATTTATATCTAATATGAAATCTTGCTAATTGGTCTAATTAGAATGATTAAAGGTAAGTTATTGTACTAGACATTGCTATAGAAGAAATAGTATTACATTATACAATATCTTATAATTTTTTTCCTCCTTATATAAATCCATACACTTACAAAATTTTATTGTGAAGGTATTCATTAGAGAATCTCAGTTCCCTATAGATAATTGAAAATTTAAAACTCACCACCATGATCTCATCAAAGTGCTTCAACATTCTCAATGCTTAATTTCTACTTAGATTTAAACAATTTGAACATTTTTTTCAAAATTTTAAATTAACATTTTATTTAATATATATGATTATATCATATAGAGTCATTTGTAATTTAATGAAATATAAGTATCATCTTTTTATGAATTGTTATTCCATCCAATACGACATATATATAAAAGTTAACAATTTAATATCACCATCATCTTTTCATAAAAGGTTGATCTGGTTATTCTTTAATTTAACAAATTGCATAAGTTTCAAATGATTCATAATAAAAAAAATACATATATCTTTATATGTAACTTTATAATTCACATCATGTTGATTTAACAAATATGACATAAAAGGATGATCTAATTATCCAACTTTGTATTCTTGTCACCTATGTTAAGCATAAGTCTCCATTGATCCAACACATACAAACTATTTGTATAAAATTGGATCAACTACTTTTACTCAACAATCTATTTCTTATCATACATTAAACATTATAAAAATGTTGAATCTAAATTCAATATCAAATACTCATAATCATGAATTATAAATACATATGATCTATATCATATCTCGTATGGGCAAGAAAATTCATGTTTTCTTCTTAAGAAAACTATTATCATACTGTAGCAAACACCTTTAATTGATGCCCATCTTTATGCTTTTAATAGTCTAAATTAAGTAGAATAATTCCATCAAGGTACTATACCTTTCAACTATACTCTATGCAACCTCCTGCATCTTATTGTATACGAGACATTAGTCAACTCAAAATGTCATTATATTTTGTCTTCTATATGATATGACATATCTTTAGAACTTTTTCACCGAATCCTTAGTAGGGATTGTGGAAAAATTTACATAATAGGCATATAATTTTATATCCAACTTTGAGAACTCTTCTTAAACATATCCTATTTTCAAGAAATTGGGTTCACTAAGTTAGTACTAACTATACTAAACAACATTAATTCCACTTAAAACATATTATAAATGTAAGAGAAATAATTAATTGATTATATACCATGACTACCAAATGAGATTAGGACTTTAATCATCTGTTTGGTTATTCCCAATATTTTATTCAAAATACTGGCCCTTACTATTATTCATAAAGATTACTCTAATCTTTTTAGTGGGCTAGAATTCCATTAAAATATAGTTGATCTTGAGTTTGCTCAACAAACCAACTAAACTTAAATTAGGTAGATAACATCTTTATCAATCACTATGACTCTTAGATCTGTTAAGTTGACAACTCTTGCCAAAACATATCTTATATGTTATTCCTAACCCTCCCTATAAATTCATGTGATCATGAGTTTACTTATCCAAATCACACAAATTTATTTAAGTAAAACCTACTGTTAGAAGACTAAACATATTTGGGTTAAAGCGACGTTGAGTTTGCTCAACAAACCTAACAATAAACAGAACCTTGATATCTTATTATAACAATGGAAGACAACAATCACATTCTCAATATGTACTTAATATTTTAATGAGGGATTTAATTTCATTCGTCTCATTAAACACAAATTGCATATAAAATATCACACATATAAAACATACAATTTAACATGCATCCAATACATATATCCAACATATAGATAAAGTATACAATTTATGCACTCATAATCAGATTATATGCATAAATAATCAAGCTTTGTTTGATTCTAGTTATTGATCTTCATAATCTAAAATAATATTTCCAACTCTTTGGAAAAATTGAATTAGATTGAAGTCACTGATTCCTAAATAAATTAAATTCCTATCCAAATATAAATTTAATTTGATTTGAAAAAATTTTCAAATCAAATTAGAAGCTATTTCCAATTATCATAACTACTTTAATAAAATTTAATTTAAAACAATTTTCAATAAATTGTGCTTTTTACTTATTATAATTTAGCAAAACTCCTTTTAAAATAATATAAGTAATACATTCTAATCTAATTAGAAATTATTTTTTCATAATTAGAAAACTATTTTCTATTATTAAAAGGAAAGTACTTTCAAAATTAAATAAAACACTTTTAAATTTAATCAAGAAAGGCCTTTATATTATTTGTTTAAAGATTACTGTCTTAATTAATTAGAAAAATCTTTCTTTAATAATTTAGAAAATTATTTAAAAAAATATTAAAGAAAACTCCTTTTCTTAATTAATAAATGAAAATTTTCAAAATTTAATTAAGAAAATACCTTATCTAATAAATCAAAAAACTTATTATTCATAAATAATGAAAAAATTTCTAAATAAATTCATAAATTTACTTTACCTCAATCAAATTGACATAAATAAATATAATTAAAAAATAAATTTATTAATTACTTAACAAAATAGTTTTCTTTATTTTAAGGAGTCTAATTAATTAATTTCAATCTAATTGAAACTAATTAATTATAATTTCAGACTACTTTTCTAAAATTAATTAGGAATCGGTATAATTATTAATACTATGCATATTTAGAAAAATAATTAATTTAATCTTTGAAATTTAGATCTGATATTAATTAATGTAATCTCATCATATGGATTACCTAGCATAATCTAATTATGAAAGATAACTCTTTTAAATATTTGTTTGATTCTAATTATTGATTTGATAATTAATTTAATTTAATAGTTCAACTCTTTGAAAAATTAAACTAATTTCTAAAATATTCCTAACAAAATAACCTTTTCAAATTTTTTTTCAAGTAATTAGAAAACAAATTTCCTAATTTATTAAAGATTTGAACTAATTTAGTTAAAATTAAAGCTTACAACATATAAAAAATCAAATAATAATGTCAGCACTTGCTACAAACACATGTCCCGCATCAGGGGTGTGTGTCTCACTCTTGCCTCATCATTTTCCAAAAATATGGTTTCTGGATTTTTCAGCGCCACCGTATATTGGTTTTTCTCCCTGCGATTGCCTTGTTTTCTTGTACACTGTTGGCTCCTTCTGGATTGCTTCCTTATCTTAGGTGAGTTTTTCCCATGTGAACTAGACTATTTTTGTCCCATACGCACTTACATGTTAAAGTTGTACACCTTGTTCTTACATTTCATGGAAGAAAGGGAATACTTGCGACAGCCAGGATATCTCTTCTAGACACTGTCTATACTATATACCAAAATGCCTAGATTGGTACCTTGTTGACTACTCTCAACAACGGAAGTGTCATCTTGACCATATCACTTGATTTCAACATCAGGTTGGATGATCCTACTTTGTCTGAACATCTGCAAGTTTAGATACAGATCACTGGAGCATATCAAGATACTACAGCCATCATGGCTACCTTACACCACTAGATGATTTATCGTCTATATAATCATGCTATAGATCTTAATTTTCCTAATTCCATTGAGGATGCTCTTTACATGGTTGCTGATCATTCAAATGATCAGACTACTTTCATCCAGATCCCGAAGAAACTACCAGCACAGGAGTTTGAAAAGTTGATGCCTACTGAATGGATCACCACATACTAAAAGATGTTCCACGTGCCTCATTGACACTCTTTTCATATGATGACTCCTTCGATTCTAAAGACACTCAAAGATGGAACAGTAAAGTCCATCTATTCAAGGCCCAATGAAGATACAGCAAGCACTTTAGCCCCAGGAGGGGGTATATTTATGATTCAGCCAGTATTTTCCTATGAGGAAGGTAAACTGAGTTATCCAAAACTCGAGTTGAACATAAGACGTTACCAAATCCTAAATATACTCCCTCTCTGAGACTAAGTTAGCAGGTGGGGCTTACTTGGCACTTAACCTACAAGTCTCATTCCCATATTATTTTTCTGGGCTTCAAACTTGCGGCAAAAGGCAAACCCAGGCCGCAACCTGGTGGCTCTAATACCACTGAGCTACCCAAAACTCCAGTTGAAGGTAGGGCGTTACCAAATCCTAAATATGCCAACACAGTACATTGAAGGGCACACAGGGAAGTACGACACCAAAGACTCAAACAACATCATTGGGAAAACCTCGACTTAGGATAATTCAGACAACTATTGTGGACTAATCAAAGAACTATGTGAGTTATTGTAAGTTCCAGATATGATGGACGAGACACAATGCTGTTTCACGCCCTCCTTGGCTCTACGGGCTTACATCTCTCGTCTTTCCTCTTGGGAACCTTACACTTACACTATACACCTACCCCTTTCGAACTAACATAGTTGTATAATAAGGAAAAACTTACTTGTTAAAATCATAGTTTCACAGCGGAATTGTTTGGAACAGTCATAGACTGGCTTAGACTTTCTAATAATTAAGATCCTCAAAAGAGGTGAGTGTAAAGAATACTTGTCTCTGTACCAAGACAAAATAGTAACATTATACAAGACGTAAGTTTTCAGGGAAGAGAGAAGACTAAACATTTAAACTCATATTCATATTATCAAACTAAAATGGAGTGTAATTCAAGCGTTATTCAAGCATACTTACAACTAAAGAGAAGCCTTGATTTTATATGCGAAGCAAGGGTTACGAAGGCAATTCTACCTAAAGACACAATCATGATAACTTTAGAAAGGTAAAGCACAATGATGACACTTTATCAAAGCTGCTTTAAAAAAGAAACTACTTTTCAAAAAGTAAACAATAACTTAATGAGAAAGAATCCTAGCATAGTGCTTTGTGGGCCATGATGATTCTTCATTATCAAAACACACCAAGGAGAAAAAGATAAATTTATAAACAGACAAGTCCCATGATGAGATTCAGGATCCAAAGCATCTAAAGCATTATTTGTCATGAATTGATTCGTGCCATGATTGAAAATTAGATGGAGAGCCTGGATCACTTAAGCTGTCAGACCTGTCATGATAAGTTTTTCTTCTTTTGCTAGGACTGAGCTCATAGGTATGTAATTTATGCAGAAATTGATTTAAATCTTCTTCATTAGGACTATAAGGATCATCATTTGGGTTTTGAGCATCTTGGAATTTTTAGTTAAAATGTCTTAAAGATTCTGTATGATTGAGATCTGCTTCGTCTATGTCATACTGAGGACTATTAGCTCTGGGTATATCAACTTCTGGTGCTTCTGGCTCACCAGGAAATGGTCCAATAGAAGTGGAAATAACTGGTGTCAGGAAAATGATTTATATATTTGAGAAAATCTTAAAGAAATTCAAGCACATTAGAATGATGTCGTGGCCAATATAATGAAGTGTGATAAAACTAGACATAATGTTCTGTGTAAAGGACACCAGTATGTCTTTCTCTATATGGACGATGGAGAATAAAGAAGCTCTGAGTTGATTGTCTTCTAACAAAACCTTGTAAGAGATAGTGTTGTGAGATGATAAGAGAACATTGCTTCTTCTTCCATTGATCTAGTGGTTGAAAGCACTCAAGAAAAGTCCATAACAAAGAACTTCCATTATTTATGTCACAGAGATGCTGATATAATTGCAAAGGAGATATAGCAATAGCTCAAGCATAAAGGGCAGAAAGTGGCCAAAGATACCACAATGTGTTTTCTGAAAGAGGCTCCTGAAGAGAGGTCACATTAAGGTAAGGTGCTTTGAGGTTGAACATAGTGGGACTACCAAAAGAGTGATGTTTACTGAGAAACAGATGTAGATAATAAAACAAAATCATTTGGGAAAGAGAGGCTATGTTATACAAACTAATGGATGGACTAGTAATAAGAGGAAAAGACTTCTTTGTGAAAGCAAAGAGAGGATGACTAGCCATAATACCTGGATTAAGAAAATACTTACGAGTTGAAGGGATATGAAGTTGAAGAAAGAAAGGATATTTATAGTGAGAAAAATCAGCTGGAGGCCATGGGATATGTGTATCTGGAGGCTATGGTGGATGTTGTTTAAGCAAGGTAGCATCTGACTGTAAGATGCATTTTCCTATATCAGGAATCTTTAAAGGTGGCTGATTATAACAAATCTGCTTTAGAAATTGGACAACCTTTGTTTGTTCCATTGTCCAAGAAGGTGGATTCTTTTTCAAAAGCTTAGATAAGCTTGAAGTATAAGATGCCATATGTGGAATGAAATCTCGAATATAATTAACAATTCCAAAGAATTGTTGTATCTGTTTCACCGTGAGATATCCATGAGGGAATTGTAGCAATTCTTTTGCAATATGTGGACCAGGATGGTAGAATCCATCTTTAAAATGCATACCAAGAAATTCAAATTCTTTTGTACCAATGATGCTTTTTGAGCTTGAAAGCATAATGCCATATTGTTGAGTAAGATCCAAGAATTTATGCAGAAGGGCTTGATGTTCCTCATGGGTTTTTGAGAACAATAAGATGTCGCCAATATAAATCAGTGCACTGTTAAGGAAAGGCTTATAGATTTTTGTCATGAATCGTTAAAACAGCGATGGGGCGACTTTAAGCCCAAATGACATAACAATCCATTGATACTGTGCATTAGGAATGCAGAAAGCAGTTTTATACTATTCCTTTGGGTGAATACCCACTTGTCAAAATCCTGCTTTAAAATCAAACTTGGAGAAGATAACAACTTCTTTGAGAAATAGTACTTGAGTACTTATCTTTGGAAGAGGAAACTTGTCATCTTGTAGAAAAGCATTCAGAGGTTTGTAGTTAATGACAAATCTCTCTTTTCCACGTTTATGCTCTGAACGTTTATTGACATAGAACGCTTGGCAAGACCAATTAGACTTTATGGGCTCAATTAGTCCTTGCTTCAGGAGAATAGCACACTCATCTTGTACGAGCTTCAAATCATCAGGGTTCACCCCTGGATGAGTTGCTTTTGTAGGATTGATTTGCTTTTGTAGGATTGATTGAAGTAAATCACACGTTAATATAGAAATTACTTATAAAAGATGATATGCACAAGAAGGAGGGTTGAATTGTGTATTCTTTTTGCAAATACTAAATCTTTAATTTTTCTTAATAAGAACTTCTCTAACTTGTTAAAAGAATATCACTAAGGAAAACTATTATGAGATAAATCGCAAATAACTTCTATATACTTGTTTAAGAACAAAATATACTAAGTTAAGAGATAGAGGTTAGACACCGCGATTTTATACTAGTTCACCCCAAACAGTGGGCTACGTCCAGTCCTCAGATTTCTTCTGAGTATTCACTATACTTCAACAAATTACAAGTATTCTTTCTCCATCTCGATCCTCTTCAGGTCTCGTACACCAAGTATTCTTTTTCAGCTATCTTAGCCTTTCCAGGCTCTTAGCCTTTTCTTTCTCTCTCTAGAAAGATATCGTGAGCTATTGTTTCAGTAGTTTAGCTCTTCTAGTATCTCACAACATAATTTTTAAGTATACATTTGAACGCTCAAAAGTTGTAGAATCAAGATTTCTCGAAAAGTTGAAAAGTTGCAAAATTCAAAGTTGTTCACTCTTCGACTACGACTCGTATTTATAGTCTAAGTCTTCAACTGCTTCTTTGAATCTTGATAACCGCTTTTTGATTCTGGATAACTGCTTCTTAACTCTTGATAACTGCTATTTAGTTGAGTTCTGTAACCAACTCCAACTAACTATCTGCTCGACGTACTAGCGTATCTTCTGCTTTGTATCGTCTGTGTTTTCTTCTTTTATAATTTGTACTTCTTCCGTAATCTTACTTCTTTTTTAATTTTCTTTTGTGTTTCGCTTTTTATGTCTTCTACTTCTTCTGTGTTTTGTTTCTTCTGTGTTTCAACTTCTTCTGTCTTCTACTTCTTTTGTGTTTTGTTTCTTTTGTGTTTTGACTTCTTCTATCTTCTACTTCTTCTGTGTTTTGTTTCTTCTGTGTTTTGTTTCTTCTGTGTTTCGACTTCTTCTGTGTTTTGTTTCTTCTGTGTTTAGACTTCTTATGTCTTCTACTTCTTCTGTGTTTCGACTTCTTTTGTCTTCTACTTCTTCTGTGTTTCCACTTCTTCTGTATTCTACTTCTTCTGTGTTTTATTTCTTCTGTGTTTTAACTTTTTCTGTTTTCTACTTCTTCTGTGTTTTGTTTTTTTTTGTGTTTTGACTTCTTCTGTCTTCTACTTCTTTTCTGTTTTGTTTCTTCTACATCCGTTTCTTCTGTGTCTTAATTTCTTTTGTGTCCTACTTCTTTTGCACACTTAATACACTCATCAAACTAGTTCATTTATTTCTAACATTATTATTATTATTTTATTGTCATTAAAATTAATTATCGTAAAGTCCTTCTGACTTAACAATCTCCTACTTTTTTATGATAACAAATAATCATAATTTAAAAAAATTAAAGTGAATGAACTATTTTTATTCAGATAAAGAATAATGAATTTGGAATAAAATACACATATACAATCTTCTTTTCTTGCTTCTGCTTCTGCTTCAGCTTTTGTTTCTTCTTCTGCTTCTGTTTCTTTTGTTCTTCTCCCCCTGATTCTTTTCTATTCTTTTCTTCTTTCTTATACCTTATACTTTTCTCCCCCTTTTTCTTCTATTCTTCTCCCCCTATTTGTTATTAATCAAAAAAGGTTTTCTCAGATGCTGCATGATTTCAGAAAACATTCGTTACATGTCAGTCCTGATCAACTTGAGGTCTTCTTCTACTGTCACCTGAAGATAAGCTACTTCCTTATGTAGATCACCAACGGACTCCTCAAATCATCAACCTTAGTATGAATTTCTTCAATCTCCTTCACTAAGGTTTCCTGACTCCACTGCTAGGACTGACTAACTTCTTCCATCCCAATTGTAGGAACTCATTGAGGTGCACTTGATGGAGAGAAGTTTAGTTCAGCATATGTTTATGAAGGTATAACATCCAATTCAATGATTTTCAAAACAAGAGGTTTGAACAATTGTTCTCCTTCTGGGAGATCAAGGTCATCAGGTTTTGGTAGTTTTGGTATTGGTTTGCCAAGAAGGTAAAGGACATGTTTGATTGATGGTATAGAACTCAAAGGTCTAAGATGGATAAGTAGGTTCATAAAAGTTTCTAAGTTGAAACTGATACCTCTGACTATAATAGTTCTAAACTGTCCTTTAGTCACCCTTCCAACTACTTGAGAAGTTTCATCTGTGAAAAAGCGTCCACAATGACTTCTTGATGCCTTTGAAATGTAGTGTGAAATATAGATGCCTCTTAGTTGTTCTGCATTGCATACATCATCTATGCTTCTTACAGCTTCTTATATCTGCTCATCTGTAAGATCACCTATTCTTCCTTCAGGGTACATCTTCTGTTTTCCTTTTTCGACATTACGTAAAATGTTTATAGCTTTAGGTGCACATCATGTACAATCTTGATCAGTATTCTACCTGTAGCTGGGTAAATGGTATATCGATCCTTTGTCATTTTCAAGGGATATGGTTCTAATTTTTCATCTCTCAAAATCCCATATAATCTTCTCTCTTCATGATTTAGAAGATGTATAAACTGATTATTGACCAAGATAGGTTCAACTTGTATCTTGATTATCTTTTGCATAGGATCTCTTATAACGATTGAGCTTCTGCTTCTTACAGGTACAATTTCTTCTATCACCTTTACTTTCAAGTCCTCTTTCCTGATAGGACTAAAAGAATCAACTAATTTTTCCTTCTGATTACCACCAGTTGAAGTATTCTTTTTCTGATTGGTCTTCAACTTCTTATTTTCTTCTACCAGTCTAGAAGGTTGTTGTGGTTAGGGTCTCTTCTTCTCAAACTCCAACTTCCTCTTAATCTCGGTCTCTTTTGTTGATTTTTATTGCTGCTGTTGCAAGATTGAGACCAAAAACCTAGTAGCCCGAGGTGCTTTTCCTACCTTCTCAGAATCTTCACCAGGAATCAATTATTTTCCTCTCTTCTGCTCTTTTTGTTAAAGAGTTAGTAATCTTAGTGATCTTCTGGATTTCTTAACTTGTTCAGCATCAAGTGTCTCTCCTTTTCTTTTCAATGGCATTTGTTTTTCAGATAGATTCACCTGGCTTGCTTCTTTTTGTAAAATTGTCTTATCTTTAACTGCTACCTCAGACGATTTATTTTTCTTTTCTTCTGTAACCATTCTTCTTGAGGATTGAAGTTGCTTCCTCTCTGTGGGAGTAACATTTCCACTACGTCTAACTGTGCGCTCCCCTCAATCCTTGGTTTCACCATAGGATTTGTCTCCTCCTTTTCTTGGGTTTTCAATCCCATTCTACATATAGCGGAAGCATTTATAATGCTTTTAACATTCATCTTCACCCTGTTTCCTCTGTCCAGAAGAATTCCAAAATCTCTAAAGACTCTTGTTAACATCATGCCATACGGTAAGGCATTGGAATCCCTCTTTGTCTTTATCATATACCCTAAAATCAGGTGTGGAAGATTTATTAGCTGATGGTTGAGAAGATAGAACAGGCATTGTTCATCAATGTTTGTTACAAC
>JANQBM010000220.1:31706044-31724578 GCA_025594535.1 Erythroxylum domingense
ATGAGGTATGTCTGTCCTTACTTCTCTCATTGGTCTTCTCATAGACCCGTTTCCCTGATCCGACCCGTTAGGTGGGATCGGGATGTTACAGTGATTATGCCTTTCGGCCACACCATTTTCCTTAAGACTACCTGGCATAATGAACTGAGTCATTATTCCAACGAATTCCAAATACCTGACAAACGGACCTTTTTCTTACCCTACAACTCCATATCTTCTATAGTATTCCCCTCCTCTATCAAATCTAACAATATTTATTAATCTTCCTAATTAGTTCTCAACTTCAGTCTTAAATATCTTGAATTTATCAAGAACTTCAGACTTCTCTTTAAGCAAGAACATATAACCATATTGGGAATAATCATCGATAAATGTTAAGAAGTATCTAGTATTACACAACATGACTATATAGGGACCATAAACATCTGTATGAATGAGGTCCAATAAGCCTGAATCATGAGTTAACCCCTTCTTCTTTATCTTTGTTAACTTGCCCCTACAATAATCAACAAACGTCTCCAAATCACTAAAGTCCAGAGTTAGGAGAATGTCATCGTTTATCAATCTCCCAAGCCTCTTCCTAAAAATATGGCCCAGACATTTATACCACAACATGTATCATGTGTCCTTTATGAAGATCCTCTTTCAAGTAACAGGTTCGACAACATAAGAAGAGGCATACATCTTATTAGGAGTAAGACATATACTATATAGTCGGTGGGATAAGAAGGCCTTACTGATATGTCTTATATTGATAGAAATATTTACAACTGCATTATCAAATACAAAAAGATAACCTTCCTTATCCAAAACTGATACAAATATCAGACTCTGTCTAAAAGATGGTATATAAAATATATCCCATAAATATAGTACAAACCCATACAAAACGTCAACTTCCTCATTGTTACCGATCATTAGCTTCTACTCCCCTCTAGTCTGCCTTCTCCTCGATATAAACCCCTGCATTGTGGAAGCAATATAGTTAGAAGCTCCACTATCTAACAACCAAGAACTTGATGTGGTTAAAGCTACATTAGATTCATGAATCATAAAGGCCGAGGAATTACCTGACAGCTCTTGTTTGGCCTTCCAAAGTTTGTACTTCATGCAATTAGACTTCTTGTGCCCCTTCTTCTTACAGAAGAAGCATCTCATACTCTTAAGGTCATATTGGGCCTTCACAATGCTCGACTACCAACTCTGAATCTAAGGAGAGGGTTTGGGTTTCTTACTCTTTCCCTTAGGCTGCTGGGGTTTAGCCTTCCCCTTACCCTTCACAGCTGTAAACATAGCTGAATGAGGAGAGTTCTTGATCTTCTCCTCTGATATAGCACACTGGGAAATCAAGGCATTGATATCCCAATTCTCATCCTGTGATATGTAAAAAGTGCCCAATGTCTCAAACTCCTAAGGAAGAGTGTTCAGTGTTATATGCACTATTAGCGAGTCAGTGATTAGTATATCCAATGCCTTCAAGTTGCTTTGAAGGTGCACCAGTCGGATGATATACTCCCGCACGCCTCCCTCTCTATGTACCTTATAGAGAATAGTTCCTTGATTAAGGCGCTCTGCTCAGTAAGAGAAGAGACCTTGTATTTATAATATATGCTGTCCATGAACTCCTACACTACAGTCGTGTCTTCCAGTCCACTCAATAGATGATCTGGTATCGACCTCTTAATGGTTAAATAGTACATCCTATTTGACCTTTCCTAGGTTGCTAAAGCTGATCTATTAACTTCTGAGCTAACTGTAACTGGAGGAGGTCGTTCAATGTGCATGGTCATACTGATGTCCGCTATCTCTAATGCGAACTCCACGTCCTTCTTCCACTTCCTGAAGTTAAAACTAGTTAAGGTTTCAATGATGACAACATTGTTGTTGACCAAAAAAGTGACTGAAAAGTAGAAAAGACAATGTCAAGATTATTATAAATGCAGGATAACAACGATACTTTAAAGCATTAAAGATACCAAGAATCTGATCACACATATTATGAAACACCTTTAGGCTGAATACATAATATACACAATTAGACACTCGCATAAAAGTGAACAGAGTACAAATCATTAAATCTCATGACACTACACTTTTGGGTGAATAGATCATTTAAGCAACGACTTTCCTCCATCTAATTCCTTTAAGAACATTTCAAAACTTTATGTAAGGCCAGCACCTTCGATATAATAACTAAACATAAAGCCAGAGACATCCCCCAACATATAAGTAGAACAATCCAAAATACTGACTTGAAAGGCCACGTTGGTGGCTACATTCTCGTCAGTATCCGAGAAGGTCCACTAACATAAAGGATACAACTTTATGTCATCCTCACATTCTATATGGGCATAATGTATGATAAAATTAATTGTCAACGCAAAAACCAAATGCACAGTCAAATAATCAGATACAAAAGCTGAAAAACATCGTCTTTAAACTTTAATAGAGACTTTTATTTAAAAAACTTCTCAATAAGAGTGTTCATTGTACTTTTCTGAATACCAAACCAACCACACAAGACATAAAACTTTAAACGTCTCCCTTATGTGCAGTCCGTAGTATGAAAATGCACTCAATCGGCTTTAAAAAAACTTTAAAAACTTTTCTGGAATTCAATTACCAATGTAATAAATCCAGAAAATAGAAAATCACTTTAAAAAATTCCCTGACCCGAAAGCTAACCCAAAAATACCTGGGATAGCTTTATGGGAATTTCTGAAAATTTTCTTTTTTATTCATGTAGCAGTCCATATCCTGACGTTAATGCGCGTGTTGCAGGGCCGAGCGTGTGCCACACGTGCTCTCCCAGACGCACACTGGACGCATGCGTCCTACGTACCTGCATGTCAACACCCATGGGACGCAGATCGTGTCCCGCGCATGTATCTCACGCTCAATATGTGTTGTACTACCCGTGCGCCTCATGTTCCTTATACCCGACGTTGATTCGTGTCTCTGACACTGGAGGCGATTTCTGGCATCCCAAAATTCCATTTTTTGCTCCTTTTAGCCAAATTTGACCCGTTTTTCACAGCTAATCTTATGTGTACCACTTCTATGTTATTATATACATAAAAATACCAAAAAAATAATCAAAAATGGAGAAAAACCATATGAAATGAAAATCCAAAAACCTCTTCACTTCTAACAATCTAATCACGTAACTGTTCTGATACCACGTGTAATACGTATCACAGACCTTATTACGTACCCAGGATCGATTATCAAAGGATAAAAAATGAAGGAATGCAGAATACCTGATTTTAGTTCCATCTCTAATTTCGAAGTAGATTTCGAGCACCAAATAAGCTCTAATTTCCTGGGACCTTTATGAAAAATATTCATCGGCATGTGGTCTAGGCGTTTCTACGGTTTTCTCAATATGCAAGCTCTCTTAAGGGGTCAGAAATTTTGTATGCTTGCGATTGATATGAACAACTGCAGGAGACCATAACCTATTTATATAGCTTCCATATTGGGCTTCCTTATCATAAGGCCGATATGGACTATGTCTACACTAAAAGGGATCCATTTTCCACCCGAACTTTGAACCATTTATCTAGATCATTTATTGAGCCACTTTATTACCCTTATTTTGATCAAATTACATAACTTAATAGATAATTTATTGAAAAGCAATAATTACAATTAATAACTATCCACTTTAAAGGAACATTACAAAACTGCCCTTAGGGGCAAAATTGTCTTACATAAACTAGTTTGACCTCATCAAGAGAGGGAAAGTAATGGACTCTTGAAAAGTTTCAAAACAGTTCTGTTGGGAAGAGAATAAAAATAGAATAGAGGATAACAATAAAGCTTAAATGCTTGACTTCTTATCCCTTGCCCATCAATAAACCAAGAACCAAGTAGCCTTTATATAAGCTTACATAAAACAAACATAGCTTAAAACTAGGCTGATACATCCATTACTAGTTATTTATTAGCAACTATTTTAACTAGCTAAAATAAAGGAAACAAACCAAACTACTCAGTTAAACTTTAAATCAGTCTTTAACACTCCCCTTTAATTCAAAGTCAGAAACACCAAGCAATCTCCTAAAGCACCAAAACTTCTCTCTTGATAAAGATTTTGTTAGCACATCATCCAACTGCTCGTGAGAGCTACTATATTCCAAAAATATCTCCTCTTTTGCAACTAAATCATGAATGAAATGATAGCTTATATCAATATGCTTCGTTTTACTATGAAATGTTGGATTCTTTGTTATGGAAATAGTTGCCTTGTTATCATAAAATATCTTTGTTGCTTCCTTTTGCTCTAATTGAAGATTTGCTAGCACTCTTCTTAGCCAAATGGCTTGATAATTTGCTGAAGTTGTTGGAACATATTCATCTTCTGAGGTTGATAATGCAATTGTAGCTTGCTTCTTTGAACTCCAAGTGATTACTCTTTAACCTAGAGTGAACACATTTGTTGAAATACTTCGTCTGACATCCAACAAACTTGCCCAATCGCTATCCATAAACCCACATAATCTAAAATTTAAAGTTTTTTAATACCAAATGCCATACTTCATAGTTCCACTAATGTAACATAAGACCCTCTTTGCCACTCTATAATGGACCTTTAAAGGTTGTTATATAAACCTGGAAATAACACCAACAGAAAATGCAATATCGGTCTAGTGTGAATTAGATAAATTAAACCTCCCACCAGGCTTATAAATCTCTTACCATCTACCTTTTCTTCTCTATCTTCTTGCTGCAACTTTTCATTAATATTCATGGGTGTAATTGCAGGATTACAATTATGCATGCTAAATTTGTTGAGAAGTTCCCTTGTATATTTTCTTTGTGAAATAAAAATTTCATCTTCACCTTGCTAGACTTCAAGGCCAAAGAAATAATGCAATAAACCCATATCTGACATTTCAAACTCATTTATCATTTGAGACTTAAACTCATCCACAAGAGAGTTAGAAGAACTAGTATAAACGATGTCATCAACGTAAAGATAAACAATGATGAAATCATTTTTACCTTTCTTTTTTCACATATAACGTGGGCTTTTTTTCATTTCTTATGTATCCTTTATATTGAAAATATCAATCAATCTTGCTATACTAGGCTCGAGGAGCCTGCTTCAACCTATACAATGTTTTTTTAGCTTGTACACCTTGGTTTCACAGCCCTCCTTTATGAAACCTTCAGGTTGTGCTACATAAACTTCTTCTTGTAAGTCTCCACTAAGAAATGTTAACTTAACATCAAATTGATAAATTGGCCACTGTAATTATGCAGTCAATGCTATAACAAGCATCGCTATTTCAAACCAAGCTACTGGAGAAACGGTTTCTTCAAAATGAACACCATATTTTAGTGTATATCCTTTTTCCACTAGATGAGCTTTATGTTTTTGTATTGTTCCATCTGCAACAAATTTTGTTTTGAAAATTCACTTCAAACGAATTGTATTTTTTCCTTCTAGTAAATCCACCATCTCTTATGTTCCATTTTTTTCAATAGCTTTCATCTCTTCCACAGTTTCTTTTTGCCATTCCTCTTTTTCAACTACTTCTTCATAATGTAACGAATATGAAATAGTAAGAGCAAATTGACAAGATGAATACATATCATTAGCATACTTGGGATTTGGCTTTTTGTTCCTTGTTGATATTCTTAGTTTAATTTGTGAGCTAAAGTTGATAAATTTTCTAATGTCGTTGGTGAGCTAGTGGGTGAATTTTCTACATTTAGCTCTTGACTTTCATCTAGGAAGACTTCGATAGGCATAGGAATCTCTTATTGTTACTCCAAACAACATTTTCATCAAATATTACATTTGTTCTAACTGAAATGTTGCCACTAAGAGGATTATACAATCTATATGCTTTGGAGTGAGTACAATAATTAATAAAAATACATTTTTCAAATTTTTCATCAAACTTTTGTCGAGCTTGAGAATTTACCAAAGCATAAGGAACATACCTAAAAACTCGCAAATGACTTACATTCGGTATCTTTTCATGCCAAGTTTCATATGGGGTCTTATTCATGACTGCCCTTGTTGGTGAGAGATTCAGCAAATAAACAGATGTTGCTACAACTTCTACCCAAAACTTATTTAGAGTCCCCTTGTTTGTAACATGCTTTATGCCATCTCCACAACGATTCGATTTTTTCATTCAGCAACACCGTTCTGCTTCAAAGTGTAAAGAGTTGTCAACTCCCTTTAGATGTCGTTTTCTTCACAAAACAAATTAAATTCTTTAGACACCAATCCTCCACCTCTATATGTGCGGAGAACTTTGATGTAGCTGCCACTTCGCTTTTCCACATTTGCTTTAAATTTCTAAAATTTCTCAAAAGTTTTTGATTTGTTTTCCAAAAAATACACCCAACTCATACAACTATAATCATTAGTAAACAATAAGAAATAACAACTCCCACCTGGGGACTTAGTTTGCAAGGGCCTATATAAATCAACATATATTAATTCTAGACATTTAGAGACTCTCCATACTTTTCCAATAGGAAACAACTTCTTTGTTTATGTTCTATAAATACACCCTTCATATAATTCAATAGATCTAATTTTTGGTAGTCTAAGAACCATACCTTTTTCATTAGAAGTTTTAGGCCCTTTATATTTTGATGCCCATATCGCAAATGCCATAACTTCCAGCTATCCTTTCCACTAACAGCAAGAACACAATCTCCTATATTTGAAACCTCCAAAGGAAACATTTTACTTTGAATCATGTTGATATTGATCATTGTTTGGCCTGTTTGTTTTTCCTTAGTAACACATACACCGTCATCAACTAAAATTGAATATCCACAAGCCATTAGTTGACCAACACTCAACAAATTATATCCTAGTTCAGGTACAAATTGAACATTATATAAGAACTTTACTTTACCACAACTTGTTTCAATTCTAATTTTACCTTTCGCCTTCAACTTGCATTTCTTTTCCATGCCCAAGTTGCACCTTCATCTTCTATGTCTCATCAAGCTCTATAAATAAAGATTTGGTGCCTGTCATGTGATTAAAATAGTCATTTTCCATAAAACACAAGTCACTTGGCTTATGGTTAGTATTAGTACAAGCCATAAAAAGCTTATTTTCCTCTTCCTTTTCTGCTGCAAAATTCATTCTTTAATCTTTAAACCAACAATCAGCTTTTATATGCACATATCTCTTGCAATGATGACATTGTATAATACTTTTATGTTACTTTGTTCATTGGGCTGCCTTTTCCCTTCATTCCTACCTCTGCCTCTGCCATTAGTACGACCATGTCCACAACCACCATAAACTCCTCCTCTTCCTCGACCTCTACTTGCCGATTGGTCACTTTCTCCTTATTTAGTCGTTGTCTCCTTCACTTGCAATGCCTTCTCTTTATTTTTTTCAAGTGATCTAATAATTCTTGCCTCATGAGCTTGAAGAGATCCCATCATTTGATCAATAGAAAGAACGAACAAATCCTTAGCTTCTTCTATGGTAGCTACCACATGGTCAAATGTTAGAGTTAAACTTCTCAATACTTTCGCAACAATTGTCTCATCTGAAATCTGCTCATCATAAGAATGCATTTGACTGACTATTGCCATTACTCTTGACAAAAAATTAGCAATTGATTCATCATATTTCATAATCAAGGTTTTAAAGTCACGTCTTAGGGATTGCAATCTCATTGTAATTACCTTTGAATCATCTTGGAACTCTTTCTAAAAAATTGACCATGCTTCCTTCGAAGTGGTTGTTGCTGCAATTCATGAGAAGATAGTCTCATAAACTACTTGTTAGAGAATGAACAATGCTATGGCACCCTTCTTCTTAGTTACTTTTAGCTTGTCCTCTTCTTCTTCAATGGGTGTTAATATATCAAAAAAATCATACTCCACCAAGTCGCATAACTCTTACAATCTGAGCAATGTTTTCACCTTGATGCTCCACCATCCATACTTCTCACCATTAAAAAAGGGTATAAGTGGTTGAGAGGAAGAAAAATCAGCTGCTACCATTCTCTCCTAAAGCTATATTCATGTCTCTCTTTTAAGGACCAAAAAGTGTTTACACAATACCCAATGGAACTAAATAGACCAATGGGCCAAAGTGTGCTTTGATACGAAAATTTGTTGGGAAGAGAACAAAAACATAACAGAGGAAAACAATAAAGCTTAAATGCTTGACTTGTTATTACTTGCCCATCAATAAATAGAGAACCAAGTAGCCTTTACATAAGCTTACATAAAACAAACATATCTTAAAACTAGGCTATCCACTACTAGCTATTTATTAGCAACTACTTTAACTAGCTAAAATAAAGGAAATAAACTAAACTACTCACTTAAACTTTAAATCAGTCTTCAACAAGTTCTGCATGGAAAAAAGATAAAAACCAGATCGGGGGACGAAAAGAGTGTTTAAATTAAACAAAATCAATGAGAAACAGATAGGAAAGACAGACTGGATAGATCTTACCTTTGGCCTTGGAGCTTTCTTTTCCCCCATTGACTTCTCAGATCCCAACAAGACCTCAAAGTCTTTATACTCGCATACGACATACTCCTTTTATTCGGATATGGCGTATGTAGCCACATTGTACTTTTCCTTTATTTATATCATCAAACGAAACCAACAAGTAGGCTTGGATAATAAAAGTTATTACCAAGAACAAAAGAGCAATTACGCTTCTATCATTTATGAAAATCAACAAAATCAGACTCCCATATATCCATTTCTAACCATCAGGACTACCACCAACCTCACACCAAATCATTCTGAAAATGACCAAGTGCCTTCCTTTATGCTACATACTCTCACGTGCCACGCGGTTTAGAGGTTGAAAAACTCATAAACATTTAATTAAATTGACTTCTTTTCGCTTCCGCCACACTAAACAAATAGTTAATTAGTTTATCTTTATTACAAAAAGCATCTCATTTTATGACATATGCAGTATGTACCATATAGTCTTAATTCTTTTATTTATTATAGCTCATATGCAATATCAAAACTTGGGAGATCTTCCCATTATCTATTTAGATTGGTTTAACTTAATCTGTATTGAAATTCAGAAACGCAGCGTTTCTTATTTTGATCATTGCAAGTCAGACATCTTGCCGGGGCAGAGGATGGTAAGAAACCTCCACCACCACTACCACCACTGTGGAACTTGTAAATTCTAGCAACTGCGCCGACAGCTCATCTGTTACTGTCACCTTTTATAGTTATTTTAGTTCCAATTACTAAATTTCCCTTGTCATTTGGTTATTTAGCTCATTGGGTTCTTTCTCCTTCACCATTGCTGACATATAATGACACTGACGTCAGTGAGCCGCACCGTTTAGGGTTACCGGAACTACAAACAAGACAAGGACATCATTAAGACTGAAAATTTTCTTTTATCATAGCACATACACTAGGCATCACCATTACACAACTAGCATAACTAGAAACTACCTTATTAGTATAGTCTCTTTAATTTCTTACCTATTTTAGTATACTTCTGCATTCTACCTCTTAAGCTTCACATAACTTGTTTACATGCTATTTCTAGCACCAAAGGGTTGCAACAAAATTCCTGAACTTTATCATCTTTTCATGTGCCTAACCATATAATAGCTCCAATAAAGACATGGAGAGTTTGAATAATTATTAGGATGATAAGTAACACTTCTTAGAAACTAACAAACAAAAAGATGAAGAATAGTGACTTAGAAATGGACAAATAAAACAATAAAAATCAATGTTCATTGAGTATGCAGCTCAAGTGTATAAATAAACCCAGAACTGAGCCTATAAATAAGTTGTACAAGACAGATATTACAACACCTATTTGATAATAGGAAATTAAGAGGACCCTCAACATAAACAACAGAAAAGTAGAAAGACTCTCAACGAAAACCAATGGGAAACTAGGAGGAATCACGTGTATTTTGCTACTTAATAAACCAAAACAACAACTATAATTTAAAAATTCAAATTACTTCTAGCAACACTTTGATTGTTTTCTTAAATTGAATTCAAGGCATTTTCCTTGCAATGAATTGGCGCCCACTCAGAAATTTGATTAAACACGAGTAGCTTAAGCCTAAACCCAATTTGCTTATAGTAGGTTTTTAGACAAATAAAATCATTTATCATCTACTAAAATAGTTCAATTCTCATTTTGCAGGTCTTCAACAATAATCCCTTTCACTCCTTCAGAGTTGAGTGATTATACGAATTGTTTTGACACAAACCGCTTTCTTGGCTATGAAGGAGTTGGCACTGTTTATAGGGCCACCATCTTTGGAAGGGAGGAGAGGAATGTTAATGGCCTGTAAGTGGCTGTGAAGGTCCCTTGCAATGTAGAAGAGAAAATGAGGAATCAGTGGGAAGTAAGCAAAAGAAGATGATGTTCAATTTTTTGAATTGCTTTGCAACATTTTAGTTAAGATTGTTTTGGCTGAATTCCTATGAAAAAGGCCTTTATGTATTCTATTAGATGACAAGCCCTTTTTTAGGTTTTGAATCCTTTGTTTGTCCCATATTAGTTGCGGAAAACAATTGGGTCAAGGCTTTTGCCTATATAAGGAGGGTGCTAACTCCTTGGTTAGTACACCAATACAAAATCAAAGATTTGTATAACAAATTTTGACTCTAGTTAAATTCCTCTTTTTAGGTGAGAGTTAGAGAGTTTGTTTTGGGTATTTCTTTATAGGCGTATTGGTGTATTATGGTATTGGGTGAGAGGAAAATTTGTGCGATCGTAAGAATTTTTCACATAGTGGATTTTCTTCTCGGTGCCTGTAGTTTTTCTCTGATTTGGGAGTTTTCACATAAATTCTGTTGTGTTGTTATTATTTTTTATTTTTCTGATATTTTTTTCTATGAAATATCCTTAGGTGTGGGTTTTGGAGGTCTAAATTCCCAACAATTGGTATCAAAGCCGAGGTATGTTTTTCTTGAAAATTCTGAGTATGCTATATGGTCGCAGTTTTGACTGATCTTCCACATCAGAAAAGATTTTTTTAAGAAAGATTCATTTGGTAGTGTGAAAGTGCATGTCTAGGAAAATTTTGGTTAAGGAAAGATTTGGTACTTAAGTGTGTCTATTTGTGACCCAACTCTCTTTCCTGTTAACTTACCTGGTGTACTATTCATTTTTATGGTAAAAATCATCAAGGCAGAAGTGCAATGAAAAAAATGTCAGGAAATATGGCTTCGAATTATGTCAAAATTGAGGTAGAGAAATTCGATGGAAGAATCAATTTTGGTTTGTGGCAAGTATAAGTCAGGACATTTTGATTCAATCAGGGTTACACAAGGCATTGAAAGGTAGACAAATCCCTGATATCAGCACTACTACTAGTGATACTGGCAAAACGACTAGTACAAACAGATCTAGTATGAGCGATGAAGATTGGGAGGATCTAGATTTGAGAGCGGTAAGTGGAATACAACTGTGTTTGGCTAAGAATGTCCTTGCGAATGTGCATGAAATATTTGCGACAAAGAAGCTTTAGGAAAAGCTTAAGAGGTTGTATCAAACAAAGGACGTCTAAAATCGAGTGTATCTGAAGGAGTAGTTTCATACACTGCGGTTGAGGGAAGGTAATACAATTTCATATAATTTAAGTGTTCTCAATGGGATTATCTCTAAACTAGAGGCAATTGGAGTTAATATAGATGGTGAGGATCAAGCTTTGAGACTCATCTGGTCTCTTCAACCTTCCTATGAACACATGAAACCTATTTTCATTCATAGGAAGGAGAAGATAGTTTTTTCTAAGGTTACCAAAAAGCTTTTTTCAAAAGAGAGAAGACTAAGTGGTGGACAAAAATGTTCCTCTTGAAGAACTCCATGAAGAAAAATATAGTATGCTGGACATGTGGACAATCTAGTCATGTGAAGAAAAATTGTCTGAGAGGTGGAGCGAATTCAGTAAAAGGTTCTGGGTCAGTTAATGAAGAGACTGACAACATCACTAACATTCTCTCCATAGATGATGATTTTACTCTCTAACCAAACCAATGCCTGTATGTAAACTTATGGACTCACTAACAGTAACACATCCTCATAACATGTCACTAATCCCAAAGTTGCTATGATAGAGGATGTGTTACTGTTAGTGAGTCCACAAGTTTACACACAGGCATTGGTTTAGCATTGATGCAAGCTGTGTGGTGGAATTTATGTCAATGGCTGATGAAGTTCCAGGAAAGCCAAACATAGGAGCTGCACCATAATTTTTTCAATAAGGTTATTTTTGACATGTGCCAAAGTGAAAGGCTTAGAATTGGTTTATTCTAAGTGAGTAAGCTTTTATGGTGGAGCATGATGCTCTAAAGTATGATAATTCTCTACATTGGGAGTTATGTTATTTTTAGGAGATCTTCATTGAGGTGGAATGTGCTTGTGGGATTAACTAAAATCGCTAAGGTGGAGATTTTTGGGTTTTGGCTCCTTTGTTTGCCCCATAGTGGTTGGGGAAAACAATTGGGACAAAGCTCTTGCCTCTATAAGGAGGGTGCTACCTCCTTGGTTAGTGCACCAACACAAAATCAAAAATTTGTATAATAAATTTTGACTCTAGTTAAATTCCTTTTTTGAGGTGATAATTGAAGAGTTTGTTTTGGGTATTTCTTTATGGGTGTATTGGTGTATTAGGGTATTGGGTGAGAGGAAAAATTGTGTGATTGTATAAATTTTTCACATAGTGGATTTTCTTCTCAGTGCCTGTGGTTTTTTCCTCCAGTTTGGGAGTTTCTACTTAAATTCTCTTGTGTCGTTATTATTTTTCTATTTTCTGATATTTTTGTCTACGAAATATCCTAAGGTGTGGGTTTCGGAGGTCTGAATTCCCAACACCCTTTTTGTCCCTTCTTTTATTATAAGTATAATGATAACTACTTTGTGGGGGTGAACTGATGAACTTGTTCCCTATAAGCTACTCCTAATTAGGGGATGTTTAGTTATGATTTTAGACAAACAAATGTACCTATCTAATCCATGAATTAAACCCCATTTTGCTTTTTCTTTCTTTTTTTTCATCTACCATCACTTTTGCCTTTTTCTGAATCTAAATTATTCTTAATTGTCTCTTTCAATTGTACTTCTTGGGCTCCTAGAATAGTCATTTGACCTTTTTTTGCTTGGGTACCTAAAGAAAGTATTAGTTCCTAAATCTATAATCTATAAAAGTTAATAACATTTTGTCTTCTCCCTTGTGTTTCCAAGCTGAAATCAAATACTTGAGTGCAATTAGACATCCTAATATCATTATGCTGATTGGCCATTGCAAAACTGTAGACAAGTTTTACCTTATCTACCCATTGATGCAAAATGGAAGCGTCATGAGTAAATTACAAGGTAATGTCTAAATATAATAACGCAAACACCTATTTTCACTACTTATCATTTAGATTGAACATCTAAACATTACTATATTTAAAGTATAAAGGCCTTTTCCCCCTTCTCTTTCTATTTTTTTCATGAATAGTTAATAGTTATTGGAGTAGATACTTCTATTATTACATTTGAGCAAAAAAAAATAAGTACATGTTCTTGTGATTGGTGGATTGAATTGGTAGTAGAAAGCCTTGATGATTAACACTTAATCATTAAGGCTAAGTTTAACGTAATCTCTTGTATGCGATCTTGAACTAGGATGAGCACATGGCCAATAATAGTCCTAAAATCGTAATGTGAATTAATTGAATGCTAAGAAGGTTCATGTGTGCGATATGTCTGAATCTTTGTGGATGATGATTTAAGTAATAAGCCACCAATCATTTCCTTTGGATTTTGTGATATGTCTGTACTATAGCATATTACAATATAAAATATGCTAAAAAGTGTCCAAAACTTAGTTTTATTTTTCCAAACAAATTAAAAATTGCAATTAAGTAAATAATTTTATTTAAATATTATATATCATATTTATAAATAAATATCAATAAATTTTAATTCATTTATAAAAATATAAAATTTATTTACAAAGTAATCTTTTTATATGTACTTTAATTATTAAATCCATTGCTATTATTTAAAATTAAATACTTGATATCTAAAAATTTATTTTATAAAAAAATATTTTAAAATTTCAAATTGATGTATCTTAAAGAGAAATAATTTTAAATATAATTATTAAATAATTATCAATATTAAATAATTACATAGTATATATTTATTTAATAATATTTCAAATTATGATCAAAATAATAATAAATAAAAACTATTTTATAGTTTTGATAAATTACTAAGATTTGAAGAAATCAAAATCTAAAACTAAAACTAAAATTTTGATCAAACACAATTGTTTAATTAAATTTACAATTAGAAATAGAAAATCAGATAGCAAACAAAGCTCAATATTCTGAGTAAAGTTGAAATGTATATATTGTAAATAAATTAAAACTAAAAAGATAAGCTTCTATCTCTCTCGTTGTCTTCAAAGTCCGACGAAGGAGAATGTAAAATGAAATACATTTCAACTTTTTGCAAACAAGCTCTCTGCCTTTACAAACAAACTCGTCGCCCTCCTCTGTTAACTTTTCATTACTCACATGTTCCATTTTTAGCAACTTTCCTTCCTCTCTCTCGCTGGACCAGAAATTAGGAATAAAAGGAAAAGAAGATAGTTAACGTACTGAAGTTTTTTAAAACTAATTTAAGCCATTCTTTTGCGATTTTTGATTTAGGGTTTACAGATCTACTCTACTCTTGCTTTCTCTTAAACTAAACATCTGTTTTCTCCCCTATGCTTCTTTTGTCTTCTCTAGCTTTTGAGATGATTCCGGATCTTTTTGCCTACTTTCTTTTTTGTTTAATTGGTGTTATCTCAGTTTTTTAGATTGTGTATGGATGGATTGGGATTTAAATTTTACTTTCAATTTTACTTTCCCATTCTGTTTTGATTTGTTTCGACTGATTGATTTCAAGTTTTTAGATCAAGAATTCTTAAAATCATATTGAAAATAATCATACTTGTGTCAAATTGTCAATGGCAATTGAGTAGAGGTAACAAACCATTTGCACAATCCTTTGATTGATCTTGTCACTAAGCTGACTAGCATCTCTAACGTTGGATCGCATGGTGTTCACTGTGACACCAATTATGTAAAAAGCCCACAACAAGCAATTACCTGGAAACCGAGAGATAGCCATAGTATTATTTTTCCTTGCAAATTAATTAATTTGTTTTTGCTGAATGGAAGGTTTGATGGCTTAGAAAAATGCTTAGCTGTAATTTCAAAGGATATTAAGTTTTATCTGTAACGTGTGTAGTGTAGTTAATAGAATGACATGATGAATGAAGCCTTTGAATTAAAATGTATATATTTAAGGTAACTCATAACTAATGGGATCATATGCCATTAATTTAGGTACATGAAACTGACCAAACCATTAGAACCAGCTCATCTTCTTTTGTATATAAATTATTACGCGTTTTATAGGTCATGACTTCCTAATAATCTTATTTTGAAATATTTTTCTAAGATGGTCAGAACATAGTTCTGTATTAATCTATTTAGTTGGTCTTTACGAATTAGCTATTTTGCTGATTGATTTCAACATTCTCCTGACTTTATAATGATTTGCAATATCAGTTCCATTAATTAGAAAGCTATAGCTATTAGAACGATCGTCCATTAAATTAGTACTTCCTTTTCTTATAACAATCCTACCTTTCTCTCTAATTCTTTTTCAAGTAAGAAATTTTCAGGTGATCCCTTCAAATCAGCTCTGCACATTGTTATCTTTACTATTATGTGTCTATTATGTAAGTATTTTACTATAATGTGTCTAAAAGTCTTATTTTTATCAGCAGAACACGTTGAGACTTCAAGAATGACATTGCACCATTTTAGAAACACATCATCATCTTCTCTCTAGTACGAGTTGAATTACATTGAATCAAATAGAAGAATGACGAGAGGATATAGGATTTGGCAGATAGCATTTGGAAGTGGATTCAAGTGTAACAGTGCAGTTTGGAAGTGTAACAGAACTATCAAAACACCAAATGATGGACCTTGGGCTGATTGCATTGAAAGGTACCCAGTTCACATTCCAGAAATTGTTAAGCTTTGAGATGCTTCATCATTTTTGGATTCTAATTATTTGGGTTCTCGGTGTCAGCTAAAGGTATTTAGGGGTTTGAAATTTGAACTCGTTTCTGGACTGTATTATTGGTATGCTGCTATCCCTGTGATAAAGAATGACTCGATTCTGGCTAAACTCGATCATTTTTGCTCGTTTATAGATAAGTTCGGGGACAAGTAAAGCACAGGTTAGGTTTTATTCTAATTTCTTACATTTTTTTGTTTATGCCAATATGTCTAACATTTCACAGCTTTTTACTAATCTGACCATACTTATCTATTGGTTATCGTCTTGTGTGTTTGGTGTTTGATTGGAGATCTATTTGGTTTCCGAAAAAGGTATGGGAAAATGGAAATGGAATGAGACTCTTCGCTTTATTATGGTTTTGCTCAATTTGAGGCTTGATTTGCTTCCAAAATGTTATTTTCAATAGTTGTTTTTGTCTCTGTTGTTTTTTCTTGATCTGGAATTTGGGAATTTTTTTCGAAAACATATTTTATATTCATGACCTTGATTACCTCTGAATCTAAGAATAAATTCTTGTTTTGGCTGTAGGATGCCTTTAATGCATTTTTTATGAAGTTAATTCTCATTTGAAGTCTCTGTCATTTTGCCAATATTCTGGCCTTCCTTAATCTGGTTACATATGTTATCAAACTAATTTTTCTTTCACATGCAAACTGACTGATATTATTCCCATCTATGATTGTGATTTTTAGTCTGTTGAAATGTTATCAAGTATTCTCCGAAGGTGTACCATTTCTTCATTATCATTCCCAGTCATATCATCCACATAGATGATTAAGCATGTGATGAGCTGTAAGGCCCCAATATATACCCTAGATGAAATGTTACATATTTATGGCAATACACGTATGATTGGCTTGTTCATTGGAGTTGGAATTCGGAATTAAACATTTGAGGGAATTTTAAACTTGATAGCATGTATTAATACAAGTGTTATGAGATTTGAATTGGCATGAATACGTGTTAAGATGATGAGAATTGAATGATGGAAAAATGATGGTCATATGTTAATTTTGGTTTAACAACTGAACAGACTTCGGTAGTTCAGCTATATCTTGACTTTTAGACATCAAAATCAGATTCTTTTAAATTCAAATGAAAATAGATACATTTACCTACAACTTTCATGAAGGAACCTAAATCTGATTCTACCTCTAGGAGTTTTGAATTCTGGTTTGAAGTTGAGTTCTGGCTGATGTCCTTATTTCGAATAACCTGTAGTTTTTGGGGTATAACTCCCAATATAATAAACCAAATTGCATGAATTTTATGTCATTAGAAAATTAAGACATAGGGGAATAAAATTAATTGATAAGAGTATAGGTAAATGTGGGAATTTAAGGAAGAAGAAGGACCAATATGTAAATTTTCCTAAAGTTAACTCATGGACCAATAAGATTAAAACATGTGTGTCCAATGGAATAGTAACACATGGTCCAATAAAATTATAACACATGGTCCAATAGAATTGTAACACATGGTCCAATAGCATTGCAACACGTGGTCCAATAAAATTGTAACATGTGGTCCAACGGGATTGTAACACATGGTCCAATAGGATTATGACATATGGACCAATGAGATTGAAATATGTGTCTAAGACTAGAACATTCTTGAAAAGGCATATGGAGAGGGGAGATGCACGAAAATTTGAGAGTTTAACTTCCTCTTTTCTCCTCTCCACTTCACCTTCTTCATTCCATCATTTTTCACTTGGTGATTTAAGCAAAACTAAAGAGAAAGGAAAGCAAGAGCATTAGAAGAACTACTTTGTCAATTTTAAGGTTTGGGATTTTACTTAGATAGTTTCTGTTTCGTGTATGATTGAATGCATATAAAGATTCATTTCAATGTGGAATTGTTTCTGGGATGTTGCCTTCTTGTTATTTTCATGCTATCTTGGATAGAATTGGTTGAAGATGACAAGGAACAATGTGTAAATTCTGTCTAGGGTTTGTTTGAGTCAGTCATATTGTTTGATCCATAACTAAGTCTAAAGACCCCTCAATAGTGTGATTTTATTTGCATATGAAACCTAAGACATAGAGCTAAATATCTCTAGAAGATAATTTAACCTACGTTTGGCTCTCTGACCTTAGAAAATGAGATCGAAAAAGGTTACCTGATGCTGCCGCCGTTTTGGAGTAGATTGTGGTATTTTGATTTTATCTCGAGATTTAGATGTCCAAATGGTCTGATTGTTAGTTATATAGAAACTTAAGACATATAGGAACAATGTTTTAGAAGGCAGTATTGCCCAGAAACCTCCGTTTCTATGTCAAAATGGTCAAACAAAATTGACCCAAAATCTGTCCTGTGAAAATAGTTGATTGGAGATTTCGGGTCCCTTATCCCACAATTGTGAGAAATGGTTAGGAAGGTGAAAACAAATGGGATTTTGTGCAATTGATGACTATATAAGGTTAATTGAGTA
>JANQBM010000220.1:31809985-31844137 GCA_025594535.1 Erythroxylum domingense
TCTGGCATGCTTCTCTCCCAGCAGAAATACATACAGGATATTCTTCATGAAGCTGACCTCCAACCTCTCAAGCCAGCCAAAGTACCCATTCCCCCGGGCACCAAGCTGTCCGCTGACTCCAGACCCCTATTCAACAATCCAGCTAAATACCGTCGTTTAGTCGGTCAGCTCCTATACTTGTCTTTTACCCGACCGGATATTGCTTTTGCAGTCCAACAACTCTCTCAGTTCACAGGTGCCCCCTCCACCCAACATTGGACTGCTTTAACTCATGTTTTACGATACTTACACTCCACCGCAGGTCTGAAATTATTTTACCCTGCACAATCATCTCTGTTTTTGCAAGCATATTCCGATTCTGATTGGGCTGGGTGTGTCTCCTCTCGTAAATCTATTACGGGTTACTGCATCACTTTAGGATCCGCCTTGGTCTCGTGGAAAACCAAGAAACAAAAGACTGTTAGTCGCTCTTCCGCAGAGGCGGAATATCGGAGTATGGCATCTACCCTATGTGAATTACGGTGGTTATCTTATATACTTACTGATCTTCAAATTCCCCTGCCTCTGCCTATTCCTCTGCACTGCGACAACTTGGCTGCCATTCACATCTCCGCCAATCCCGTTTTTCACGAACGAACTAAGCATCTTGAGATTGACTGTCACCTGGTTCGCAATGCTGTTTCTGAAGGCTTCCTCGCTACACCACATGTCCCTTCCGCACGTCAATTAGCAGATTGCTTCACCAAGGCCTTGTCTGCTCCCAAATTCCACGATGCTCTTTCCAAGTTGGGCCTCATTCTTTCGGCTCCACCTTGAGGGGGGGCTGTTGGTACCGACTCAGGCCCACAAAAAGCCCACTGCGGGAATCAAAGAAACGCCAAGACCCATGGCAACCAAAAGCTACAGCAGCATCTTCCACAACCGCGTGCATCATGTCCTTGCTCAACATTCCAGTACAACGTGTATATATTTTTCCTTTTCATGATTAGTTTGTTACACTGTTTGTTACAACCCTCTGTACATTCGATACCTCATGTACATATATATACCTCACAAACGATCGAAATGAGTATGAGGAATTCATCATTTCTTCTTCATCTTTTATACTACGCCACCACAAACTTTACCAGGCACTGGGTCCGCTTTTCGTCAAACTTTTTAGTGTTCATCATTCTTGTAGAATGTGAATGTGGGCTCCACACAGTTTTCGCTTGGAAGGGGTTTGAGGTGTCGGGCAGCTGTAGTGGGCCGTACATTTCGGGTTCTTTTGCTTGACCTGCGGAGTGCAGGAGTGCTCTTCCGCTGTTGTTGTCTACATCGGACCCCACTGTCTTGTGAGTTCCCTTCTGACTACAGGGAATCGTGTTGGCTGCTATCACCGCTTCGTGCCTCCTGGCGAGTACGTAGACTTGTCGGAGATTTTGAGGATCCAACAGTTTAACCACCAACCCCAGTTCTGGCAAGAGCCCTTTAAGGAAGAATGCTATGAGGTATTCTTCGGTAAGCGCCAGTCGATTGGAGTATTTGTCGAACTGCGCGCGATACTGGACCGTTCCTTCCTGTTATAATTCCTTAAAATCCCCAATGGGCTCCTCAAATATTTCTTCATCAAAACGTTCCTTAATAAGGTATAGTTTCGCTACGCATGGAAGTTCGTTACACGACAAAAGTCCAGCACGCATTTTTGCTCCGTCTGAGTCGTAACGACATGACGTTTCTTCTCTTCGTAGAACATTACCACTCCGTTAACCGATATATTGTTAGACTCAGTCGCTCCGGAGATGAGCACTATCTCTTTGCCCAACGTTCGGATCAAACTTGCCACCTACTCGCGAGCGGTTTCCAGCGCCTGTTCCGATTGCCAGAAGTAGAGGTGAGTCCAAGAGTGCGGGTATCCCAATGGAGCCAAGTATTAATAAAGCACACGATCGAGAACCCTAGGGTCCATCGGAGAAGTCGCTTCCATGTCGAGTTAGAGCGGTCGAGCCGCTATTTTCACACCTTTCATGGCTAACGCATCGTAGAAGGCGGAAGCCGCGGCGCTAGAGAGGTGGCCGACGGCGTAATTCCCTGCGGACCCTTTCGGAGATTGGCGTAGAGCAGAAGCTACAAGCTTGGAAGCCGTAGCCTTGGATCGACGTGTAATTTTCACTTCTTTAGTACTCCGCTTAATAATACAGCAAAGGGAAAAAACGAAAAATAAAAAAATTTTAGTGAGGTCTGCTTCATACGCGTGGCACTGCAGTTGTTAAGTCAATGATCCCCAGAAAAACAAGAAACGTTCCCGTTTAGCTTCGTATCCGTCTGTGTCATTAATATCTTCTGTTCCTCTGCTCGTGTTTTCTCTTCTATAAAGTTGTCAACTTGGCATGTCTTTTGACATGGTCTGCTTCCATTTCGAGATCCAATCTGAGAGAAACATAATAGGAACACTTGTGAAAGAAACGAGAAGCATTTGTAATGAACTTCACCAACCTCTGAGATTTAAACAGTTGAAAGGTATTTTGTTCTTCTAGTAATTATTACATAATCTGAAGTGGGATTTTCCGGCTTTTCTTTGTAAGTATCTTTTCTTTTCTTGTCTTTTTTTTCTGAAACTCTGTTGCTATTCTTGTCTTTCTGAAACTGGGTTGTGGTAAGATCTCTCGTTTCAAGTGTAGATCCGCAAATCTGTGAACAGGGGTTTGGTTTTAGAAGAATATGGAAAAACAGGGGTAGTGGTTACTTGAACGAAGATTTTGTTTTTAATGATCTGAACTTACCAGCTAATTTTGCCTCTATTATTGATCCAGTTAATCATCAAACCTTCCATGCGGAGATCAGGTTGTTTGAATTTACAGTTGTCTTGCAATAGGTGCAAAGAACTGGAAGATTGGAGCTTTTTTTTTATTGTATCTTCTTCAGATTTGTTTTTGTGTTCTGATATTGTCAATCCATTTCCTTTGTACTTGTGGAATGTTATGTGTCACTCGGATCCTTTCTTTCGAAATCTTCTTTTTCCTTTTAATTTTCATAAAAGTTTTGATTAATTGTCAGTTTGCTTTTCTTAGGAGACTGTGTACTATCTAGCACTTAAATTCGATTCTTGATTGTGTAATAAGTGTTCTTGACATTGAACAAGGAGAATTGTTAACTTCTTCTGACGTGTGTACTTCTTTTGGCAAGTTTGACATGCAGATAATGAAAGTTTGAAACTTTTGGCAGGTAATTGGGACGAACATATTCACTCACGATATGTTTCGGTTATCTCCTCGTAGAAACCAGAGGTCAAAGGGTTTCAAGGTAAAACATGCTTTGCAAATTTGTCTTCTGGTTGGTGTTTGCATTTGGCTGCTTTACCAAGTCAGGCATTCCCATGATAAGAAAGCAGCATATGAGGAGGATCTGAAAACTGGGAATGAGATTTTAAAACTGGGGAGAAAGGACCTCCGTCCTGGAGTTGAGGAACCACTAATCAGGGATGCGACACACAAACAAAAAAAAGAAGAGGAAAAAGAAGAGGGAACAAAGAATGACGAAGAAAGCAAAACTGAAGATAACATGGGAAATTCTGTTGGGGACGATGAGATAAATGATCATTTTCATGACACTACAGAACAAGGAGATGGAGATCTCATAACTGGAGACAAGGAGACGGAAGAGAGCAAAGAGAATGTTGGCGAAGAAATGGAGCGGGAAGAGAGCAAGGAGAATGTTAGTGAAGATAGGGGATCTGAAGGGACGGAAGGGAATGAAGTCAAGAGTGATGTTGGTGTAGAGAGTAAAGATGCTGAAAATGAAGAGAATAAGGGAAACCATGGTAATAATGGACAGAATGAAGGGAGCCACAAGACAGAGAAGGAACATAATCAAGAGACAACCGAAGACACCAGTGAACAAAAGGAGATGGTAGGAGAGAATCAAGAGAAAGAAATTAGAGAGGTAACAGAAGAAAGCAATTTGAAGGAAAATGAAGATAGAGATACAGAAAAAACTGAAGATAAGAATGAAGATGGGGGCTCAACAAATGATGTTGATAATGGAAACAAGAGCCATAGTGAGGAGGCGAGAGAGGAACAGTACAAGGGAGATGATGCTTCCAGTGGTGTTGTTCATGAGGCAAAGAATGAGATGCCCGGAGAGGATTCAGGCGTTGACAAGAAATCTAATGATGCAGAGCTTAACCAGGAAAATAAGAAGGATCTTGCTGAAGTTGATACCAATGGCGTTCCAGATGCAAAAGAATCTGATCTTGACAAAAATGATACTGTGAATGTCAGAGCCAGCCAAGAGAATGTTAGTGATGATAAAAACAATAAGCAAGAGTCATACAATGAGTCCCATGAGAGTTCTACAGTAGCAACAGAACTGAATGAACAACATCACCGAGATTCTAATACCGATTCCGTTACTTCTGAAAATGTTGATTCATCCCTGCAAAATTCACTCCATACAACTCAGGATCAAAACAAAGCATCAGACAACAAGTTGCAAGAGGAGGAGGATTCCAAGAATAACAATATGCTAGATCAAAGTAAGAAATCTGACTTTAATGCCAGCAGCAAGCTATTGGATTCGAATGAAAGGCCTTCTACTGCAACTAAAAATGGAGATTCGGCTAATCAGGAATCAAGAGATTCAATCAATTCTGAATCTGTTGTATCTACTGGAGAAACAGTCAACGACAATACTCATTCTACAATGAGCCAAAACAAGGATCCAGTTCAGAATGAAAGTTCTAGCAGCAAGTCTGGAGTGGAGAGTATCCATGAAACTGTTCCGTCTTCAAACATGAATACAAATAGTAATGCTGGGGAGAAGGACCAGATTAATTCTTTGAAGACAGAAGAGAAAGGTACATCATTGAACATAAAAAAAGATGCTAGCGCTGGCCAGAAGGAACAAGTGAATTCTTTCGATTTGTCAACCACACAGGTGGAAGGAAATCCCTCCAACGTAGATAATGGTGGAGATGCTGATCAGAGTCAGAAAGAGGCCAATGGTTACACAAATGTTAACCAAAATGCAGGTCAAACTGAGCAAGTAAGTTCGAACAGCGGTTATGTTAACCAGACTGCGAACCAAAATGCTGTTGACAACAAAAAAGTTGATAGTGACAATTCAAATGGCAACACTGTTACAATCCAAAAGGAGCAAGTTGATACAAATAATGGCAGCACTGGCCAGAATGAGAGCAATGCTGATGTTCAGAGCAACACAAACGAGAACAGCAATTCAAATGTCAACACAGATGCAGATCAGCGTAAGCAGGACAGTTCCAGCCATAATGATGGTGTCCGTGATGACAACCATAATATTGTTAGCAGCAACACAATTGAGAAAAATGATTTACATCGTGATGCTGACACTAACAAAAATAAACAGTTTGATTCTGGCAATGGCAACAGTGGCCAGAATGAGAGCAAGGATGATGTTCAAAGCAACGGAAAGAACAACAACAAAGCAAATGATGATACAGATGCAAGCCAGAAAGAGCAAGTTGGTTCCTCTGATTCTTCAGAATCCCACGAAGACAAAGTGGCATCCTCGGACACCAATGGCATCAACAATAACCAGAATGACCTCGATTCCTCCCAGAGTACTTCTGTGGACTCTGCAGATTCTTCAGTTTCTCAAGACGAAAAAGAGGCTCGAACGGATTTGGGAACTCTGCCTGAAACTGGAAATGAAGGGTTGGGTGTTGGCAACAAAGCAGCGGAGTAAAGTTCCCATGTATGGCTTGTAGTTTACTTACAGCCAAGTTTTCGCCTTTATTGCCACCCTAAGCTGATCAGTCAGAATTTTGAGGTCATCTACTTGCTTCATGTGCATTAATCAGTTATATATATAGCATGTAAGAATTACCCTCTGGAGGAAGTTAAGAACTCATGCAAGTTGAAGCAATTGGAATTTCCAACTTCTCTGTAATCCTGGTCTTTACCTTAATGATCTACCTTAATGATCCGTCTAATTCACAGCTTTTCTCATTTGAAAGCTTTTCCTTTTGTTTCTTTCTCATGTATAACTGTGTTCATATACACGTGCATCACACCAGTTTCTTGCAAGTCTGAAGGTGAATTTGGTGGGCGGGCATCTGAAACCTGACAAAGCCACCAGATTCAATAGTGACATTGAAAACTCCAAGATTTAGCTCAATCCAAAAAATGATTGTTACAAAGCAACTCAACCTTCAAGAAGGGAACAGCTCACATTGGTAACATGAATGAGATTTTGTTATTAGGAATGTTTTTCTTTCTTTCTTTGTTCATTGCGCCTTTCTAAAGCAAAGTTGCTAGCAGTGAATGTTGTCCAAATGTCACCTATGGTTGCTAGGAATGCCCACTTAGAAAGGTGAAATCTTTACTATGATGGTTTGATGTTGGATTGCAAAATAGATAGCACTTACTTTTCACATACCTAGTACCTACCTTAAAAACTGTCAATGTTCTCCAAGGAAATGAAGCGCAGTACTCAACAAGATTACAATATAAGGGATGAAAATAGATAGGTCGGATCTTAATTATTTTTTTTATTCAAGCCAAATTAAAGTCAAGTTCAGTCTAATTGTTTGAGTTAAAATGAAATTAATCAAACCTGTTTAAGTCTACTCAGATTAGCCTAAAATTCAATTAATTCATTGGTCCTAAAATTCAATCAATTCAGACATTTTCTTGTTGATTAGAGTCAATCCAATTTGTTAACCTTGAATAAATTTACTACTTATTACCCATTAAAGTTAAAGAAAGATAAGATTCACTGAGGCTGTTCAAACAGGCACAGGTCAATTAAACGACATTCCCGTCATAATTGGGGTTATGAATTTTTAATTTATGGGGGGTAGTATGAGATTTGTAATAGGCGAGAAAATCACTCGTTTGATCGAGTATGTTACCAATCAATTTTTACCTCTTATTCTAGTGTATGCTTTCGGAAGAGCACGCATGCAAGAAGAGAGTCATATTTAACATTTTAAAAATCAAATCAAAAGTTAAACCAGTAAAGATTTAAAGTTTAAAAGATACGATCGGTATTATACTGTTATAAAATTGACTAAATATTAAATAAAATTAAAGAATTTAAAATATAATAAAAAAAATTATCCTTATCCATTGAAAATTTTAAAATTTAATTAAAAAATTATTGAATAAAAATTAATTGAATTATTTTGATTTATAAAAACTTATTAATTTATTAAAATTGGCCCATTAATTAATAAATAGATATTTTTAACAATAAAGATTATCATAATAAATTGAATCTAAATTTAAAAACTAACATAAAAAGTTAAACAATTCAAAATATTTATAATTAAACCACCTAAGTCGATTGAGTCTTTTAATAATTGATTTTATCTTACCCAAACTATCCCCCAAACTTCATAAGATTTTCCAACAACCACAGTTCATGAATCACGGCGACTTTAAACAGACAGATCACGGAAAGGAAATTCCACATCACTAATCAATCTTATTTTGCAGCAGGCAGGAAACAAATTCTGGACAAAGAAGAGTATGCAAACTGAACAATTTTCCGCATACAGAGTCTTATAATCCGTGAATGGCGACGCGAAATAATGCTAAAGATCAACAATAGCAACCAAAGTTGTGTACTGGTTTGGAAAGTTCTGCTTGAAAAAAGAAGGAATATGCAAAAGCTTTCATATCTTCATGTGTGCCCTCACTATCTAATGGTGCTTAATCTCGAAGAGTCCATCTGGTCCTGTGTTCACAAAAATCGAAAATCTGTCAAAAGGAATCAAGCAAAATCTATGACCATAAACCTTGTAAAAGGAGAAACGCAACCAATTTTTAGGGAAAGAACTATGCCGGCCCCCAACCAAATTCAGACATTCTAACAACTTCAGTATCACAAACAACTAAATTTGGTGCAGCATGCATTCCCACTCTGGATTAAGCAGAACTACAGACCAAAAATTATGAACCCAAAAGCTAGAAAAAATATTATAGCCTCCCAAATGAGATCAAATGTACTTGATCAGTGTTATAACTTCTCATACATCAGAGTAATGAGTTAAACCAAATCAATTAAGCCCCATTGACGTCTAGCAAGCAGAAGCATATGGATTTAAGCCCCAATCTAATGCTTGAGCCACCATAAGTAAACTTGATAGCAGATTAATAGCAAAGCAATTAGTTTGTCGGTTTGAGAAGGAAATATAAAATAAAACAAGGAAAGCGATAGGAAATACCCCATGGAAACTCCTTGTTGCGAATGTGCAAATATGGATACGGCTGCACCAATGAGGACAACAATTAGCAGACAATACCCAGGTACAAAAGTTATGTCATTGATGATTCGTGAAAAAAAAAAACATGGAAGAAAATTAACCAATTTGAAATTTAATCACAATGGCTGAAATGTAAATCATATGTATTTCAAAAGTCTCGTAAACAATAATATGAAGAGAAAAGAAAGCTCACAGGAGGCTCCTCAAAGTGGTGATGACCCTTTGAGAGGTTATAAATGGCCAAGAGTGTGCAAGTAGCAATGCCTACGTATGTTATCTTCTCCCACTTAGCCGCCTCCTCTATTAAAATATAAAGCAATTCTCAATAATCAATACCAAAAAGAAACAGAAGATACAATCACTTATGAGTTAAGATCAAACATAGCTTGATAAATTTTGCTCAATAAGTTCCTTTTGGAATTAATATATTCTTAGTTACCAAAAAAAAAAAGCTTGATGAAGAACTTGATTTTCTTCATTATTCCAGATTCTTTATATCCATAACATATCTCGTCAGCCAAACACCAAAAAATTTACAAACAAAACGTAGAACAAGGAAAGAATCCTAACAATCAAATTCCAAAACCTGATGCAGCTGTAACTATGAATCACAAATTCGGCAGTTAAAGTATTATATTCAGATTAAGAAAATATACCTTAAATATGGAATTTAGATGCTATACAAGAAAGAAAAAATAAAGAGTAGTAGATTTACGAGCATCGTCGTGGTGAGCAGAGGAAGAGAAGCCTCGTTTGGGAGACGCTCTAGAACCGCCGCGAAGGGCGGTCCGGAGAGCACCAGAACGGATCAACGCCGACGCCATTCTTCGTTTTCGGTTTGGAATCGTAAATGATGCAACCCTTTCTCAAAGGCCTGATCCAATTCTTACACCTATCGAAAAGAAAATTGACGACTTTACCCTTGACGTTCTTTGTTAATTAGGGAAGTAAATAGACCTGAACATGGGCTTTTACGAACATCAAATCCGACCCAACCAATTGAAAATATTTGGGTCAAAGGCCCAAATGATCAAAGAGTGTAATGCCTATGTCTTGGGTTTGATTCTTTCAAATTTCAAATGTGTAAATCACATCCCTATCATTTTGCAAAAAGTTTAATTGTTATTGTTATTTATATTATCATGTTTTACCTTAATTTTTTTAGATAATATTTTAAACTATAATTTAATTATAACATAATTAGGCTTTTGGTTAGTCGGAGACAACTTCTTTATTAATTAGAAATAAGGCTGCGTACTATTAAATCTTTTTAAATTCAACGCAAGATTGTCGTTGTTGTTGATAATTATGCTTTTGTTAGATAATTTAGATTTTCTTAACGCAAAAGTATAAATAAATCTTTACTGCTATATTTATTATGACTGTTGCATCCTATTTAAAGTGAAATGCAAGGTGGTATTAAAAATAATAATAATAACTTATTAAAGATAACAATAAAAACAAACTTAAACTTTTTATGAAACATTAAAGTATAAATCACACTTTCAATAAAATTAGTTGAAAAGAAAAAAGGGATTTGGCTCATTGCTATCTCCACCTGTATCTTAAAGTAATGATTACCAAAATAAAATCTATAAACTCCATTTCCATATAGTTTTCTGTCCTTTTATATAAGAGTGCAATTCTCTGTTAATAAATGCAAATGGCATATCTCAATAATTTCAGTAAAAATGGAGATAATTATATGAAAGAAAATCCATATCGTATGTGAAAAAGGCCATGTTCTATCTCAAGTTTAAGATTAACTCCTTTTCATATTCATTTTTAATTGGGAAGAACAAAAGGAGCATATCAATGATACTAAAGTCTCCCTTGATTAAGCCTTTGCAGCCTAAAATCCCCAAATGAATTGTAACTATGAAGAAAGCTAGGAATTATGGTTTATGCATTCCCTTACTACTTGACTATGCATTCTCTTATTATTACTTTCCCAGAGCTCAGTTGATGAAAAGAAAGAATGCCCTGAAACAATCTCATACAACTTTAACAGTAACAGCAAAATATAGCAATTTCATATGTTTTTGCAGTAACATGCTCAAAAGGTTAACCCTCATGATCGGCATCCGCGTCATCGGCATCAACCGACGAACTACTCGCTGATACGTTAAGATCAAAAGAATGTTTAAAGAATCCAGGTGTATTAGAAGTTTGAGAAGCAAGTTCCTCGCGGCGCTTCTGTAGACATCCCAGTGTTTCTTCCAGCAACCCCTTTAGCATCAGCATTTCCTCTAAGCTGAGGTCATCGGGCGGTAAATCCATCAGATGCTTGCCCTGTGATTTTTCACTGAGCTGCTTAAGTATATCTGCTTGCTTCTTTTCATATTCCAATTGCTCATATATATCGTTACAAGTCTTGTTAAGTTCAGCCAGTATATTATCGCGGCGATCAGGCTGTCGCTGGATGCTAGATGCGTCTGCATCTTCATGGTGAACAAGTCTATTGAAAATATTGTCCAAACTTGGATGGCCAAATGAGAAGGCCTTCCCGCCAGGTGAAAAGATTATCATACCAATATGAACGGCACATAAGGTACAGAGCTCACTAGCCTTTTTGAAGATTCCGGCTCGTCGTTTCGAGAAACAAACTTGCCTGGCCTTTGTTGCCTCAATCAGCTTCATCTCAATCTTTTGGCGACCTCTGGTCATTGTTCCTGCAGAAAGTCGATTAAACAAAGATTGGCTCGCTCAATTAGAACAGAAAAACTTTAGAGTACAAGGTCAACTCTCATATCATCCACAATTTATATCCGCATCTGCATTCCTAAGTTAATAAATGCAATTGCAAACCTAAATAAATCCAGTCAAAAAGTGGAATTAATTATACAAAAGAAAATCCATTATTGGTAACTAGTATTAAATAAAAGTTATGTTACAGAAAAGCATACCAAACCAACCAAAAATAAAAAGTGTGTTTGTCGTTTATGGTGTAGAACGTCCTAGAGCCATACTCTATGTAATGACATAGTTAGAGAATGTGAAAATGCATATTTCTAAATATAATGAAATCATGTCAAAGCGCTGGTGACACTCTAATCAAACATGCAAAAGGTGGATATAGATACCAAAACAAAAAATTTGTGCACTCATCATTGTTTACTTGGATAAGAACTAAAGTCAATAATTCTTATGTCAAATAAATATTGATACTAAGCAATACAGAAAATCACCACTAAATTTTATTAAGACAAAGACTTATTCTTCCCCCTGCTTCACCAAATGCAAGACTTTGTGCCTTCCATACTGACCTTGCCTTTGATACCAGCCTTTAGAAAGAAGCATTAGAAGGAAGAACAGAACAAAGACCTCCATCCATATTTACCGACTGACAGAACAAGAATTTCTAAAATTTACAAGAGCAACTCTGTTATAGAACCAAGATGATTTGTGAAAGAGAGTACAATACAACCCAATCTCCTAGTCAGAGTGACATCTAAATTTTTAAACCCGAACGGAAGATGATTTATGAGAGGATAAAAACCCGATGCCTACTAACTTAAAAGAGAAAAGCAAGACCGGCAAGTCAGGTTTGATCAAATGAACAAATTAACATACATCTTCAACATATTCCATGTTAAGAGGTCAAAGTAAAGGGCCATATGATGTTAGAATGATTTAAAGCTTCCCTTCTAAAAACCTAACAATGTCCGTTCTCATTCAGTGACGAACTCTAATATCGTTCAGCTTCACAATTCTTCAATGTCCGTAATATTATTAATCTTTGAACATCCTTCTCTATGGATTATTTTAAAATTTTTACAACTTATCAATGCCTTCATCAATTATACATCAAACAAAAACAAGAAGCAAAATTGAGCACCAACATGCATGCCTAGCTTCAATGGTGTAATAAAAACGCTCTTATTTGCATATCTAAACAAAATTTTCAGAAATCCATAAAAAGTTACAAACTTTCCATATGGGAACCTGTAAAATGCAATTAAATACACAAATTAATGGCTAATTCTGTACAAATTAAAAGAAGAGGGAAACAGAACAGTCAACATTACTAATTTCGAACGTGGCGATTGTTGAACAAGACTCGGCCATTGAACCAAGTACAATGGAGTTATGAGTCGAGAAAAGAAACGGTTTTCACGCCATAAGGAAGCAGATGAAGAAATTTGATGAATTTGTGGGATCTTCTTTGTCTTCATCATCACCTTACTCTCTCACACACAAGTTCGGCTGCCTTTTCTGTTGAATGTGACAATTTTGCTGAAAACAGCTTAGTTCATGTTGAATTCTGCAATTTTAATCTCGATTGGGTTGGGCCTACAGGCCTGGTTTGGTTTGGGTTCAAACGTTGGTAATATCCATTTAGAGCCTCGTTCTATACTTCTATGCTATACTGATTTGAAGCGTTTATCTTAGTTAACAAATACATCATGAATCTTAAAGTTTTGTAGCGTTTAAATTGAATCCTGACATTTTCAAAATATTCAGAACATATCATAAAGGGACAAAAAATTTAATAGGTAGTTAAATGCTATATCAATGTTGACATAATATTATTTTTATATTGGCCTTGTTTGACAATCAACTGATTGTATTAGCTGTTAGCTGATAGCTTATTCTCTCAGCTGATTTGACCAGCGAATTACATTAGCTATTTGTTAGAGATTTTTGGTAAAATTAGCTATTTAGTATTAGTCATTTATGTGTAAAATGACTTTTAAGGACATGAAAAATTCAAGGAAAACCAATTTATTTTTTCCCTGAAATTTTGATTTTTAACCCTTTCTATTAGTCTAAGTATGTTCAATCATATCTAAGAGGTCGTGTATTGGGGCTGAATGCATCAAAATAAAAGTTATTAATTGATATATTAATTTACATATAATTATTTTTAACAGAAGTATAATAATTTTTAAATATGTAAAGCTAATTAATTTTTATTAATTAATAAATATATCTTTTTCTTTTATTAATAGTTAATATGATAATAAAATAAAATATATTAATTTTATTAATACTTAATAATCAATATGATAATAAAATAAAATTTTATTCGGTTTTTATTTATTACGTGATAATAATAATATATAAGACGATAAATTACTCATATTTATTTGTAATACATATTTTATAACTAATTGTTAATTAATTTTATTAATAAATATATTTATATTTCTACAATTTATATTAGCAAAAAAAGTTATAAATTTGGTCTTTTTTATATTACATAAGAAAGGGTATAATTGGGTTTTAAAAGTTAAATAAATAACTTATTGATGAACACGCTACTCTACATTAGCGTTTTCTATTTTAGTTGTTTGTCTTCAACCAGCTAATGTTTTAGCTGCTCTCCAAACAGTATTTATTGCTGTTTGGAGAGTCAAACAGCCAAAGCATGTCAATCAGCTAAAAAAATAGTTGATTAGTAGCTTACCGAACGGGGGCATTTTCTAAATAAAAAGTAGATTTTATTGTCACATAATTAGCTTTTTAAAAATTAATTAAAAAGTAAGTCTTAGTGTCACAAAGTTTACTGTTACATAGTTTATACAATAGGTCTCACTAGTTATGTGACAGTAAGACCCACTATTATATATTTCAGACATGAATCTCACTTGTCATGTGAAAGTGGAACCTATTATTACAGATTTAAGATAATAATCTCAATTGCCATGTGACAGTAAGGATTTACTTTTTATTTAAAAAATAAGAAATAATATCATATCAATATTTACGTGAAATTAAATTGATGGAAAATTAAACCCGTTAAAATTTTCATTTAATTACAATTTGATTTAAATGTTTTAAAAATGTTAAGGTTTTATTTGAATGTTTAGAAATGTTAAGATTTGTTCTATATTACGTTATAAACGTAAAGTTCACAACATACTTTTAAGCTATTAATTTATAAAGAACAATAAAAAATTTTCATAATGTGGAAATTTATATTACACAAGAATGCTAATGGTAAACTTTTTCTTTCTTCTTTTCCCTTTCAACAAATAAACAAAACCAACCTCTCAACTACGAAATCTTTGCATTGTTATTACATTATAATGATAAGAAAGTTCAATGCTTATGTGAGAAATACCTTAAAACCTTAATTTTCAGCTCCAATCATACTAAACATGCGAAGTGTTACAAAGGTTTTTCTTCGAGAACGAATTTGTCTCACAAGTTGTGCCAATCCCTTTGCTCGGCAATCTCACTTAATTCCATTAAAGCAACATTCAACTTTGTCCCGTGATTATCGACCAATCTACTCATTCTTGATTGCTTCACGACCATCGTAATATTTCACTCTCACACCTTTGCAAGAAAACTACGAAAGAACTAAATATTCATAGCAAAAAAAGAACACGAGAAAGAGATATAGCAAGTGCCAACCTTTATTATTTCCCTCAAAGAATACAAAGGAATGCTCTCTCACATCTTTAAGTGTCTCCCACACACTTGTTTTTAAGAGCAAGGCTAAAATGAACTATTTATAGGCACCTCTAGATGACCAAATTAGAATCCTAGTAGAGCTTTACTTGTTAAGATTATAATCTTATCCTCATCAAATTACATCACACTAATCAATAGAATGACATCCTCATCCAATTAGGACTCTATCTAATAGGATTAAGTTACATAACAATAATAAGATAAAAGATTACATCTATCTAGGAATGGTCTATCTATATCCACGAAGATCTCCTCTATCTTCTGATGATCCTTCTACATGATCTCTATCTCTTAGGGCTGATGAGTAGATAGATAAATAGACACATCTAATTGCACTAATCGGGGGCGTTCTTAGTGACTGAGGGGGTTGAAGACCAACAAGTAAGTTATTTATCAACCAAGCATTCTTCTTACGACTATATCCAATCTCCTGGTCCCTGCAGAAAGGAAAAAGAATTTCACGTTCTTTCTTTCGGGAAGGGAGGGTTGGGAAAATCATCCATTGTGATTTTATCCGCTACATCATCCAAGATCTCTTTATCTCTATCCGTTGATGATGAGTCATCCAAGTCAATAGCGCACTGGTCCATCCAATATTTTTCCATGCCAACTCCATTAGCCATGGTCCATTTATTTGACCACACACTAAGTCCTTAGTCCATCAAGAACTCATTCTTAGCCAAGTCAGCTCGTATAAAGTCCGAAACACTTCCAAAACTTATACCATGTTTGATCTACTTGCTAATTCACCTTGGAACTCTCGTATATTCCATCATGCGTGTGATCCAGGTAACTTTTCACTCGATGTCCATCACAAACCTTCGTTTGGTCTCACATCCAAATCTTGTATCTTGTCGAAAATTTCTGCCAATGTGCACCAATGCATGTTAAGGCTTGACATTGACCCATTTTCCTCCTTGCCTCCTCGTAAGTTTTTACCTTGTTTCGTTGTTCAGAATGTCAAATACTGGTTAAGGCTCGTCAATGCCTGCACGATTCCACTAGTACCACTTAGGGGGCTAACACGAAGCAAGCCAGAGCAAGATCAGAAGAGGTTAAGCTTACCTTGATGGATTAAATTTAAGTAATCTTTCTCTGTGAATATTTTCAAAATTTCACATAAACATTTTAATTGTATATGTCTATAATTAAAAAAATATATTGTCGTTTAAATCATTTTACATGTCATTTTTAATGATTTTATTGTCACATAAAAAATTAATTTACTAATCATATTAATTAAAAATAATGATTAACGATACTAAATTCTTCTATAAATTAAATGTTATTTTTATTTTAAATTTTATTACTATTATTATTATTAGCAACAACAACAACATTTAACGAGAGTCTCGCTAAAATTCAGTATATGAGAAGATCCAGTACGTGATATTATTTAATTATCACATAATTTATTTTATATTTGTTAATATTTAGTTATTTATAATTTTAAAATGATAAGAAGTGAGAAAATAGTACTTGAGAGTTGAGATTGTAAGAAGAAAAAAGAAATGCCTAAAAAGAATTAAGGTGAAGTGATCAAGACTAATATGGTTTTGTTGAAACTTACCAAAGACATGACCAGTAATAGAAAACTTTGATATACGGATAAATGAACTCATGTAAAGAAGTCTCTATCATTCTCGTAAGTCCTTTAAACTTTTTATTTCGGGTCATTCGTTTTATATGTAACTTCAATTTTTTTATTAAATAGTACCTCTCTTAGTGATTTAGCTTAAGAAGTTTCTTACTTAGTCTATTTATTTTATTTTACATATCTCTTTTTGTCCAATCTTGTATTGCTAATCTTTATTATGTTCTAAAGGTATCGTATTATATGTTTTTATATGTTTAGTCGTATGTATTTAATGATATTTTGTACTATTATTATTATTATTATTATTATTATTATTATTATTATTATTATTATTTGCACTAAATATGGATTTATCGAAAACAATCTCTCTATCATATAAGGAAAATGTTGTTTATTATTGGACTTTCCCATCCATACATTGCAGTGGGAATCTCAACAATTATTGTTATTGTTGTTGTATAGTTTTAAAATTATGACCATATTCTATATCATTTTAAATAAAATATGATAAAATAAATTTTATAATAGTTGATAAAAAAGTAAGTTATAGGATAATAATAAATTTTTATAGCAATATTTTCAAGCCTTGCGCTGGACTTAAACATTAATTAAGAGGGATACGGTCAACAGGGGACGGGCAAGTATATCAATAGGTTGGTTTTTGAGAATTGACTTACGAAATGGTTGTACGGTCTTTTGAGAGAGACACGAATCAACTCATTTGATTTTAAAAATAAGAAGTGAGGTATGCCTATATCGCCTTAAAGGGTGACCAATGTCAATTACCGATTGTCGCCTAGCAGAACATCTGGAAAATGAAACTTTCAAATCGAATCAAAACTTTTCTTTGGCTGGTTCGACGAGGCCGCATTATTTGTAATGGTGAGAAAGTGTGAAGAGGAATCGGTGACGATTCCAATTGTCCTTGTTGCGGTATAATGGGAGAGAGTGTTGAACATGTCTTCAGGGAATGCCCAGTGGTAAAAGGGATATGGGAGTATCTACTTCCAATTGAGAGGACTAGCTCTGTCGATACTAAGTCCTTCAACGATTGGTTTGACAAAAATCTTGCCTGCAAAGATATAAGAGGAAGCAACAGGTACTAGGGAACGAGTTTTGCAATGGCCTTATGGTGGATATGGAAGTGGAGAAATGAATGGCTTTATCAACATAAATGGAGGGACCGTTGTGATAAGATTTGCTAGATTATGAAGCAGACTAAAGACATTACTGAAGCTTTTGCACAAGCCTTGGCTCCTGGTACACGTGTTGAAAGATATGTAACAAGGTGCCTCAAGTGGATTGAACATTGCTGGCAGCATAATTCACAATAGGGGAATGGTTAAAGGTTGAGGTCTTTTGCGAGATGACCGAGGTAGATGGCTAGGAGGTTTCTCACACCAAATTAGGGAATGTTCAGTAAAGGAAGCAAAATTTTGGGGTATCTTACATGGTCTTCAACTAGCATGGCAGAAGGGTCATAGACAGATTATGCTGGAGTTAGATTCGGAGAAGGTAGTTCGTCTGTTGAAGGGATAGGATGAGGCAATAGGTCGAATCCGAAACATTATCAAATGGTGTAGGAATATGTTAAATAAACCTTGGCATGTTCAAGTTGAGCATATCATGCGAGAACAAAATGAAGCAACAGATTGAACGCGGAACATCAAGCTTAGGGATCTACTTGTTTACTAGAACCTCCTCCCACCTTGTAAAGAATATTGTGGGAAGGCTCTATTGGCAGGGCCTGTTATAGGACTACAGTGATGAAAGAGATTTAATTCTTCTTTCTTTCTTCGGGATCTCCCCCTCCTTATTTATCAAAAAAATAAAGAAGCAAGGTGATTAATATCTATTTTCTTATTTTTAAATTTTTAAATTTAAGAATTTATTTCATGAGATAATCAAATTTCTCTGTTCTTTATTAGTATACAAATTTGAAATTTATAAATAAAATTAATATTTAAAAATTTAAAAATTAAATCGATAAGATAAGAAAATATTTAAAATTAAAAGAATAATTTTTAATCTTGAATTAACGACCTAAAAAGATCTCAAAATTGTTCGAGCGGGACCACCACACCCCAAGAGATTTAAGTGGCTTAATGGCCATTTTGACGGTTCGTAATCTTCTCTGGAGCGAGTACTCCTCGTATGAGAGTCCAAATCACGCTTCTCTTCTAGAAGAGTTGTGATTGGCCCGTAGGTATCCTCAAACTCTTCAAACCCAAGCGAGTATGCCAAGTATTCTCTGCTCCGCCTTCGGATCCTCTGTCCCGTGTACTCTGTCCCTACCTTGTCTCATAACATCTTAACCATCCATTTATGTGGGACCCATATAAATAAATGGTTGAGATGTCATAGGACAGAATAGGAATAGGATACACGGGCCAGAGGATCACGTCCCCTCTGCTCCAACCCGCACGCAACAATACTCTCACTTGCCGCATCACGTACTCCTCATCAAACTTGGCTCCACAACAGCCATTATTCATACCTTGATCACCACCGTCCATCAACATCCTGTCTCCACCCTCCATCTCTCAACCTCCAATGCACCACTTCTAGGCAATCGCTTAGACAATCTTCACCACTCCACCACCCGCCCGTGGCCTCACGCGCCACCATCCTCCTCCCTCTCTCTGCCGCCTCCGACCAAAACTCAACCCACTTCTCCGCCGACTCCGTCTATTCCGGAACTTTAATTGACTCCTTCGCTTTCCTAGAACAATAAAAGGTGTCAATAACGTCTAACCTCGGTTGAAAGAACACCATTTCTTGGAAAATCTTGCAACGTCAAAGCTCAAAACGTACACATGACGATCATCGACGTAAAACACCGGATTCCCGGCAACATTCGGTGAGGAAGGAATGTAACAGTTTCTGAATATGGGAACAAGAACAGGAGCTTTGTCCAACTGCTTTGCCAAACTCAAAGCTTTGTCAACGTCGTCAGGTTTTTGACCCCAAGAATCAACCCAGAAGTTGGATTTACGAATGTTCTTGGAGAGGTTTAACACAGGGAGGTTTACAGAATTTGAAGCTGTTGTGGAGATGAAGAACGCCAATTCGGGAAATGAATACCAACGGGGAGACTTTCTTGGAGGATTGAGCGGAGGTCAGGAGGAAAAGTGAAATGGAAGGCGGACTCTAAGGAGGAGAATTCAACGTCGGTGAGGCTAGGGAGGACAGGAATATGGAGGGACTTCAGGTGGTGGTTGACAGTTTTGGCATAAGCAGCGAAGGAGAAACATACAAGTTTAGAAGTGGTGACTTCGGATCTGGTTAGTGTCCGAGTAGTTGCTGCCTCTTAAATGCATCATGTCATCACAATAGTTGACTTGTTGTAAGTGGATAATTTAATTAATTTTATATGTTTGTTAAGTGTGAAATTTGTGCAGGTTTATTTTATCTTGTGCTGAATTAATTTGATGATAAATAAGTAGTGGTAAGATTTGAACTCAAGATTGTTTAGTTATGAAAACTCTTATACTATATTAAATGACCATTTCATTACAATAATTTAAGTTGCTGTGTATGGTCAATTTAATTAATTTTATATATTTAATAACACTGCTGTGGAGGAGTAATTAATTTGCTGTTAATGGAAATTATTGCTGAAGGTTGTTTATGTAAGAAAAGCTGTCGTTGAGATTTGGTTTAGTTTTGAGCAGAGAAAATGGAGGAGAGGCATAGGGATAGGAAGGAGAAGAAAACACTGTGGAGCGAAGAAATCTCGATGGCTTCAGGTTTAGGGAGAGGAACTGTGAAGTTGGCATCAAATTATTTTCATTTTAATCACTACAAAAATTATTTGTTTATTTATTTATTTATTTATTATTATTATTATAGTATTATTTAATTATTATACAATTTCTTCTTATTTCATTATTTATTAAAACTGCTTTCAGTGTTGATTTTTTCTTGCTTTCAAAATTTATAAAAATCATAAAAGGGGTTTTTTATTTTTTATTTTTCTTTTTTTCATAATTTGATTTATTATCAATTAAATATATATATTAATTAATTAATTAATTAATAATTAATGAAAATTATATATAAATAATTAATTTATTTTATAATTAATTTAATTTAATTTAATTTAATAAATTTAAATAATTTATCTTTAAATTTTATCTAATTTGTAATTATAATTAATAATAAAAATATAACTATATTAATGTTATCAACCAAACAAATTTTTATTTTTATTTAAAAATACAATCTAAAACTAAAACTAAACACTCCGTTGGCCAGGTGTTATGCAAACCAAAGATTTGCTTACTTTTTTTAATACAGATTATACCCTGAAATACATGTGATTGGATAATTGTTGGTTTGTTACTGATCTTTCCTTTTTATAAGAAATAGAATCTCTTATAGCTTAACTTGGAAGTTTTTAATGCAGGAACTGGGGATATTTCACTCTTGAGTAGGCCCAGCTGATTTGTTATATGAGATGGGAAGTTTTAGCTTGGGTTTGGGATTTGAAGAGGTGATTTTGCACACATTCCTTCCATTACCACAATAGTGAAGATAGAATTTTAAAAAACATTCAGATAAACCATATTCGTGTCTTGTTCAGGAAGAAATAAAGCAATCACCCAAAGGTGAAACATAGTAATAACCAAAGTTTATTACCATCCACCATGTAAAGGGACTGATACATGGGAATATCAAATAAGAGGCGATGGATAATAAATGAGATGTCAGTCTACTCAGTACTCGTCGCCTTCATCATCCTCACCCTCAACATCCTCAGCTCCAACCTCTTCATAATCCTTCTCAAGAGCAGCGAGGTCCTCACGGGCTTCAGAGAATTCACCTTCCTCCATACCCTCACCAACATACCAGTGCACAAAAGCCCTCTTTGCATACATGAGATCAAACTTCTGATCAATACGAGAGAAGACCTCTGCAACACTGGTGGAGTTCGAAATCATGCAAACAGCCCTCTGCACCTTGGCAAGATCACCGCCTGGAACAACAGTTGGTGGCTGGTAGTTGATACCGCATTTGAAACCAGTTGGGCACCAGTCAACGAATTGGATGGTACGTTTGGTCTTGATGGTGGCAACAGCGGCGTTGACATCCTTAGGTACCACATCACCTCTGTACATCAAACAGCAAGCCATGTACTTGCCGTGGCGAGGATCGCACTTGGCCATCATGGATGAAGGCTCAAAAGCACTGTTAGTTATCTCGGCAACTGAGAGCTGCTCATGATAAGCCTTCTCAGCAGAGATCACAGGTGCATAAGAAGAAAGCATGAAATGAATCCTAGGGTATGGGACCAAGTTAGTTTGGAACTCAGTCACATCCACATTCAGGGCACCATCGAACCTCAAAGAGGCAGTAAGAGATGATATCACCTGCAATCATCATCAGAACAAGAGGTAAGATTAGATCCAAACTTTAACAAGCAAGAAAAACTGGGGAATATTGATCTGTGTTGCAAAAGTGAAAGTTCATACTTGGGAAACCAGGCGGTTTAGGTTGGTGTAGGTAGGGCGCTCAATGTCAAGGGAGCGCCTGCAGATATCATAAATAGCCTCGTTATCAAGCAGCACAGCCACATCAGTGTGTTCCAAAAGAGAGTGAGTGGAAAGGACACTGTTGTAAGGCTCAACAACCGATGTTGAAACCTGTGGCGATGGATACACTGTAAAGCCAAGCTTAGACTTCTTGCCATAATCCACTGATAAACGTTCCAACAAAAGAGAGCCAAGCCCTGATCCAGTTCCTCCACCAACAGCATTAAAGACAAGGAACCCTTGGAGCCCAGTGCAATTGTCAGCAAGCTTTCTAATGCGGTCCAAGCAAAGATCAACAATCTCCTTTCCAACTGAGACCAAGAGAACAAATATTAGCAACTCATATCACAACACAATTAATCACTAAAACAAATGAAACAAATCATTAGATGTAAGATCATTACTGGTATAGTGGCCACGGGCGAAATTGTTAGCGGCATCCTCTTTGCCGCTGATGAGCTGCTCAGGATGGAAAAGCTGGCGATATGCGCCAGTCCTGACTTCATCAATGACAGTAGGCTCCAGATCTACGAAGACCGCACGAGGAACATGCTTACCAGCACCAGTCTCACTAAAGAAGGTGTTGAAGGCATCATCACCTCCACCTACGGTCTTGTCACCGGGCATCTGACCATCAGGCTGCCCAAAAACGCATCTCTCACACAGTAAGTGCCAATCTCACGCAATGCAACAAGGAAAAGGAAAACAACTCGCACAATCACTTTTCCCAAAAACAACACTCGAAATGCATCCACCACGAACGATTTAGATCTAGAAACAAGTTATTCTGGCAATTTCTTTCTGAAGAAATTATCAATTCAAATGTATCAAGCAAATCCAGATCCAATGTCAAAATCAAGTATATTACACGAAGAAACACCAGATCTACATAATTTTAAGCCAGATTATACCACTGGAAGCGAGAAAACTAAGATCTGACGACAAACTAGGAATGGATCAAACCGAAAACCCTAAATCAGATGAGAAACGGTTACCTGGATGCCATGCTCGAGGCAGTAAAGTTCCCAGCACGCATTTCCGACCTGAATACCGGCCTGACCAATGTGGATCGAAATGCACTCTCTCATTTTCGCTGGAAGTTGTTGGTAACGCCTAAACAGAGATCGGAATCGTAATATAAACGATGAAGAAAGGGGGCGTTTATTAAGACGCCTTCCTTTTGCTAGATCTACTGGTGTACTTGTTTCTCAACTCTCCTGGATTTTATAGGAAGGAAGAGAGTAGCCGTGTAGTTGGGTTCGTTTTAACCGCGGTTAGCTTAACCATAGTTACGTTTGAGTGCCAGCTAGATTTTTATTGTTTTTTAATCGTAGTTTGTCCTTTTTTGGCGGGGTTTGGCTGGTTCTTTGTATTTCAAAATTTTAAATTGGAGTCCAAAAACGGCAACGTCTAGCCGGCTTTTTGGCAGCTCCTTATTTGGGGCTTGGTTTTTTATCATCCTTTTCAAGGGCCAGATTATACGATTCTAACGGTAACCCAGATTGATTTTTATTGTTTCCTTCTTGATATAAGTCTTGCTTTATTGTTTTAAATTATTTATAATATTGAAAATTTGAAAATAATATTTTGATAAATATTTATCATATTATTATAAGTATTTGAGTGATTTGAAGCTTATTGTAAGGAATATCTAAGCTAACATAATTTATACATATTTGAATTATGGGTAAAAAACACTTCATATTTAGTTTAAGAAGTTTTTGAAAAACTTTTTAATTTTTAAGATTTTTTAAATTACTTCTAATTTTTAATTTTTTAAAAAATTCATTATGTTAAATTTTGGATAAAAAATAATGACGAATCCAATGGTCCAAGTTTTGTATTGAGGATTAGATCTCTTGTACTGGTTATGATATTCCTATCGTATTCCATTAAATCTCATCTACACATTTATGTAGACCCTACATAAATGTATGAATAAAATATAATGAAATAAGGTTAGAACAAAGCAAGTGAAACAAAAAATTTGATGGGCGTACTGGACAACATCAGTTAAAAAATGATACTAGATGAAATGGTAACGTGCTAGCTTCTGATATCGTCCAATACATAAAATACCAATTGTATACTTGTTAGATTTGAAATTTTCGAAAAAATAAAGGACTAATTTGTACAAAAAATCCTAATCACACCCTAACGCAATCACTCTCCAATCTACCTCTCCCCCCATAAATTTTCCACCACCTCTTTGCTCACTCTCTGGTTTGCAATTTGCTCACTCGCATCCACCTCAACCTCCAGTCATCGCACTGCTTGTCTCCTGTCGTCCTGTTTCGTAGCCAGTCCGCCTTCGTCCTCACCAATCTGCCTTTATCCTTTGCATTTTGCTCAACCCGTTACTCTGTTGCCCCGTTGCCCAGCCCCACACACAACTATCTATTCTCCTTGGTCCTTTAAGCTCTGCCTTCATCCTCTTCATGCAAGTGATGTAATCCATATAGCTCGTTGTCTTCCTCCACCTTAGTCCTCTACCATCCCAATTGCCTCAAGGTTGTTTAGTTGGAGAGTTAGTAATGAAAAGGAATGGAACGTAACACACTTCTATCGTTTGGTTGAGCGTTTCATAATGGAATAGAATAGAATGAGATAGAAACGGAGGGTTTCATATTACGTTCCATTCCATCATAAACAGTGAACATAAGAAACCTCCGATTCAGAGTGTTTATGATGGAACGTAAACTAATAAATACACACTACCTAATTTACCCTCAATAATTTTTCTTAATACCAATTATTTCTACTAATCCTAACCCCTTGTATATAATTAACAATATTTTTATATTATTTCTTCTTACCTTAATAATAATATTTTTATATTATTAATAAAAATTGTATATAATTAATAATAAAATAAAAATTTTAATAAATTTTTAATAATGAAAATAGAAAATATATAAAAAATTATTCTTTAATTGTTTGTATATGTTTCTATATAAATAAAATTTTTTAAATATAAATTACATATAATAGAATAAAATTTATTAAATAAGTAATAATAATAATTGTATATAATTAATAATAAATTGTATATATTCAATAATAAAATAATAAAACTTTTATTAAAATTTTTATTATTTTAAAATAAAATTTATAAAAAATTATTTGTCACGGTTTTGTGTAACGTTTTAATTGAACATGATTTCTGTTTTAAATTCATAGAGTTAAACCTCTTGCAACAACCATTTTAATATCAAGGGTATAATAGTCATTTATTATACATTCCATTCCATTCCATCCATCTTCCAAACAATGCTTCACTACATTACATTGTGAACTCTTCTATCCCTTCTTAACAACTTTTCACTATATTACTGTCAAGTTGTCAATTTTGTACTAATTTTGAGATAAATTTCTTTAATGTGTTAAAATTATTGTGCAAAATTGATGGATTTGTTTCTAAATTGTTCTCAGATGGTTTTCAACACATGAAAGATGAAATTAGACTAAAAAGATGGAATTAAAAGGAAGACAAGTCGAATTCTCAACTGGCAGAAAAATAATTGACTAAACGTGGACACGTACAAGGGAAAGGATCTTCTACAAATCTGATTTTAAATCAGATTCAATTACATTCAAGATTTTTTATGATTTTGAAATTCAAATGTTGCCTTATTGATGGGGATTTACGACCTGAAGATCTGGGAGAGATATTTGTTGAAGATCATGATAAGATGAAGGAGGAAAAGAATCAAAAAGACATAAAAAACGTGTACTATTCACGGATGGTTACTGTTCACATAGGGAGGAGAGCTGATGTTTTTCATTTTCTATAGAATGTTTCTTTCGATTTTTCTTGCTTTTAGATTAGAAATTTTGTATTCTTCATAAAGTATTAGGGATGGAGATCTTATCCAGTGTTATTGTTTTATTTAATTTTACTTTTGCCATGAATAGCTAAACTTTTCTTTTTGGTAGCCTCGTTATCATCTGGTATGGTGAGATTCTAAATAAAAGTTTCTTTCATTGATGAATATTAAGTGTCTTCTGAATTGTTTTTCATGATTAAATTGATTGATTTCTAAGGTGCCCAACTAGAAATTAATTTGTTTAATTTGTAGTTAGAATGGTAGGATATAATGTTTAATCTTACTAATCACAAGTATCAAATAGGATTGTCATCTTTACGTTAGAGTTGGAAATTCTAAGAAGACGCTTAACTAGATTAAATGCATGTCGTACATGTGTTATCTTGTTAATTGATTTCTTAGTTCTTAATGCTATTAATCAATTAAACTTAAGATCGTATATAAGTTGTTGACTAATAAAAATGTTTAGAATACATGTTTCTAGTCGTTTAATTTTAAGAGAAAACAACCCCTAATGATCGTTTGTTAATAGATTGATTTTTATATCGAGGATCCATATCAGTTCGATAATATCGGTAACCCGAAACTAAAGTTTGTTCACTGAATTTCCATATTTGAATATTTTTGTTATCTTTTAATTTCAGCCATTTTAATTCCTTTAAAATTACGTTAATTTAATTTCAGCCAATTTAATTTCTTTTAAATTACGTTAAACCAAAACCTCCCATTTTGTTTCAACTTTTTTAACATTTTCCGTTAAAGTTCCTCATGAGAACGATCTCAACTCTTCACTAACTACATTTTTATTACTAGAGTTGGTATTAATTTGGTTGTAGGTGATAGCAGTACGAAATTTTGGCGCCATTGCTAGGAAACTTTTAAACAATTTATGTATGTTATACGAGTAGACAAGACAACTCAGCTGCAATTTGATTTAGAGATTGAGAAGACAACCAAGAGACTACGAAAATAGACAAAACAGTAAAAACAAGCCCAAAAATCGGAAAGAATGGTTGCGAATCGTACTCTTCATGAATTAGCCACGCCCACAGATGCTCAACAGTCCCAATGCATCAACTTTCCAAATTTAGGTGACAATAATATTTTTGAATTAAAATCTGGGTTGATTCATTTATTATCTATTTTAAGGGGTTTACTGAGAGAGGACCCTTACAAACATTTGAAGGAGTTCGATGTAGTTTGCATGGGAATGAAGCCAACAAATGTGACAGAAGAACAAATTAAACTAAGAGTTTTTCACTTTTCTCTCAAAGATGATGCTCAAGATTGGTTGTACTATACAACAGGCAAAAATTGGCAAACATGGGCTGAAATGAAAAAACTTTTCTTTGAGAAGTATTTTTCAGCATCGAGAGCTGCCAACATTCGGAAAGAAATTTGTGACATTCGATAACACACAAGGGAGACTATTTACGAATATTGGGAAAGATTCAAGAAACTTTGTGCTAATTGTCCCCATCACCAAATAACTGACCAATTGTTGCTCACATATAGGAGTATGTTCGAAGCTACAATCGGCGGAGCTCTAGTTGACAAATCACTGACAGTTGCAAGGGACTTAATAGCAAATATGGCTTCCAATACACAACAATTCAGGATCCGTTCTGGATATAGCTCCAAACACGTCAATGAAGTGAATGTGACATCATTGAAGAAAATATTGGACGACCTTACATCCTTGGTGTGACAATTTGCGGTTGCAAAGAAAGAAGAAGGTATGTGGAATTTGTTCAATGTTAGGACATCCCACTGACGCATGTCCTATTTTGCAGTAAGAAAACACATAATAGATGAATGTCGTAGGGGGTTTTGTTGGACCAAATAAAAGAAAATATGACCTATTTTCTAATACCTATAAATCGGGTTGGCGTGATCATCCGAATTTACATTATGGGAACCCATAAGGACAACAAAATGCAACAAATTTTTAACAATTTAGGCAACCATATGTGCCTAGACAACCTTAACAAATGACATCCAATCCCGAAGGTAAGTCTTCCTTAGAAGATATAGTTCAATTAGAAGATATAGTTTAATCTTTAGCCACTAACACTTTGATGTTTCAGCGGGATACTCAAGCTAGTATCTGAAATCTTGAAAATCAAATGGCCAAATGGCAACCACCATTAATAGATTGGAGGCACAAAGTTTTGGAAATTTTCCATCCCAACTAGAAATTAACCCCAAACATAGTGCTAAAGCTATTACATTGTGGATTGGATGGGAATCGAAGGAACCACTACCCAAAATCTCCAAGAGAGAATTTGAGGAAGAAGTAATAAAGGAGGCAACTGAACAGCCAGAAAAATCACAAACAAGTCAGAAAAATCTAGTTATGCAACCCCCTTTTACTAGTCGATTCAACAAGGGAAGAAAAGAGGAGTAAGAGAAGGAAATTTGGGACACTTTCAGGAAATAGCAAGTAAATATTCCTTTACTTGATGCAATAAAACAGATCCCAAGTTATGCTAAATTCCTTAAGGAACTTTGCACTTCAAAACAAAAATTAAAATTTGATGAGAAAGTGTAATTGGGGGATAATATTTCAGCTATTTTCTAGAAGAAGAAGCTTCCACCTAAGTGTCAAGACCCGTGTATGTTCACTATCCCATGTAAAATTGGTGATTTGAGAATTGAAAAAGCTATGTTAGATTTGAGTGCTTCCATAAATGTCATGCCTTATGATGTTTATAAGTCTGTAAATATAGGACCTCTCAAGAAAACTAATGTAGTGATTCAATTAGCGAATCGTTCAAATGCTTATCCAAATGGTGTGTTAGATGACATTTTAGTTCAAGTGGGGGATATGCTTTTTCTAGCTGACTTTTATATTTTGCAAATGGGGAGTGATGATATATCTTCTTCAATCCTAATTTTGTTTGGAAGGTCATTCTTAAAAATCACAAGAACGAAAGTTGATGTTCACGATGGGTCATTGACTATGAAATTTGATGGTGAACTAATTAAAATCAATATATACAATGACATGAAAATTCCAAATGATGAACAACATATTATTTCTGTAGATTTTATTGACACATGGGTGCAGAAAAATTCACCATTGAGTGGAAAAGATATAATTGAAACACTCTTGGAGATGGGAGATACGTCATAGTGGCAAGCCATGAAGAACTCGTTACTGCCCAACAACGAATTAGAGGTGATGTTTTGTAAATTGGAGAAATCTAGTTAGTTAGAGAAGGGCGATGCTCGAAAAGACGAGTGGACATTAGAGTATCAAGGCAAAACGATAAAGTTTCACTCATCAGAAGTCTTGGAGCATCATGCTAAGAAGGAGTTAACTTTGAGGGAAATTACTCCAAGCTCCTCACGAAGTCTGAGCATGCTACCTGTTAGGATCAAGCATCTATTCGATAATGGATGATGTACATATGCCAAGGGTCAAGCTTATGACCTTAAATAAGCGCTCGATGGGAGGCACCCCATCTGTATCCCTTTTTTTGTGTGTTTTTCTCTTTTATGCATATCTTTTAGGTGTTTGCTTTGAGTGTTTTACTTGTTTTCTTTGGTTTGTTTTGTTTGTAGGCATTAGAAAAAGAAGCTACAATCTTTCACTTCAACACTACTATCTGTGTTTCAAAACTACAATCATTCATTTAAAAGTTGCATATGGTGTCTTCAATCTAGGGGAGTACTTCTGTTCCCATCCCTCTTTTGTGCTTTTATTGTTTTTGGATATTGAGGACAATGTTGGACTAAGTGTGGGGGAATTAGAATACATGTGTATGACTATGTGATCTTCCATTTCTTTGATTTTCTTTTCATTAAATTTTTTCTGTTTAAATTTTTTTCTGTTCTTTGCATGCTCGTGTCGTATGTTGAGCTATGAAACTTTGTCATATTATTTTGGATGAGATTGAGAGTGTGCATGAAATTAAATTGGGCCATGTGCTTATAAGGTGAACCATGTTGATTAATTGCAATAACTGATCTTATACACTTAGTCAAAGTTTAATATTTGAGTGATTAGGTGATATGTGGAATTAAGGTGAATTCTTGAATTAAACTTCCTGTGAGCGAATTTGAGCCTTAATGACATCATTTTTATGTCATTTTATTTCTTGAGATGTGTTTATCTTCTAAGGTGAATTTTTCTCTAGAACTTGCTTAGAATCGACTTGAGATCACTCATATACATGCATGCACAAAAACGATAAAAGGTCATCTTTGTTTTAACCCTTTAGCTTAAAAAGCCAACCTAATTCAATATCCTTTGTTAAAATTTTTGAACTGAACTCTTTTCCTTGATAAACTCATAACAAGCAACTTAAACCTCTCATATCTTCACTCATCATAAATGTAAGTAGGCATTCTAACCATAAATTATTTCACACTTATTTGGAGAGATATAGAAAGCAAGGAAAAGAAAAAGATGAAGGAAATTAAAGAGGTTTAGTTTTGAATTGTATGTGTACTGCTGTCATGAAAAAACAAAACAAAAACAAAAACAAAAGAAAAAGAGAAAAATACACAACAGTAAAAAAAAACATTTGAAGTAATTTACCTTTGCAGAATGATGTGTTGATTCATATGCAATTAAATTTGTGTCTCTATAAGTGGTTAGGTGCTTTACTAATGTTTATGATTTTTTCCCTTTTCCTTTTTTCAATCCTTACTTTGACCTATAGCAATACAACCTTGAAAAAGTCCTTTTGATTTGTGTTGTTTGTATTTTAAGTGGTGAAGAGTTGGTGAAAAAGCAAGCATATGGTAGAATATTTGCATTAGAAGATTTTGAGTGAAACATTTTAGCCTTAAACACTTGAGTGTAAAGAGAGAAATCTGTGAGAAGAATTCACCTTGGTTTCATAATTGCCTTTGAACAAGAATGTTTTAATTTGACTTTGCTTATTTGTATTAGTGAAAAGTGATTACCATGTGTGTTTCAACCAAAGTCTTGCTGGCTCGAGTTTAGTGGAATGTGTGCACTTAACTTTATGAAGGACGAATTGATAAAGTGTAGTAGTTTGGCATATTTGTTCGAGGGTGAGCTAAGATTTGGTGTGGGGGAATTTTTTAAGTTGTCAATTTTATACTAATTTTGGGATAAATTTCTTTAATGTGTTGAAATTATTATGCAAAATTGATGGACTTGTTTCTAAATTGTTCTCAGGTGGTTTTCAACGCATGGAAGATGAAATTGGACCAAAAAGATGAAATTAAAAGGAAGACAATTCTAATTCTCAGTTGGCAGAAAAATAGATGACTAAGTGTGGGCACGTACAAGGGAAAGGATTTTCTACATATCTGATTTTAAATCAGATTCGGTTACATTCAAGATTTTTTATGATTTTGAAATTTAAATATTGCCTTGCTGATGGGGATTTACGACCTGAAGATCTAGGAGAGATATTTGATGAAGATCATGATAAGAAGAAGAAGGAAAAGAATCAAAAAGACATAAAAGACGTGTACTGTTCACGGATGGTTACTGTTCACACAGGGAGGAGAGTTGCTGTTTTTCATTTTCTGCAGATTGTTTCTTTCGATTTTTCTTGTTTTAGACTAGAAATTTCGTATTTTCATAAAGGACCAGGGATGGAGACCTTATCTAGTGTTATTGTTTTATTTACTTTAACTTTTGCCATGAATAGCTAAACTTTTCTTCTTAGTTGAAAGGAGCCTCGTTATCATCTGGTACGGTGAGATTCTAAATAAAAGTTTATTTCATTGATGAATATTAAGTGTCTTTTGAATTATTTTTCATGATCAAATTGATTGATTTCTAGGGTGCGCAACTAGGAATTAATTTGTTTAATTGATAGCTAGATTGGTAGGATATGACGTTCAATCTTACTAATCACAAATAGCAATTGGGATTGTCATCTTTATGTTAGAGTTGGAAATTCTAAGAAGGCGCTTAACTAGATTAAATGCATGTCGTACATGTGTTGTCTTGTTCATTGGTTTCTTAGTTCTTAATGTTATTAATCAATTAAACTTAAGATCGTATCTAAATTGTTTACTAATAAGAATGTTTAGAATACATGTTTCTACTCGTTTAATCTTAAGAGAAAACAACCCGCAATGATTGTTTGTTAATGAATTGATTTTTATATCGAGGATCCATATCAGTTCGATAACGTCAATAACCAGAAATCAAGATTTGTTCATTGAATTTCCAAATTTGAATATTTTTGTTATCTTTTAATTTCATCCATTTTAATTCTTTTAAAATTACGTTAATTTAATTTCAACCAATTTAATTTCTTTTAAATTACGTTAAACCAAAGCCCCTCATTTAGTTTCAACTCGTTTAAAATTGTGTTATAACGTGTGATTGTTGTCTGTGTTCAACGAGTTGGAACACTTGAATCTATTGATAGTTTAATGATATAAAATTTAATGAAGTTTTATGTTAGGTCTCACACTCTCACGAAGTCACGTATTTGTTTATGGGATTTGAGGAGAATATGGATTATGAAGTGAATTATTGTCATTTTGGATTTAAATTTTTGAATGAAATATTCAGTTCTCTCATTTTTAAAAAAAATGTGTTGTCTCTCTTGTAGTTTTGTCTATATTAACTAAAATTAGTGATGAAATGTTATCCTTATAAAGAATGAATGTTAGAGAAAAATAGTGAATGGAAAACTAAAATTAGTGACAAAATCAAAGTGAAAAACTAGTGAAAGAAAGATTAAAATTATTTTGTGCACAAATTATGTTATATAATGTCACAAAGTAGTTGTCATAAAATGATTTATAAATTAAATTGTAAAATCATAAAAAATGAATTAATTTATGGTTGAATTATGTTATCACACAAAATGGATTACACTTGTAAATTTATGGTTAAATTATGTAATCATACAAAATGAGTTATAGTTACAAGCTTGTATTTGAGTTATGTAATCACACAAAATAGTTTATAATTGTGAATTTATGATTGAATTATATAATTATACAAAATAAGTTATAGTTATATTTATGGTTTAATTATGTAATCATATTAAATGAGTTATAATTGTGGCTTTATGATTGAATTATATAATCATACAGAATGAGTTGAAGTTTTGAGTTTATGATTGTATGTAATTATACAAAATGAGTTATAGTATATTTGAATTATGTAACTGCACAAAATAGGTTATAGTTATAAATTTATGATTGAATTATATAATCATACAAAATGTGATATACTTGTGAATTTATAGTTAAATTATGTAATCATAAAAGTTGAGTTATAGTTATGACTTTAAGATTAAATTATGTAATCGAACAAAATAGGTTATATTTAAGAATTTATGGTTGAATTATGTAATCATACAAATTGATTTTGTTGGGACCCCGCCTTTGCGAGTCACGTGCCCAACTTTCTAAGTAACATCTAGACGCGCATCCTATAAGGATGGAGCGCCCACACCAGTCAAACATAAAAAAGAACTCACTTATCCTATTTCCTAACAGATTTTAGGAAAACTCAAATTGGAATTTCAATTGGACTTCTTTAGAACATTTGTTCCCTCGTTCAATTTGGTTCAAAAATCTGAAAATTATAACCCAAACATTTTCGGACTGTTTTGCACTAAAATAGTACACTATACCCAACTTCACTCCAGAAATTGAAAGTCTTAAGGTCTAAATTAAAATTCGATTCCTTCAGATAATTTGTAGCTCTATGTCTCTATATTATTTAGAAATAATAATTATCTCATTTGGAGCTCTACGGATTAAGATATCATCAAAATACTGAAACATATTCAGTAAGAATATCCAACTCACACTCTTCCAACCGATCTCCTCACTTTGATTCAATCAATCTTTTACAAATTAATACCAAAAGCTATACATTTTTGTGGAGAGATAGAGGAATGTGTTAGAAATCCAATACTTCAAAAATCAGGTCATTTGGAGGTCTGACGACAAAGTTATGGTCAAAAGAGTGAAATATGTTTAGGCTAGGGGAAAGAATCTACAGGTAGCGATCGCGACCTGGCGTGCGTGCTCACAATGTCGTGACTCGTGATCACAACTTGTCACGATCGCGACTTTCCTCTTCTCTCTTTTCTTCATCCGACCTATCTTGGAAAAAAAGGCATAACTTTCACTATAAGTATTGGATTAAGGTCGTTCAAAGACCGTTTTAAAGAAAATTTCTAGATCTACAGCTTCCATGAAGACCTCAAAAACAAAATTTGCCTCTAAATCGGTCAAAAATTCAAAATACTGTAGCTGTCCCGGAAGTCCATCCTATGCAACATCCCAAACTTCTAATAATCATATCTCTCAAGTCCAATGTCCAAAATTTTCATACTTTATATCAATGGAAAGCTAGAAAAATAATCTAAAACTTTCAAAAGGACAACTTTGTCTTATTCAACCTAGATCAATCTGAATTTTTCGCCGAAGTCAGAACCCAATTTGACCCTTATGAAAAACTTGAAATTTGCAATGTACAACTTGGAAAGTCATGAGCATAACTATTCAACTACCAACTTTACTTCATTAAACTCCCTAATCTCTACTCATTTGACTCATCCCTTACAACTAATTCTCATC
>JANQBM010000220.1:31851843-31863036 GCA_025594535.1 Erythroxylum domingense
AATCATAAAACACATGGTTCTTAAATTTTCAACCAAATTCACAATAAAACAAATCATGTATGCATCAATCTTGTCAAAATATCATGAACACATAAACACATAAGAATGGTTTGGGTAGGTTCAAAACAGAACGTACTACATATTTCCCATAAGAGTCCTGTATAGCCGTGAACAGAACGTACTATTGCATTCTCACAAAATAGTTTTGCGTAGCCGTGAACTTATGGGAGTCCGTGAAGGAGCTCTATGTCACTAGCGGACAGGTGGGAGAAGTCTTTAGTCAAAATGCACTTGACATGCTTAAGGGACCAAACCAAAGTCACATAACATGCATTTCATAACTTGTAAATATGTTACCCAAATGGCACATTTTCAAATCATGTCTTTCATGAACATGAAATATTTCATATGCACTTCCATCATCTTTTTCACAATTAATCAACCAAATTAAAATATCAAGCACATTACAATTTCTCAAATCATTCAAAAGTGACAAATGCCACAATTATAAAGCAATGAAAAATCATTTTATTTTCTTGACTAAAAAGAAAACATAATGACTCATTATCCAATTATAAACATGACACTTACCTTGAATTTCCTTGCTTAAAACTTTGCTCAAAATGCCTCTACTCTTGCTCCTCTTGCTTTCTTTGATTCCCTTTTATCAAAGACAAAATTCCCATTCAGTAGGGATTCAAATTGGAGAACCTACAAGACATATTCACTAAAATTGATTCTAGAATACTTAAATTCATGCATTTCCTAAGCTTCATGAACCAAAACTCTTACAAAAATCCAAAAGATTAAAATTGCTCTTACCTTGAATCTTCACCAAATAATGAGATTTTTAGCTCAAAAGAAAGCTCTTATCTTCCTCTTTCTTTTTCTCTTCTTGAACAACCTCAAAATCACTCTTGAAGACTAAGAAAAGATGAAACCTAGCTTGTCTTCTTCCTTCTTCTCTAAAGAACGACTCTCTCTCTCCTTTCTTTCTCTTCTTTTCGTTTTTCTCTTCTTTTCTCTCCCATTTTCGTTTTTCACTCTTCTAAAATAACAAGACAATAATTCCTTTTCCCATTCTACCCTTAATGAATGCTAAAAGTCCACTTTACCCTTCCGTATAAGCTTAAGTTCTTTTAACCTTAAGTGATCTTCAAAAAATGCCCTTTTATAAAATCTTACTACCTTAACACTTTAATTCAATTAACATATGTCATATAATCTTACTAACATTAACATAATAATAACTCCAAAAAAACAAATTCATCAAAACCTCATAATTCGTTTAATTCATGCTTAACTAGAGAAAAAAAATCTGGGGGCCAACAGATTTATAATTATGACTTTATGGTTGAATTATGTAGTTTTACAAAGTTAGTTATAGTTATAACTTTATGGTTGAATTATTCTCACACAAAATGGTTTATAGTTATGAGTTTATATAATAACACATCAAGAGAATTTTTGGATAAAGTGCACTTAAACATCTCGAACTTTATTCACTACAAAAAAAATGGGGTTTAGCAACAGAATTTACTAATGGAATGTGAAGATTTACCATCGATAAGCTAAGTTAGCAATGGAATTTACCGAAAGAATAAGTCGTTGAAGAAACGGTTGTAGATTATAATTGGTGATGGAGTACAAATTGTCCGTCGCTAATTTACCGACAAACATTTTGTGTTTCGTCGATATATTTAGCGACGGTAATTTTTGTATTGTCGATAAATTTAGCGACGGAATGTTTGATTCAGTCAGTAAATTTAGTGACAAACAAGGCTCCTTCGTCAGTAAGTTCACAACTAATTATTCGTTGCTAGTCGGTAAATTCACTGCATTGGTCGTTCGTCGGTAAATTCACTGCATTTTACAGATGAATTTTGTTTTTCCATCAGTAAAATGATTGATATTATTTTTTTCATTTCTCTGCCGTTAATTTTATTTGATAATCTTATGATTTATAAAGAAAGCTACCGTTAATAAAGAAATTCTATTAATTATTACAACAATTGTTTCCCACGAGACGATGTAAGATCTCCTCAGCTCATAAATTGAGGTTTATAACAATGCTTCTGATGATTTTAGGATGCCCATTGCTGTTCGTCAAAGAGACAAACTTAATCTAGGCAAATATTTGTTCACTTTTGTTATTTTTTAAAAATTAATCATATCTTTATTTTGATTATTATTTTACTTTTATAATCTTACAATTACTTAATGGGACTAATTTGAAAGTGGTGTTCTAAGATTGCAACGCAATTCTAATTTTAAGTCAAAGTGTGAATATAAAAAAGTGTGAAAGGAATTAGAACACATATGAATTCTTCCATTAAAAAAATAGAATGAAACACAAAAAAATTGAAGAACTTCGTCTTTATACATTACAATTTAAAACTTTGAGTATTATCATTATTAAGTTATTCATGAGATTGCTAGTTGTTCTCTGTTCAGTTTTTCTATAAGTTTGATCATTGATGATATTTTTATACTAAAACAGTCAATCCCAAGTATTAGCTTTAATTTTGACAATCAATATCTGAACCTAATTCCCACATTTTTTGTGAAGATGTTTGATTTAATGTCAAATTATAGGGTGTGGTACGTCACTCCTAGTTCAAATATTAGTTTTTTTAATTATTTATGATTTAAATTAACAGAAATTTTCTTTCAATCATATATTACTTTTTAGTGTATATATATTAAATAAAATTCGAAAATATACAGTAATTCATCAATTACCGATTAGTCCAAATTTGAATAACTAGATCCAACTAATCTAAGTTTCTTTTCTCTGAAGTCAATACGAGAACCAATCTCACCACATGGACAAAATCACAATCGACAACTACAGGACCTTTCAATAGTTCACCGACACTTATCGCTCACAGTAAAAATCACATATCTTATTAGGCACTTCTGCTACTAATTAGCCACTCCCTTTTGTCTCTTTTGTCTCGGATTTATATAATTCTATCCATTATTTGGAGATAAAGTTGCACATTATTAGATATTTTCATATTGTTACTGACATATATTCAAGATTTTACACCTTCTTTAAGGCAATACATATAACACCAATCTATGAGCCTTTGTTTCAATGTATCAGAAAAGGTCAAATCTTTATATTTTTTGTGTGATGCCAGCAAAATTCGTATTTATTATTCTTTGAATGTATAGAAAATAAATAGTTAATTATAAACACTATAAAATTATAAATCCGTTATTGTATATGTCAAACTAATTACACTTGATTTTCTATCTCAGATGTTCTACGACTGATCAAGCGAACATATTTTTGGTTCCGAAAATTCGTTCCCAATATATCTCAACCATTCAATTTATCTCCTTAAATCTTCTGTTCCAGTAATTATGGTTCAACTTTATCTCAGTCTATCCTAATCATCTATTTATGTAAGATTCATATAAATAGATGGTTGAGATGGACTGGGATAAATTAAGAACAAAAGATCTATATTACATTGGATGGTTGAGATATATTAAGAATACGGAGAAGTGGATATAGTGGGAACAGAAGATTTGTTCCCAATGATCAGGCCTAATGGGAATATACATGCTTGGACAATGGTAAATATAAAAATCACACATAACCAAAGGCAACGCGTTTTTTGTCACATGCTGCATTGTATTTTGGGAATTTTAAATCCTCAAGACAAAAATAAACAAAGGGGTTTTTATCCGGTTCCTATTATTTAATTAATTTTTAAAAGTTTTAAATTTTTAAAATTACAAAAATATGGTTATCAAAATTTAAAGACTCTTTAAAAAAAACTTTAAGAATAACAATAAAACATATTTGATATAAATAATATCATGAACCAATTAAATATTATTGATAAGATGACTTAACTCAAATTTTTAAATTTAATATGAATCAAATTAAATTAAAACGAAATTAACAATGTATTATAGTTATTTTAAATTCTTGATTTGATTTAATTCGATTGGTGAAAACTAATTATAAAGTATTGGCATCATAATGTAATTCAATTCTTAAATTTGATTTGAATAAATTAAATCTAACCCAATATAATAATTTTTTATAGTTATCTTAAAATCTCGATTTGATTTAATTGTAATTAGATTAAATCAAAACTTTAAAATTGAGATATATTAATAATATTAAATATTATTAATATGACATGCATGTTTTTTACTATTATTTTGTAATAAAAGTCTAAGACGGTGAATTTTAAAAAAAATTCAAAAATGATCAATTTTTATAATTTTAGAAATTATTTTTTTAAGTTAATTACATCCGAGTAAACAAGTAGAGATTTCCACACAAAAAAATGTAGAGAAAACCTAATTCTTTGTTGACCTGTTGCTTGCAATAGCATCAAAACCTGAAGTAAACAACATATCAAGGAAATGAAAACTGAACCAAATGTAGGATAACATCACCTTTCTGTCATTCAATATAACTCATTTTCCAAGGTTTTGAACTTTGCCTTCATTGCTACAACATCCCAACCTGTTTGAGAAACGCTATGTTCTTCCTGTTTTTGGTATGCAATAACTATAAGTTTCAGGAGACAAACTTTGCTTTGAAGTTGCAGATTACATGGAATAGAACAGTTCTAGTGTTCTGCAAGTTACACTTCCAAATGAAAAGTTTTGAAAATTTTGCAGTACCATTTATCGGGAGACCTAAATTTCCAAACCTTCACCGTATTGTACTATTAATTTTGTACACTTTCTTTGAAACTTGATCAATTACTTAAAGCACCAAACACCTTTGTTAGTGAAGTATCGCCGCATTTCTTGACCTTATTAAACCAAAAAACAATAGTTAAAAGCATGCTCAAAAGGGAAAACGAGCTACCACCTCCCACATAGATAACCCTAATAATATATGTTTTGTTTCATCACAACAAACAAGGTTCGGACCAAGATAGTGTAATAATACATAGGTTTAACGAGCGCAGAAATGTTTGAACAAAGACTTAGTGTGTGGAGGAAGCATGTGAGACATTTTAATAAAGAAGGATGTATCTGAATAGTATATTGGTGAGAATCTGCTGCTAACTTCATGTTTGATGTTAATCTGGGTTTACCGAGCAGATATGAACTTGGTCTATTATTATGTTCTAAAAATGGCGGGATCTCACCCAACAACTACATACCACCAAAAAACAGAATGCCCCATAAAAGATTTGATGATGACCATGACTCCATGAAAGCTGAGGAATGCAGGTGACATGTTGGTGCAGGGATTTCAGGATAATGCCTGGAGTGGACGTTTAGTTTTAGGCAGTGATGTATTGCAGGACAAATAGGAAAAAGACAAGTAAGCTTCAAATTGGAGGTGTCATGATTGTATCAGATTGCCTTCACAGTCACGGGGTTTAATTTTGTGGTACGGTTGGAGAGTATAAGTGCAGACTCAAATGGAAGAAGAAAACCCCACCCCCACTAAAGCGGAGTTTCTTAAGCTTAATTCATAACCTCTAAACCTCACTTAGTTTGAGGTGGCCGGTGGGAGTTGTAGGAATCATATATGATTTCCAAGTTAACAGAGAGAAGAATCTGAAGAAGTTGAGGGACATGCTTTGGTGCTATCGAAACTTAGAATACCAGGTCAAAAGCAGCAAGCCGGCTGAGTCAGCCCTTAGATGCTAAATTAAAAGAAGATGAACAGAACAAAAGCAAAAGCAAAACCCTTTTCTTCAGAAGAAGCTTTTTGTCTCTATGTAAATAGCAAACTAAAGCCTGAAACAACAAAGAAAACTCCATTGTTGATCCCAGAAACCTAGTTAATTAGACTTTAGGACAGGAAAAGCTCTTTAGTGCAGTCTCATGAATGCATCAGAAGTCTGCAGAACATACAGCATCAATAATCAACGATCAAAAATGAATATCGGAAACCGAAGATGACATGAAGAACATAGCCACAGTAGTATCAGCTGAAATAAAAACCAGATCTTTCTATTGGTGAAATATAGGAACTTGCATCATCACTAACATCCAAATAATGACGGAATTTCATGTACATAGTACAAAAGATTAAGAATCATAACCTGCAGTAAGAGTTAAGAACCGAGACCTACATAATACTGATTCATATCGATCGATGATGACTCTCGTTTATATCTGAAGAATCTGAATTACAAGATAAAACCAAAAGCAGGAACTACTACTGCATAAAAGAAACTAGAATCAAGTGCAGGACTATAGCTACAATTGCCTGGCTCCATCCTGTTTGCCTCTTTTTCCTATTTTAAGAAGGAATGTTGTTGATGTAAAAAGAAGAACAAAAGAGAGGAGAGAGTTACATTTTAGTGCTGTTCATCTTTATTGGGAATGCAACCCAAATGACCCTTTTGATTCACTTGGGATTATTCCTTTCACTGTGCGTCCCTTTGTTGACAAGGTCAGAGAGGTCATTGGAGAAGATTGCATAAAAGGAAATGGCCCAAATGGGTGGTTGAGAAAGATGAGAAGTGATTGTCCTGTTGAACCATTTCTCATCTTTGGTTTGCTTCCAAGTCCAACACCACAAGTAACTCCATTCTCTCTCATTAAGAAAAAAGTTCGTATGTTTAGAGAGAGAGACACAAACGCACACAAATAGGTCGTGTTTTGTTAGAGAGAGCTTGTTGAGAGAATGCAAAAGGGGGTTTTAAAGAAGCGTCCCATATTTTATTTCACTCACTTTTCTTTTTTTTTCCCCTTTTATTTGTATTTATTATTTTAAAAACTAGACCGAAAGTTAAACGAGTAAAATAAGAAATTAAAGATTAAAAAATTTAATCAATGTTAAATCGTCATAATATCAATTAAGGATTAAATAAAAATAAAAAATTTACAATATAATTAAAAGAAGTAGATTTCACCTAACAAGAATTTAAAGTTTAATAAATAAAAAGATTGTTAAGTGAAAATTAATCAATTTATTTTAGTATATAAGAACTTATTAATTTGACCGATTAATTAATAAATTGATCCATTTTTAACAATAATAATTATTAAAATAAATTAAACCAAAAAATTATAAAGTTGACGATTTTTACAATTACATTAGCCGAACCGATTAGGTTTTTTAATCATTAATTTTATTTAATTTAGTCATTATACTTAATAACTTCATTAAAATCTATCATACAAAGTAAATAAAATTCTTAACATTAAATGAATAGTAAATATGATAATTAAAAGATTAAAACGAAATAGTATGAATTAGAAATGTATAAAATATACATAATTATATTTTTGATATATATTAAAAAAGGGTGTGTTGGTTTTGTTGGTATATGGACGGGCGGTGAAAAGGGCTTTTCAACTTACCCTTTGGTCTGTTTTCTGGTAAGACACAAACTATCTCTTTCAATGGGCCCGTCTCTACCTATTAATTATTCCCTGCGTGTCACTGTATAGACACCTTCAATTTATGCTACTTCGGTTTCTTTGATATGTTGGTGTTGCTCCACAAGATAGAGGCCCCTTTGAAATTATTGTTAGAAGCATACTAACTAATATACTCACAATATTAATTCTATATTCACAATTGTTAATTGAATTGCCTATATTTAATAATTATAATGAAATGGTTAATAATTTATTGATTACATTTGAGACATATAATAGTACTCTAATAACTGTAGATTGATCCATTAAATAATAGTTCATGACAATTATAAAATGACACAATTAGTCTCGTTTTACCCCGTTAGAGTAGAACTTGTTATAAATATAACATATGGGTGAGAATTTGTTTTTGGAGTGTGTGTATGGTGATAGTTGAAAAGGGTTTTCTACTGTAAACTCTCTCTTGCACATGCTTCTTGGGTATTGATAAGTTTGCGGTCTCATGAATAGAAAAAATGAATGAAGATGCTATTCTTAACTTTGGAGATATGTACATTTATTGTCTAGTTATTTCTCTAAATAGAATGTGAATCTTGATTGAAAGATTGAACATTACATTAATGAATTCAGTTTTATATATATTGTGGTTTTGCTCACTACATTTATGAATAACAATTGATATCAAAGCTACATGGTCATTTGATTTTAGGGCTTATATTTGGGATATAACCCTGTATTTTCCAAACTTGTTTTTGGCATAAATAATCTTGAAACGATGCATTGAAGGTGTAGAAACTATTCTTGGTTATTGTTATTGGCTATTAACTTTGTTTTGGGCAAATGAATCTCCTTTTTTGGCTGAGCTTTTTTGAAGTTTTATGGCGCTTCGTCAATTGTCAAAATGGGTTAGAAGCTTTCGAGTTTCGGAGTATTTTTGGTTGAAATGGGTATTGGAAATCCAAAGTATGAAAAAGGAAGAAAATCTCTCAAGCCTCGTCAGAAATGGACGGCCAAAGGCCGAGTTTCAGGTGGGTTGAAATAACGTGCCCGCAGGTCGACCCACATACAATGTCGTCCCAGACCCATAAAAAAAGATTATTTGTTGACAATAGTGAATGCTTATTTTTATTAGTCGTGAAATTAAGCATGTAAAATTATTTATAATGAGGAATTTTTAAATATTAATATATGTTTAAAATTTGTGTTTTTCCTCTAAAATAATATTAAGATCCATACTAGTAATTAATTGTCCTGTTGATAATTAATACTTAGTAGGATGCTTAATATGATGAAAAAATTTTATTGAAATATTATGAACCACACGATTTTTCTATCATTTCGATAGTACATTGACGATTTGGTCGTAATATTTAATATATTGTTCAACTTGTAAATGAGTTTTATATTTGTTTAAAGAACTCTAGTATGAATGATATAATTAATTTTGAGAAAAAGAGCACAAATTGCATGATTCTATTTTAACATGCATATCATGCTTATGACTCTTGGTTCTCATTTAGCTTTAAGCAATCCTAGAGTCTCTATCGTCTTGACATTGAATGGAACGAACCACAAGCAGTGGGTTGAATCTCTCATGATGAATTTGACTATCATATGAATGGACTTGGCTTAAGAATTGATGTACCACCTAAACCTACTGATGATGCTACTGCGAAGGATAAGAAATCCTATGAGGAGTGGGAATACTCTAACCGATGTTGCTTGATGATTATGACATATCACATGGATAAATCCATTCGTGATAGTATTCTGGAGGTTGATAGTGCAAAGGATTTTCGTGCTGTCATTAAGAAGAGGTACAAGAAGTTCTCAAAGAATGAGAAAAATGAGTACTTGCACATGCTTCATCACACCATTTACAATAGTGCAAATGACATTAGGGCTCAAATTGACAAACTCATGGGTTGTTACCGTAAGCTTAAGGCTATGGATATGGACCTTGGTGAGGATTACATGGTATGATTTGTGAAGCGGACTCTTCCTTCCAAATTTAATTCGATCAAATCAAGTTATAATGCTCAAAAAGAGCAATGGACTGTTGAGGAGATGATTGCTATTCTTGCCAAGGAAGAGGATAACATGAAAAATGGTAGGGCAAGAAGTTTCACCATGATGACAAACCACAACAATTCTCAAAAGAGAAAGTTCACTTCTAATAGCTCAAGTGACCAAAAGCTTTTCAAGAAGAAAGTTGTTAGTGATAAAGGAAATGAACAGACGGGCTCATCTTCTATTATTCAGAAGAATAAATTTTTTAAAAGGAAGTATAAGTTTTGTCAGAACTTTGGGCACAAGAAAGCTAATTATTGAAAGCTCAAAGCTCACATAGAGAAGAAAGGTAATTGTCTTGTGATGGTTTGTTTATAGTCTAATATTATTCATGTGCCCTTAAATACTTGGTGTTTAGATATTAAAGCAACAATTCACATTATAAACTCCTTGCAAAAATTGACAAGTTGAACAAGGCCGACTAGTTTTGCGTAACATGTGTACATGGGAGACGATACCAAAGTCCAAGTTAAATTTTTGGGGACAGTTAGATTATAGTTAGATACAGGACATCTTTTGGAGTTAAATAATGTCGCTTATATTTACCCTTTATTAAGAGGAATTTTATTTTTGTATCTATTTTGGATAGACTAGGTTATAGTCTTCTTTTTGGAACTAAAAAATTGACTTTGTATTACGACTCACTTTTTGTAAGAAATGGAATTTTATTTGAAAATTTACATAAACTTGAGTTGAATGATGTTATTACTGTTGCTTCTTCCTCTTCTCTTAATATTATTATTGGTTTCAAACGTATGAGGTTGGATTTGAGATTTTCTATATTATGGCACAAAAGTTTAGGCCATATTTGTAGAGACAAAATGGAGAGATTGGTAAAAGATTGTGTACTTCAAGATTTTGATTTTTTAGATTTTAGTGCCTATGTTGATTATATTAAAGGAAAGTTGATCGCCAATGTTAGAAAAAGAAAAATAGATAGGTGTATAGCATTGTTGGAGTTGATTCATATTGATTTATGTGGACTATTTATTTCACCTGCTATGGGTAGTTATAAATATTTCATCACTTTTATTGATGTTTTTTCCTAGCACGGTCATGTGGAGCTCATTCGTGAAAAGCTGAATCTTTGGATGCGTTTAAGATTTTCAAGACAAATGTTGAGCTTCAAAAGAGGAAGACAATCAAGGAAGCTAATTTTGACAGAGGTGGAGAGTATTATGGGCGTTATGATGAGAGTGGAAGGAATTTTGGGCCTTTTGCTAAATACTTGCAAGAATGTGGTATTGAAGCAAAATATACAATACCAGGAATACTTCATCATAATGGAATCGCTGAAGGAAGAAACTGCACGCTCCTTAACATGTTGTGGTGCATGTTAATTCATTATAGATTACTAGATTTTTTGTGGGGTGAGGCATTGAAGACAACCACTTATATCTTGAATTAAGTACCTAGCAAGTCAGTCCTAAAGACTCCATATGAGTTATGGTCAAGTAAAAAACCAAGCTTGCGCCATTTTCATGTTTGGGAATGCAAAGCAGAAGTAAAGCCTTATAATCCACAATTTAAGAAGCTTGATTTGAAAACTATTAGTGGCTACCTTATAGGCTACACTGTTAGATCAAGGGGTTCTAGGTTCTATTGTGTAACACCCCACTCCCGCTGAACTCGAACCTGATATCGATAGTAATATCCGAATTCGTACCCCGCGAGAGTGGTGTGTCACATCACTAAACAATTAAATGTCGGTATGTATTTTTTTTAACCATAACATAAAGAACAGAAAATCAGTAACCATTTGATACAAAATAATGTAATCAACAAAAACTTTTA
>JANQBM010000220.1:31909267-31928012 GCA_025594535.1 Erythroxylum domingense
CAAAGGATTAAAAATGGGCTTACCTTGAATCTTCACCAAACAAAGAGATGTTTGGCTCAAATGGAAGCTCTTCTCTTTCTCTTTCTTTTTCTCTTCTTGAATACCCTCAAAATCACTTTTAAAAACTAAGAAAAGACGAAACCTTAGCTTGTCTTCTTTCTTTTTCTCTCATATGGCCAAAACTCTCTCACTCTTCTTTCTCATTTTCGTTTGCACTCCTTCTTTCCCTTCATTCACGTTTTTTCTTCATTTAATAACCAAGACAACATTTTCCTCTTCCAATTCTACCCTTAATTAATGAGTGCTAAATGTCCACTTTACCCTTCCTTTAATGCTTCATGGCTTTTATACTTAAGTGACATGCCATAATTGCCCTTAATACATTCCTACTGCTTTAATTTAACTAACCAGTGTAATAAAATGCTACTAACACTAAAATAAATAATTAAACTCTAATAATAATTCTATCATGACCTCATAATTCATTTAAATCATGCTTAACTCAACAAAAGAATTGGGTGGCCAATAGGTTTTGTGTTGTTCTTTGGAATTTTACCTCTAACAATAATTGATGAGTTTTTAGGCTGGGGATTAATATTCTGAGTATTTATGTTTAGGAATTGTTTAAATTGAAACATAAATATTTGATCTTCAATGTGATTAATTCAGACTTAGGATTAACATAAAAAATTCACGTAATTGATATGACAATTCTTTGCATAATAAACCCCTAGGATAGTATATAGGATGGAAACTCGTGATGCAACTTTCATGACGCTTATCGATGAAAAATTTCACAAGCCTAGAAGTCACAGTGAGAACATGCTTTCTCGATTCATCTGGTCTAACATTGTCACATACCATAGTTCTTGTTTAAAATCAACCTTTGGAAATGAACTTATAGGTGTTTAATTCAAACTTAGTATTAATATATGTAAACAAAAAATTTGCTTTGATCGTTTTGAGGAAACTGAATTTATTTATTATAAAACAATTTCCACTCTTTTTATTTTAATAAAAAGTTAATAAAATAATCTGTAGGTGCTTATTTTTTATACTTCTTAATGTCTCTTCTTACAAGATATTAGTTGACAAATTGCTTTATCTGACTCGTACTTGCAATTGTTGTCTACCAATTAAGTCAATATATCAATAAGCCAAGTACAATTCATTTCTATACTGCTTATAGGGTACTAAGATATATTAAGGATAATAAAGATCAAAGCCTTATCTTTCCTTCTAATTCTTCTATGAAGTTGTAAGGTTCTTATAACTTAGAATGGCATGATTGTCCAATCACTAAGGAGGAATTGGTTGTGATTGAGTTTTCTAATTATGAAATCATATGATGGGATTGGTTGGTTTCATTTTGGAGGGGAAATTGTCACAAACCCTTAAAAACTTAGGGGAAATGAGGGATCTAATGATGTGTAAAGTAAAAATTAAATGTTTTATAATATTAATATGGATACTACCATAACGATTATTATATCTAACTATGAAATCACTTCTTTAAATAATAGTTTTTCATAAATGAGTAATTGTTGATAGATCTTGGACGTATAGACAATTAACATTCGATGGTTTCATGAATCCCGAGTTTGTTGAGGGAGTTCAAGTTTTTATTGACTATAAATGTTCTCAACCTACATATATGAATGGTCCAAAGATCATTAGTCCTTGTAAAAGGTGTAAACAAATTCGTTTTCTTCCTGTTGATGAAGTGAATCTCCATTTTTTCCTAATTATTTTGGGTGGACATCATATAGGGAGCCATTAATTTGTAGCACCTAAAGGGGTAATGAAGTAAACTCATCAATAAATATGGATGGGTTTGAAGGGGAACTGGATTTATAACAAATAATATGGGTGCAACTGAAAATTCTTACATCCAAATAGTTTTTGATGCAGTCGGTTATATTTTTCAAGAAAATATAGAAAATCTTGAAGAAGAACTGTAAAAAAACTTTTTGACTTACTAAAATTAGTTGACCACGAATTATGTCCAAATTGTGAGACCATGACTCAATTATCTTCATTTGCTTGAATATTGAACATAAAGTCTAAAGGGCATATTTTTTAATCTAAGTTTTGATAAAATTCTTTCTTATTATAGTGAATTATTGTCTGCTGATCATACAATGGTTAATAATTTTTACAATATGAAGAAACTTATTAGGGGTCTTGATTTGCTAGTTGAAAAATTGATTATTGCAAAATGGGATGTATGTTGTTTTGGGGAGATGATGTGGAATCACAAGAATGTAAATTTTTTGGTCAATCTAGATTTAAACCTAGAACGCGTACTATGAAACAAAAATTAGTACCTTAGAAGTGGATGTATTATTTCCTGCTAACTTTGAGACTTCAAAGACCATATGCCTCTGATGTTACTGCATCTCACATGAGATGGAGTAATAATCATGAACAAGAAGATGGAATAATGAGCCATCCATCGGATCACTCACATGACAACATTTCAATAACACCTATTATGAGTTTGCAGTTGAAAGTCGAAACGTTAGGTTGGGATTGTCGATAGATATATTCCAACCTTTTGGTCAATCTGGCCAACAAGATTCATCATGACCAATCATAATTTTCCTCCATAGATGTGTATGAATGAGGCATATTTGTTCTTAATGGTGATTGTGCCAGAGCCTACAAATCTAAAGCATAAATTTGATGTATTCTTACAATCATTGGTATTTGAATTGCATCATCTTTAGGAATTTGGTGTGGTGACATATGATGTGTCTCTTAAACAAAAATTTTTGTTGAGAGCAACTTTGATGTAGAATATTAGTGATTTCCCTATGTATACTATATTGTCTGGATGGAGCACAGTAAGGAAATTGGCTTGTCCTTATTGTGGCAATGATTTTGATGCGCTTTATTTTCCTCCAGATCATATATTTAGACATAATAAACAAAAGTTCATTAAGAATAAGATGGTGCATACCCCTCCTCCCCTCACAAATCTAGTGTAGGGATATTGCAGGAGATTGATAAATTATGATTGCTGAAGGTTATAGAACTTGAAGCTAAAGAAGTTAATAAAAACATTAGTAAAAAATTGGTTTGGAGAAAATGAAGTATCTTTTAGGACTTGCCATATTAGAAAATTAATTTCATACATAATAAGCTGATGAGATGCATATTGAAAAAAATATTTCTGAAAATTTGTTCAACACCACAATGAACATTGAAGGAAGGATAAAGGACAATGCAACATCATGAGCTGATTTGAAATTTTTTTGTAGAAGGAATGAGTTAGATAAAGATCTTCGCACTGGTAAATATCCAAAAGCATGTTACACTTTGGACAAAAATCAAAAGAAAATTTTGTATGAATGATTGAAAAATCTAAAGTTTCTCGATAGTTATGTTTCAAACTTAGCAAGGTGTGTAGACATGAGGAAGTATAAATTATTTGGGATGAAAAGTTATGATTGTCATGTGTTTATGCAAAGGCTAATTCCAATTGCATTTTTGGAGTTGTTATGGAATAAAGTTTACGAAGCTATAACAAAATTAAGTTTGTTTTTCAAAAACTTAACATCATCTGAAATAAGGTTGGTTGAAATGGAAAAAATAAAAAGGAAAATTCCAATTATCTTGTGCAAATTAGAAGGGATTTTCCCTCCAAGCTTCTTTGACTATATGGAGTATCTACCTGTACATTTAGCACATAAGGCTAAACTTGCTGGTTCAGTTCAATATCGATGGATGTATCTATTTGAGAGATAATTGTAGTTAATATTAAATAAAAGCTATGGCATTTCTTAATCACAGAATTGTAATAACCCTATATTTAATGTAGGTATTTGCATTACTTGAAGAAAAATGTATAAAACAAGGCTAAAGTTGAAGGTTCGATATGTAATGCTTATTTACTGGAGAAAACAAGTACACTTTCTTCACATTATTTTGAGCAGCATGTGCACATAAGAGAAAGAAAAATTCCTCGTAATGACGATGAGGGAGAAACAGGTGATATTGATGATAACCTATCCATTTTCATATATCCTAGAAGAACATATGGACGATAAATAAGAAAAATGTTAATAGAAGAAGAAATAAAGGCTGCTTATGGTTACATTTTATAGAATTATCAAGAGGTTCAACAATTCTTGTAGTAAGTTTAAGTTGATTTTGACATTGATTATTTGATTTTTTGAAGTTAGTGATGTTCACAACTAAAATACATAATAATGCTTTTAGATTACACAAGGAATACTTACGCGAGCTTATGCCCAAAAAATACAGGATGTTATCAATAAAGAAGTTGAAAGATGGTTCGAGAAATATGTAAGTTTTCACTTACAATAATTGAAATGGTTGAACTATCAAATCAAAGTGTTTAAATGAAATTATACTATTTAATATGATTTTTTTGTAGGTCTTAGAAAATTCAATAAAGAACAAGTTCATATGTGATCTTATGAAAGGATCTTTGCGAACTGTTAAATCGTATCCGGTGTATTTTATTAATGGATACAAATTTCATACAAAATATTATGGTCATAGTATGACAACAATAAATAGTGGGATTTACATACAGGGAGAATTGATGGATTACTATGGTAAAATTATTGAGATAGTTGAAATTGAGTACCTTGCATTACCAATAAAACAGATTGTGATATTTAAGTGTGACTAGTTTGATCTAACTCTTAATGTTGGAACAAAAGTGCACAACCGATACATTCTAGTTGAAACCAACTAATGAAGAAGATTTAGACAATTTGAACCTTTCGTTTTGGCAATGCAATGATCCAGGTGTATTATGTCTCTTTTCCTAGCTTACAACAAAATTAGTCAGATTGGTTAGTCGTTTGTAAAGTAAAATCTAGAGGTGTTTTTGAATTACATGAAAAAGGAGAAAATAAGAGAATTGAAAGTGAAACATTTCTGGAGGATGTTTATGAAATAAATGCATATGTAACATATGCCGAGAATGAACCTTTGAATGATCCAAATAATAAATATGTTGAAATTTTATCTGGAAAGGATAAGGAGGGTGAGAGATCTGAAAAGGAGCTTGAGTTTGATTCTAATTCTTAAAAAAAACAATGATGATGATTTTGATTTACAATTAAGTGATGATAGAGATTAATTTGTATTTATAATAGAATAATAGATGAATAAATATATTATTGCATCAATAATATATTGTTATATATTTAATTTATATTGTTCTATTACTAGAATATTCAATAAAATATATATTTTAGGTTAAAAATATGTCACAAAGGAGAAAACAGGAAATGATGCTGCCAAGGGTCAGGCTACCAACATTTGGACGAGCCAGTGTAATTCCAAGTAAAGGATCACATTATGCTCCAGCTATAGAATTAGGTGTTGTACCTCTAGCTACTATCCATTCAAATGAGGCATCACCTTCCCAACCTATAATCCTTATACAGTCACCTTTTGTACATGTTGCTACACCATCTAGCAACCCTGCTACACCATCCATGACTCCTATACCAATAAAGATATCAGGGGAAAATGTTGCAAATGAAGGAGGTGACCTCCAGCTTGGAGCTAAGGGAGTTGATAAAAGAACTTACATCATAATTATTAACAATTTGTGAGTGAAATTGTAAAAATTTCATAATACAACCACCATAGGTTTTTACTGAAGTTATAGGTTTTAAGTTGAAAATGTTCTAAAATAGTTATATATTACGTTGGTTCCGTCTAGAACGTGCTCCAGAAATATCTCATCAAAGTTACAGGAGAAGATAGATCTTAAGGGTTATATGTGGAAAAATATCTCTCAGGTGACAAAATTTTTTTATGATCATGAGTTTGAGGTACAAAAAAATATTCTTTTGTATTTTTATTTTATCCAATTTTATACATTAATTAGATAAATAATGTAGTTTATAAGTACTTAAGGTATTTTTTTCATAAAGAATTTTTTCAGGATTCAAAATTTGAAGCTGTAATTTATAATGTATGGGAGAGGCAAGCTCGTACATATTATAGAGACTTTCTTGGTTCAATACAAGAATGGTGTACAACCTCCTTATATATCTGAAGAAATATGGAGTCGTTGGTAGCAATATTAGACATCACCCGAGACAATGTCCATTTCAGAGCGTAATTTTACAAATAGATATAAAGGACTAGAGGGAGAGAGTCTACCCGTATATACCGGAGGATCTATAACCCACCAAGAGCAGGCAGAGAAACTTGTAAGTATCTAAACTTTACACTTATATTTTGATGTATGAAATTTGATTTCAATGCAATTTGATGTATAAAATTTAAAATGAAAATATATGTGTATTATGGAGGATGATAATGTTATAAATGTCTGGTGCCTTTAATGACTATGTTGTTGAATAAATTTTTATAGAGGAAACTCTGTCGAAATTTCTACAAATTGTAGTTCACTTATAACACCTTATTCTGATGCAAGAAAAGTCTATGAGCAAGAAGTTTACATCATGTCAGCTCTTTTTGCACATCCACACTAAGAAGCATGATGGTGTGACCTTCATCAACACTCGATGTAGAGAGTTTAATGTATTTAAATTTATACTTTGATATGAATTCTTAATTTACAGTTATTTTCAACATACTTATTATTGTACATTATAATTTTTATTATCAATCAGGATAATTTTTACTTTATATTATTATTCAACTTATTGTTTAGAGAAATTAAATGTAGAAAAAATCAAAAGATTATTAACAAAAAACTCGAGAAGGAAATGAGAAATAGTGGTTGAAATTACCATAGGTAAATTTAGCGGCAGATATTATTTGCTTGTAAGTATAAGTTACTGACGAAATTTCTGTCGATAAATTTAGCAATGGACATTGTAATTTTGTCGGTAATTTACCGACAAACAAACAACTTCCAATCGCTAAATTTTCTCTGACAAAATTGCAATGTCTGTTGCCACTGACAGAATTAGAATGTTCTGTAGATAAAATTTATCGATGGACATTGGTAATTCTATCGTTAAATTTAATGAAGGAATTAAAATATTTAGCGACGGATTCCAAAAATCCATTGTTAAATTTTACCTACGGCTACTTCTCCGATGACTCGTTTCGTCAGTAATTTCCATCGCCAAATTCATTTGTCGACAAAAGATCTTTATTTTTTGTTGGTAATTTCCATCCCTAAAACCAATTTCTTTTATATTGATTCTGAGTAATAATAAGCTAAGTAGAGTGGCTGGAGGATTCTGTAACATCAGACATAGATGTCTTAAAGAGATGGCGCCTAGGGTTTATTCTTGTTCTGGGATCTCTGATACTATATAGAAAATAGAACCTAAACAAATGAATAGGTATTGCCCACTCTTTCGCTTTACAGTGCTTCATAATATATAGACTATATATGTTTCTATTATAGGAATTTATAGTTGTACATGACATGGTCCTAATCTGATTTAGCTAACTTATAGGAACCAAATATTCACCAAGAATATCTCAACAATATAGATCCCTAAACAAGAATATAACTAGATTATTAAAAATAACACAATAGCTCAATCTAAAATCTTTATAAATTATGTTTTATATATACTGCTCAAGTTGTAGTACAACGGATTGATGAATTGGCTATTTTTTTCTTGAGACGATTCTAAAATCGTCGACAAAACAACCATTTAGCGATGATTTACACATTCGTCGCTATAAGTAAATGATTTTACAATCTTTAACAGAAATGTCAAAAAAAGGTAAATATTTTACAACGATTATTCTTTACCTTCGATATAACAATAGGTTTTAACGATACTTCTATAATTTCATCGCCTAAACTTAACTATTTTGCGATGAACAACAGTAACGTCAGCAGATGTTGGGGAAATCAATTTAATTAACGTCGATTATGGTAAAGCGTTGTCAATAGTTCCAACAAGTAGCGAGTAAAAATACTCTGCGTCGCCAAGTACGTATATTTTTTTGCGACGATTGATGTAATCATCGTAAATTGGTCTTACAAACATAACATTGAGCGAAGTTAGAGGAAACAGTCACAGAATGTAAGGTTTTTGTGATAATTTGTGTCTTTCGTCGGAAACATTTGGCGACGACGTATGGAATCATCGCGGATGTTTGAACATCTGGCGAGTATTTGTTTTATATGTCGTGATATGGTTAGGATATTGCGGCGATTATATGTTTCGTCACGAAAAGTGAAAATCAAATATTTAAAAGATAGTTTGTAATGATTTTTATGTACTTAATAATCGTAGTTAAGGGTTATTCTAATTGACAATTTTATGATCTATCGTAGTTAAGATATCTTTTGTTGAGAAGTTGTTTTCGATGTTTAAAGCATATTATTGAAAAACACATAGTAGGTTATTTAAAACATAAAAAGTAAATACATTATGGACATTAAAATATTTACGAACCAAAGATTTTAAATTTAATAAGATAAAAATCATAAATTTAAGTTAACAAGTAGTGTTAATCACTAATATTTAGTAAAATTAAAAAAGTATTTATAAAAATTATGGAAATGGTATCAATATAATATAATATAATAATATATGGTCAGTACTACAAGGTTTTAATTAGAAGTTTAACAATTCTTACAAACATAGAACAATAACAATAGTACGCAACCTTACCTGTAATTAGTAAAGAGGTTGTTTTAAAAATTGTTACAGACAGAACAATAAATAAAGTTTGAAGTTGATTCTAGCTGATACCATTGATAAATGACAATGATATAATTATTTTTTTGGATTACAAGTGACATGAAAGTCAGTAAACTTAAAGGAGTTCCCTATGTCTGGATTCCTAAGAAGAGTTCTTACACATTTAAAGGCACCAATTGAAATAGTGAAAGATCTCCCCTCAGGTGTAGGGTTGTTGACACCGTCTTCTAGCAACTTCTTTACTATAGTTAAACTTCTAGAGGATACAGTGAATAAGTCCCCAGATTTAGTATGGAAGACAACTTGATCAAATGAATTGCCAATATCATGCGTTTCACCTAAAACACAATCAGTATAGAATTTATTTAGGTAGTTTAGTTAAACCGTATAACGAACCCAAATTGGAACACATGCATACCTAATTTACCACACATAGTCATTGGAATCGACAAATTTTTCATATCGACCAATTTTCCTAATCCTTTACAGATCATTGTGACATCGCCCGTGCTTCCATTTCCATCTATGTTCTCTTGAAGATTGAAGAAAGTTTAACACAACATATAGTATATAAAATCAAATGTTCATATATATAATAACTTCATAATAGGAAATGAGATATAGATAATAAGGAAAGTGAGTTAGTTCGGATGATACTCAAAACCTGATTATTAGTGTATGAAGAGACGGTTTGTTCTACATTGGTTTTTTATTCATGTGGGACAATTTTGCCACATTCCTCCAAATGGAATGGATTTCCACTATCGGAAACTACTCACTACATCAGCATTCCTCGATGAATTATATTAAGAGTTATATTTTGCAGAAGTGAATTTAGAATGAAATTTAATATATTTAATGGAATTTTCGATAATAAGTGAAAGTACTACATTTTAGTAGTTATACATCTTCAATCTGCCTAATGAGATGAAAGTTACCCTTATTAAAATAAAAGTAATCCATTTGCCCTCTATATCATATCTATATTTTAGAATTGAAAGTAGATTACATATGACCATGTTCTTGATGTACAGAAATGTAGTATTATCTATATAGGCTTATATTACTATTATTACAAAAAAGAGTTAAATATTGTTTCAGACATTTCATCAAATAGTTTGCAAGCTTTCCTGAAAGAAGTGTTACAGTTCATAAAAAGAAGTCAACCCATATATAACCAACAAAGGAAGATGAAAAATCATATTCGAAACATAACCACAAACACAACCCATACAACAAATGCAGAAAAAAGAACTCACAATAAACACCTAAAGGTATAATTAAAACCCAATACAAGATGGGGGGTTTCAACCAACACAGTTAAGTAAGCTTCTTTGACGGTGACAACCACAATATATGAGACAAGCATAAGAGAGACGGGACAATGGTTATTGGACTGTCAAATGTAGACGAATGATGACGGATAACATGAAAATGAAGAGAGGTTTGTTATGGTAGTGATAAAAATCTAATACAAAATGACGTTGTTTCTTGTCTCGTATGATATTGTTTTTTATTTTGTTGGAAGAAATATAGTACAATCTTACTAGTAACAAAAAAACCATTGCCAATTTGATTAACTGAACAAATTTGATAATACATTAAGTTAATAACCATATATAATGATGATGTGATGATGATGATGATGATAATAATAATAATAATAATAATAATAATAATAATAATAATAATAATAATAGCAATTTATTAGAAATAACTTGGAAAATATTTGATTTTGTGAACATATTTAACCCTTTATATACCTTTTATTAATCATTTTAGCAAAATAAAAAATTGTTTGAAAATTTGCATCAAACTTCTTCTATACACTATGTACCAATGGATATTTGGACCAAGAGGTTTAAATAGATTAAGTTAACTTATAAGAAATAAAAGGTAGGCGAGAAAACATGTTCTAAAATTAAGATAACCCATTGAAGACGATAGCTAATGTTTCATCTACGAGACATGTTTGGATTTATAGAGATAACAATAATAGCAGTTTAATTATAAATTATTTCCAATTTATTAGAAAATGGTAATCAACATTATTAGTTAATAATTTCTAATATTTGATGTTAATGTTGTTGATTGCATAATTGTATAACAAATTTAGTTAACAAATTTGATTGTAGTATAAAGTTTTTATTAATCATTTTAGCAAAAAGAAAAATTGTATTAAAAGGCTTAGTATTGGCGATTATTTATCAATTTAGTAGCAAAATGTTGTACAATTTGTGATGCTATTTGATTTTCGTAGCAAACGTTTAACGTTTGGCAACGAATCTAGTACTGAATCAGAAATTTTTTTTTGACTGAGATGACTTCATTTGTAGGTCCTAGCATTTGTTTAAACACAGATGCACCAACCATCCTTTTTCCCCCTTTTTGACGTATCAGCCCCCTTCTCCTTTGTTTTTTCAAAACCCACGTTGCGTACCTTCATTTTTGCCCTATTTTCTCCTCTATCTTCTACACTGTGAATGAATCTTCTCCCTACGCTTGCTCTCTTCACTTGGTGAGTAGTGTTGACCTTTTTATTTTGTTGTGTCATTGAAGTCAAAAAAAATATGACAGTTTTGTGTTATGTTTTGAGTTTGTTGTCGATTTGTTTGCATTTAATGGTGATGATAATGGTTGAGTTGTGCAGAAGTTGTGTTATTGTTGTTGAAGAAAAGGAAAACAGATGTTTTTGATTGTGTTCTTGAGTTGAAATTTACTTGCCCATAAGGTGCTCGACAAAAGTCTTGATTGTGTTTTGAATTTGTGATGTACTTTTTCAAGATTTTGTTATGTTAAAAATTAAATTATAATTTATATTTTCAATGGTTGTTGCTAAGTACTTGTACAAAATAAATTAAAACATGTTTTGGAAGCTTGGAAATTTAAAGCCATTAAATTGAGAAGCAAAGTAAACCGAGGGAAGTCCCTGCATTTCCATCTAAGTGTTAAAGATCTCTTAAAGAAGTTTAAGAATAAATCTACACTTATAACTTCCTTTGTCTTCAACCTTCTCAGGAACCAAATAGTGTTGGAAAAATGTTAGAATACAATTCGTCCAACACTAAAAAAAAAAGGATATCCGTATAACCCTACAAATGTTATAATCCTTGAACTATTTTAAAACAACAAAAAAAATTTTGATACAATGTCCTTGGTCTAGATGTTATATATTAGACTTTTAGTAAAAGCATTCAAGATTTGAGTCTAAGGCCAACAAAACAATAACCAAACTTTAAGCATCTTATTGGAAACTGCAAATTCAGTTTAATATGTTAAAAATCTACTAACTCATAACAAAAATGAACATTTTATCATGATACCAAATCATATGTACAAGAATTGATCATTTGATTATAAAGAATTAATAAGTAAGTTAAAAAAATTTATAGTACTATAAAGAAGAAAATTGTTTAATGATTTATGATGTTTTATATAACAATATGAATGTATTGTCCCTCGTAGCCTTTTAATTAATCATATTGTATTATATTAAATACGAATTTGTTTTCCCGCAGGCTATAATATGTGTTTTAGACCATCGATAACCCACCAACCTTGTCATTCTTCTTTATACTTTGTGGTTATCCATCCATCCAAATAAGTGCACCAAATAATGTCCATATATATTTGATTTAATAGTACATGAGTTTTATCTCGAGTTTTGTATGATTGCAATTAAGTTATGTGTTGTGGTTTGCAATATTCTTAGAAACATAGGATGGTATATAGGCTAAAAATTGGTGATGCAGCTTCGATGATGCTTATCGGTAAAAAATTTCATGAGTCTAAGAGCAATAGCGAGAAATCCCATTCTCGATTCATAGGTGGAAACAACATCATGTACCTTATTGTTTCTTTTCTTCCAAAATTTGTTTGTATAATCTTTAACCAGGATGTGTTATGGTTTTGTGTTAATGCAAATGATGTGTTAGTTTTGTGTAATGGTTTGCAATATTCTTAGAAACATAGGATGGTATATAGGCTGGAAACCGATGATACAGATCCGATGTGGCTTATCGGTGAAAAATTTCACGAGCCTAGGAGCGACAACAAGAAATCCCTTTCTCGATTCATAGATGGAAGCAACACCACATACCTTAGTGTTTCTTTTCTTCCAAACTTTGTTTGTATAATCTTCAACCAGGATGTATTATGGTTTTGTGTTAATGCAAATGATATATTAGTTTTGTGTAATGGTTTGCAGTATTCTTAGAAACATAGGATGGTATATAGGCTGAAAATCGGTGATGCAGCTTTGATGAAGCTTATCGGTGAAAATTTTCACGAGCCTAGGAGCGACAGCAAAAAGTTCTTTCTCGATTCACAGGTGGAAACAACGTCACATACCCTAATTATTAGTAACTTTTATTGTAACGTAAAATTGAAAAAGAAATGCATTTAATAATTTAGTTATCTTCTTTTATTGTATAGCTACATGGATAAAAGTTGGATGTCTCATAAAAAATGGTCCACTAAATATGTAAAATGAGTTAAGAGTTTTATGCAATTTATACAACATCAAAGGGGTGATGAATGTCGTATTTGTTGTCCTTGCATTGATTGCTTAAATGTTGACTTTCAAAGTCAAGATGTGGTATATAATCACTTACTAATCTAAGGCATAGATAAATTCTATAGTCTGTGACTTTATCATAGTGAACGTAAGAAAGCAAGTTGTAGTAGAAGTGGTGGTACAAGTTATGATGATAGTAACAATAATGATGTTAATGATTATGATGTTAATGATGATGGTGATGATGGGACTGACGAGATGTTAGATGATTATGGGAATTATATGGAGATTATGAATGAAACAGGTATGCCTAACATAATTGATAGCATTATAAAAGATAATTTTAATGCGTTATTAAAAGTTGCTCAAGAAGAATTATATGCAGGGTGTTTAAATTTATCACAATTATCTTTTTTTGTAAAGTTATTGCATTTGAAGATCTATAATAAATGGAGTAATAAGTCTTTTGACATGTTAATTGACTTACTAAGAGATGCATTACCTGTTAGATATAAATTGCCAAAATCTTACTATGATGCAAAGAAAATGTTAAAGGACCTTAGATTAGGATTTATTTCAATTCATGCATGTAAGTATGATTGTGTTATATTTTGGAAGGAAAGTAAAGTTGCTCAGGAGTGTCCGATTTGTGGTACATCAAGGTGGCAAGTGGATGATGGGAGAGAAAAAAAATACCGAATACAATCCTTCAATACTTTCCTATTAAACCATGACTACAAAGACTTTTATGTTAAAAAAATAGTCATAGATATAAGGTTTCATAAAGAGAAACGCATTGATGATAACATTATGCATCATCTAGTAGACTTAATGGCATGGAAAGAATTTAATAGAAAGTGTCCATGGTTTGTAAAGGATTGTTGTAATGTTTGACTTAGATTGGCCTCAGATGGATTTAATCCTTTCAGTAATATGAGTACTTTATACAACATGTAGCCGATTATTCTAGTGCCATACAATTTACCTCCATGGAAGTATATAGAGGAGCCTTTTATGTTATTATCTTTGCTTATTCCAAGACCTACTGTTCTTGGTAAGGATATGGATGTATACATGTAACTATTAATTGATGACTTAAACGATCTATGGGAATTTGGATTACAAACTTTTGATGTTGTTCAAGGTGAAACATTTATAATGCATGCCACTGTTTTGTGGACTATAAATGATTTCCCAACTTATGGGAATTTGTTTGGGTGGAGCACTAAAGTGTATATGGCTTGTCCTGTGTGTAACCATTAAACTTATTCATTGAGGCTACAAAGTAAAATATGTTATACGGGTCATCATCGTTATTTAGAACATGGGTATAGATGGCAAAGAAGTAAATTGTTTAATGGCAAAGTAGAATTGGGTGAAGCTCTGTTGCAGTTGTCTAGTGATGGTATTGTTTACTAGCTATCACATTTGGGTGACATTACGCCTGGCAAACACCCAAGTAATAGAAAGCGAAAGAGAAATGATGTTGAACTCAATTTGACTAAAGAAACATATTTTTCAATTTGGCATATTGGAAGGAATTACTATTGAGGCATAATCTTGATGTGATGCATATTGAAAAAATTATTTTAGAAACTGTGATGGGAATTGATATGAAATCAAAAGACACAATAAGGCTAGACTTAACTTGGATAACATGTCATGCATTATTCCCTTGCTTGTTATAACATGTCAAAAAGGAGAAAAAAATCTTTTTGTCAGTTTCTTCAATCAACAAAGTTTCCTGATGGGTATGCATCAAATATAGGTCATTGTATAAATGTTAAATAGGGAAAAGTATCAAGGTTGAAAAGTCATGATTGTCATGTACTTTTGCAACAATTACTTCCTATTGGAATACGTGGGTGTTTGTCGAAGGATGTGTCCTTAACTTTGGGTCAATTGAGAGAGTTTTTTAAGCAATTATGTTGCAAGACACTTAAATTTGAAGAGCTTGACAAAATGGAAAATGACATAGTTTTGATTCTATGTAAACTTGAATTAGTATTCCCTTAGTCATTTTTTGATGTAATGGTTCATTTGGCAATTCACTTACCATATGAAACAAAACTCTGTGGACCAGTTCAATTTCAATGGATGTTCTCGATTGAAAGGTAATTCATATTAAATTTTAATATTTTAAGTTCTGTGATTGTAGGTTGTCAATTCCTAATATTTTATATTTTGTTCAGGTTTTTATGCTCTATTAAGCGCTATGTATATAATAGAGCTCGACCTGAAGGATCAATTGGGAAGGCTTATATAGCAAATGAATGCTTGACATTTTGTTCAATGTACTTAAGTGATGTGAAGACAAGGTTTAATATATCAGAACATAACTTTGATTTTGATGAAGAGGGTAGGTTATCAATTTTCTCCCAAAAAGTAAGGCCACTTAGTGTGAGTAAAGACGAATTCCAAATTGCTCATTGGTATATTTTAAACAATTTCGAGAAAGTCGATATATATGTGGAGTATGTCTATTACTTTTGATTCAAACAATCATAATCCAATACTTGTGTTTGAATCTCATTTCCTCACTATCATTTACTTTTTAAATAGAGAGCGCAAAGAGTCCATTCGTAATAAAGGGATTATTAATGTTGAAGAAAGACATAAGCTGAAGTTTATATCATGGTTTAGAAATAGAGTAAGTTACATATTATAAACATATGACATTTTCTATGTCAAAATAACTTCTAATTTCATTTTGTCATACAGATGATACGATTACATAACCATAACGTGCAAGAAGCGACAATAACATTATATAGTTTGGCATGTGGACCTCATATTTGTGGGAAAAAATATACAGGTTGTATTGTTAATATGGTGAGATTTTATATACAAGATCGAGACAGTCGATTTAGAAGCCAAAATTATGGGGTTATTGTTGATGGATGTCATGGCGACGATTTTATTGACTTCTACGGTGTCATTTCTGAAATAATAGAGTTGCACTACACTAAGGATAAAAGTGTTGTTCTATTTAAGTGCAAATAGTTTAATCTTACTGACATGAAAGTGAACGGGAATATTACTAGCATCAATGTTAGTAAGATATGGTATGATAATGATCATTTTGTCCTTACAGGTCAAATGAAACAAGTTTTCTACCTCAATGATACTGTATTGAGTAGCAATTTAAAGGCTGTTCAAAAGTTTCAACATTGAAATATCTTCAATTTTGTGAAAGGGATAATGGCCAATTCAATGAGGATAAAGACGAGGTTTATCAAGAGATTGGATTAGAGTTCAATAATGAAGCCATTTGAATTAAAGATGTATATATATCATCATTTCATAGGAGAGATGTTGATTCTAACATAGTACAACTGGATGAAGTCCAAGCCACTTTTATCGTATAAACAGATGAAGACTATACTCAAGATGAATTAAATGATAATGATGATACTTTGGCCAAATATATTAGTGATAAAGAATCTAATGATAATATAATTAATGATGATGATTTTCAAAATCTTGATCATGATAATTGAATGTAAATAAATTGTTTATATTATTTGAAATGTTATGTTCATATTTGAATTGTTTATATTCTTTGAAATGTTATGTCCATATTTGAATTGATGTTTTACTTATGTTTATTCAAGATGAATCAATGCGTATTGTTGATGTTTTACTTACGTTTATGCGAAATGTTGGTGTTTAATTTATGTTTATGCTAAATGTTCAGTTTTGAATTGTGTTTGACTTATATTCATGTGGAATGTTGATGTTTGAGTAAAGGTTATGCATTATGTTGATATTTCATTTATAGATATTCAATATAATGGGACCTAGTAGAAACAAGAGAAAGAGGGTGACAACTACCGAAGATGTTCCTCCCCTACAACATCCAAATCAATCCGACCCTATCAATCAACAACCACCGATTTCATCCTCCAATGAAGGCAGTAACAACCTATATCTACCTCAACTAGTGCTGAGAGATCTTCAGGTTTGTTATTGTTAACCACCTATATTTACAGTTATGCTCAAATATATATTTACATATTAGATGTGTTTTTCCTTATCATTATTCTTTTGTTGTCAAATTCTAGTAATGACATAAGAAAAAGAGTTAGAGGGATCACTGAAGGATCTAAGTTGCAATGCATGAATATTTCAATGAACACCAAGTTGTCAGTGCATATTGACCCCGTGCAACGTCATCCTGTTGATAAAATTCAATCAAAAAATTTGTCCAGTAAGTTAGGAGTCATTGTTGAGAATGAATTGTCTTGCCTTCAGCATGCCAGGCAGTTGAAGGAAGACAACATGTTACATAATGTTTTGGACAAAGTTTCGGTAATTTTTCAATTCATTTTATTATATGCAATACAAGTTTACTTATTTAAAGAGTAAGTTAACTGATACGTGTTGTTCATAAATAAAGCTCAATATCCTCGATATCAAGAATCCTGAAGTTTCAAGCTGTGTCAGTACACTGTTGAAACAAAGAGCAAAGGATCATCATTATCGTCTTCATAAATACTACAAGTCTTTCCTTCAAATGAGGAGGCAAGGAGACATGTTTCAGAAAGGATGAGTCCAGAAAATTTGAGTAAAATATGTGATTATTGGGCCTCTGCGAAGGTTAAGGTTTGTCTTCTTTCTCTTCACATTTCCTTCCATTAATTTTGCTTTTGCATTTAATGACTTTCTTCTCTTTATTTAGGAAAAGTGTGAGAAAGTCAAGGTTAACAGAGCAAAAATGAAAACCCCTCATAATATCGGCTCCAAATCATTTGTTGTCATACGACAAGAATTTGTAAGTATAATATTTGGAAGTTATTATTTTATTAGTTAATACAATATAATCTATTATGTTTCAATTTTTTTAATTCATATAACAGAGTCTGACTCAATTGCATGAAGAAGAGTGTGATAGGATCACACTTTACAAGCTGACAAACTACAAGAAAGGTGAAGGCCGGATGTCTGAAAAGGTGCAAAATAATTATGTAAGTATAAAAATTTTAATTTTAGAGTTTATTTATTTATGTAATACTAAGTAATAATATTTAAATTACATCTCAATTTTATGTTTTAAATTGTAGAACAAGATGCAAGAGTTATTGCAGAGATCATTGTTTGACAGGAATGAGCCCAATGTGGATGACATTTGTAACAATATCCTTGGTACAAGATCAGGGTATATCAAAGGCCTTGAGCATGACCGTAAGCCAATTGGTTCTTCATCGTCACAACCAGCATATGTAACGACACTTCAAGGGAAAAATCGGTCGCTTAAGGCTCAGTTAGAATGTAATAAAGAAAATTTAAATCGTACTCAAGAAAAAATACAACGTAATGAGCAAAAACTAGACCATACTAAAAGAGAGTTAACCAAGCTTAAAAAGATTGTCAAACATGTAACACCCCATCACCCTAGGGTACGCACCGGGACTCCCGTAGGTCATTTCGACACATATCTTAAGATAAGGGAGCGCTACGTGCGATCACTACAGTACTCTACACGGCATCATACGAATTTGAATAATTAAAACAGTAATTATAAATCACAAGATTTTTAAAAACCTAATTCTTCCTCTTTTCATTACTCAAAAATACCAGTTTTATACAT
>JANQBM010000220.1:32027648-32042768 GCA_025594535.1 Erythroxylum domingense
TTGAGCATAACTCAACCAATGAAATGCACAGGGCAAGTCCTTAAAAGTCAAATTGTGATGAAAGATTAAGATGAGAGTTAACAGAGAAAAAGGAAATATGGATACCTCAACTTGTGGTGGGGAGGAAATCATCCAATCTTGAAATTTTCATGTTCATGAGTGGACATATGAGTTGTTTGCCTATTAAGGTGCCCGAAAATGACTTCCATGGTTGGTTGCTAGAGCAATCATCTACGGTTGAGAAAACAAATTAAAGGATATAAGACATAGACGTAGAAAAATGTCTTCTTTTAGTAGGGGTGACAATTTTTGGCCCATGAATTTAGATTTAGTTATTTTTAATGGACCAGGAGCTAAGTTCAGGCTCAGACAAATTCGAGGTCCAATTATTTTAAGCAAACAATATCGTTTTATTTAGAAGAATTGGATTTCGGATAAACTTGGATCCGGGCAACCCAGACCCTAATTTAATTAAAAAAATAAATTATTCTACATTTTTAATTTAAAAAAATATTTTTAAAAACTTGACGAGGGTTGGCCCATGGGCCAGCCCATTGTCATCTCTATCTCTTAGATTTTAGTTAAAAAATAATGATAAAATACACGTAGTATAAATCAATCTTTTAAAATTTGGAATGAAAATTAAATCAGTAAGATAATAGGTTTAAGGTTTCAAAGGTTCAACCGGTATTAGAACGTTATAAAATCCGATAAAAATTTAGTAAAATTTAAAAATTTGAAATATGATTAAAAGAAATTGTTCTTATCTATCAAAAAATTCGAAAATTTAATTAAAAAAGAATATTAATTGATTTATTTTGGTTCATAAGAACTTATTAATTTATAAAAAATTGATCGATTTTTAATAACAAAAGTTATTAAAGTAAATCAAACTAAAAAGTTAAAAACCGAACCAAAAAATTAATCGGTTCATGATTTTTATGATTAAACCGACATAACTAATTGAGTTTTTTTATCATTGATATAAACATCAAATGTATACTGATTAAACATCACTAATATGATAACATAACTCAATTTTTAAATTCAATATGAAAAAATTAAGTATAACTTAAATTAATAATTTAAGATAATTATTATAAATTTAAGTTAAATTTAATTAGTTCAATTCGAATTAAAGAGTTGGGTTAAATTATCATATAAATAACATTTTATTAGTCTATGTCTTTTTTTTTTGTGAACGGATAAACTCGCAGTCGTTATTCTTTTGGATTCGCACTGAGTAAATTTCTGGATTGACACAATAACCTGCAAATCATGCCAACCGAATATTTCGTATTAGGTAAGCCTTGTATAACAGGCTAAATCGAGGGAGTGTAGATAGAGAGATTTGAACACAAGATTTTTTTACCCCATACTCTCGCACTCCACCAACTCGGCCACCCTCTAGGGGTCTATATCTCGTGTTTATACGGCATGTATTTCTTAATTATTTTAATCTGAAGTCTTAAAAAAGAATTAAAAAATAAAATCTATTTTTTTTTTCAAGAATTTTAAAAATTAGGAGATTAGGTTTGTGTCTTTTACCCTAAGTTAAGATACGTACTTCACAGATTATTACGTATTTCTGAAATTTTATCTTTTATGTATCTGAAAAATGGCTGCCACAGGTCCGTCATCAAAAATACAAAAAGAGATCCACAACTTAATGTAATGCATGGACATGTACCTTCCTTTCACTTTTTTGAATTTTGTATCCTTTGAGCTCAATCAATGCAGGACTTTCAGGTCCATTCATGGCTATAGTTTTAAAGCTTGAAGATAAGACTAGTCTTTCAACTTCCTGAACAGCGACTGACCAATCCCTCCATAGGTCGTTTCAGGAGTCAGTACAAGCAAATACATTTCTTCTGTACATCTCAGAAATTTTCAGCTAACTTCCAAAACTTGAAGTCTGTAGAATGAAGACAAAGATATGATCATTTTCCATATTCGTGAATGCTTTGCATGTGAGACCTTGGAATTAAGTTCATTAGAGGACAAGATCAGGAACCATGCACCCAATTTAGCACATAGTCCAGAATTCTCAGATAGGGACTCGAGATCAACATATTTTGCCCGTATTATTAAACATCCCCAGATCCCGCGTTTAAGTGAGACTCTCACTTTGTTATTGTTATTTATACACTTAAAAAATAACAACTTTGAAGAAATTTTAGTAAAATCCTTGAGGATCAGATTATTCATCAACTTATGCAACATTGATTGAAGATCACAACTAATCACACAACTGCTCCAACTTTTCCCAGTAAACAAATCTTATATGATTAACCTTTTGATTCTATGTCCAAAAAATACACAGAAAATCCCATGACTTGAAATGTTGAAAACATTAACATCATACACACTTAACCTGTCTAAACAGACATGACAACTTTTACTTGGTGGAAACGAATTATTGGATTATGAACTGTAGAACATAAAAATCAAAGAAACAGAATATGAAGAGCACTTAATGGTAATAATCATGATTAGGCTTGCACTAAGCAATCAACCAAAGCATCAAGAAAGCGACCACTGCCACTGATGGCACAAAAAGTCTAAATCCGCATCAGTATCTGCACTGGAAAAGGTCAACAATGTATGACTTGAAGTCAAAAAGGAAATATAATTTATCCAGATAATCGTCAACTGGAACATTATGATACATATTGAATTACAGAGAACAGAGAGTTATCAGATAAAATAGCAAAAACCATATTCTTATTTCCTCCAATATCTGCAGAGCATTCAGAAATAAGAGAATACCCAAGATTGTAATCTGGCAGAAAGTCAAGATCCTGATACTTAAATGCCAATTTGAACTGTAACAGTTTTATAGATTTATATTCTTCAGGTATAAGTGCCAGAAGTTTGTCTGAGAACTTGATGCATATTAGACTTTTATGCAATACATATCTCTATGTGGTTCTATATTCTTCAGGTGCAGGTACTAAAGTTAGTATGAGAACTTGTGAGGCTGTAAAATCAGTAATCACCTTGAGGTGAGCACAAATTCCAAGTTGTTTCAGATTCGACAGTCACAGAACAGAGTAACACTTGAGAAACAACAAACTTCTATATCAATTTGATCACAATTCAGGATAATATAACGTGGATTTAGAACAACCAGGCCTAAACAAACATAAAGTAACAGACATTTTTCAATCAACCAAAACACTGATGAGGCAACCACATCTCAGTAAGCCCCAACCCAAGCCATCCTGTAAACCCATTCCTTCAACAATTTTTGCCTTTGTTTTCATCTGGACTTTTTGTCCCATTCTTCAAGTTTGATTGAAAGGAAAGTGATCTACTAGGTTCTGACTCTTGATTTCTCCATTGCCCTTGGAGCTGCACACCACAACATAAATTTTCAGATGATAGATCAGATCTCAAAAGAAATTAGCCTATAAAGATGTTTAGCAAAAGCCACTACAAATGTAAGCTGAAATAACAGCTCGCAGGAAGTCTTTTGGAACTTGGAACTAGTACGAAATCATCATTGTTCTAGTTAGCCTCAGGCATTCCGTAATTTTTTTCCATAAAATAAGGATTTTAAACCAAAGTTTTTCTCAAAAAATGCTGTGATTAAACTCTAGCAGTCACGTTCAGGCTTCAGGTCTCAGGCATAATACAAATCAGGGAGCGTTGAGGAAAATTGTTGAGTTCATGTACTCTCTTGATCAGATTATCATGTTGTTTCAAAATATTGAAACTAGCTGTTTATACACCAACATAGAGATTAGTCTACATACCTAAGCCAATGGCATTAGAGCTTTTCATAATTTTAAGCCTGGTGCAAGTTTCGATAAACATCCTGGTACAAAACCAAATGAGACTTAGAACAATGTAATAACAAGAATATAAAGGGCATTTTTCTTTCTTTTGGTTTAGGAAGAGAAACGGAGAGAAGTTGAATGTCTGCTGTTATTACAAAACATATGTAACAAAGAAAAGTTGCCAATTGTTCAACATCCAAAGACAAGAAGCAGTATAGCTGTATCCTTCAGAGTGACAGAAAAAAATTTTGCTCAAATTTATCCAAACCGAAGCTGGGCAAAGCAACACCAGTTACTGTCAACTGACAGGTTTTTATCTAATGAATAAAATATTAATGAATGGAAATTTCCCCGAAAACTATATTCAGGCGCACAAATGGGACCAATATGTGTATACATACAAAAAGGGAGAAAATCATCTCGACAATATTCAGGCAAAGAAATAGTGTCATTTCATCTCAGATACAAGGATATGCAGTATAATGAGTATTCTGAGAGGAACTCACGCAAAATATCATCGACCAAGAAGATACACAGCATTTCATGCATCAAATCACACAATAGACAACCACATATTCACTATACTTCTCAGTTTTCCCTCTACAACCTAAATAAGAATTTATCAAAAATGTATGTGCATCAAATAATCCTATGTTGTAATGATAACCATTGGATACAGGCTCAGAAAGGAAGTAAACGGACTCTACAAAGGGTGATAGACTAGCCATTAGTCTTTCTGTAATGACAACCAAAATCTATCAAAAACATGGAGATTTCAAAGCTCAGTTGGAATCAATTAATTGTTAACTATTTCTCATTGCTAGCTCTCACGTCCGGTTTCTACTACTCTTTTCTCCTTCTTGAATCATCCCTAACTTATATTTTGAACATGATAAGCAATTCATCCATTACACTTAGTCTAGGGAAAATGGAGACAAAGAATGTAGAAATAAGGCACAGTAAAAACTTACACCCATGGTACATCACCAACAAGCATCCAGTCACCATCCTTATCTTCATATGTAAGTACATATTCTGATCCATGGAGAAGATCGATCAATTTGCTCTCACTCAGCTTTTCCCTCCCTGGAGCTCCATGAGACCCACATTGACCTGAAATCACCAAGAAAATGTAGTAATCACATCCATGCAACACTATGTCTATTTTGAAGAAAGAATCTATAATTAGAGCTTCCAGAACACCAAATATATAGAAATCGCCCAAGTGTGACCTCAAGGCCAAGTATATAGAAATAGCTCACCAATGGTAAAACCGCTGAACATCTTCTCCAGTGCAGAAGACAAATCCTGATAAGTGGAGTAATTTCTCAGATCAACCTTCCGGAGATAAGGGGCACCATCCATGCTAACCTTCACAAAAAGTGCACCAGAACCAGGCTTGCCATCAACCTCATCATTGTTCTTTGAAGTAGTAGTCAAACTGTTCTTCCGGAACGATTTAATTGGAGGCCAACCAACAACCTGTGCTCTGTCAAAAACAAAAATAGCAACCATCATCATTATTATTCCACGCTCTTCTACTCCCAACAACAAATTCCCTTAATTGAAACTAACTTGGCAGCAGGTGCACTACTGTTGTTATTAGAAGCACCGGTCAGGTTTGGCTTGGTATTTGTGGCAAGAGGTCGTTCTTGCAATGCTTTCTGTGGCAAATCCTTCGGCGTAGCTGACTGCGACCCCAAAGGCCTGGATGAAAGCATCGCATTAACTCCCGAACAACCAGGAAACATCCCTTGCCCCACAGAATGTGGAGATTCAGACTCAGACTCAGTTGCATGAAACATCCAGTTTTTTTGTGTATATGAAGAACCCTTGACCTCTGAGAAACCATCCAAGGTGTCAGAGAATCCCCTTTTGTTGCCTGAAATAACATGCTTCTGTGATGACGAGCAGATCACATCCTTCGAAGGCAGCAAAGGAAAGAGAAAATTTTCATTAAGTTTTCCTTGGCTATCTCTTTCTGGGGATTGGGTTCCCGGAAGACCTAGCCTCAACTCAGTAGCCTTCAGATTAATATTGCTCTTATTTTCTTCGGCCAAGCTCGGGGCTCCAGAGCTGTCAACTGAAGAACAATCTGACAATCCAAGATAGTTTCTTTCCTTTAACCCACAACCATTCTGGGATATGCAATCAATGGAGGGTAAAGAGGCCACTAAAGAAGCAGTACTCTGCCCTTCCTCCTCCACACCCAATAAAGGAGGAGACATCAGACTCAGAAATTGACAAAACAGCCTCCTTCACAGCGTAAAACCAAACAAATCCAAGTCAAGCTTGCTGCTATTTAACTAAAGCACATTGAGCACACCAAAAACTGAGCATTCAGACGTCACGAAACTACATAATCATCTTCCACCCTTGAACTAAACCAATTTTCCTCTAAAAGAAAGGAAAGTAAACGCAACTATTACCAAATGATCATAGATCTTCATCAACCATTTGAAGGCCCTCAAAAACACTTCCAAGCTTAAAGATAAAAATAAAACGAGAAAATAATTGCGGAAATGACAAATTAATAGTTATACTTGGGAGGTAAAAACAAGTCAATATCTTGTCTTCTTCATGATAGGAAAATGCAAATGCTAAGGTTGTATTCGGATGTAACTTTTATCGAACATAAATTACTATAAATTCCACTAAGTCAACCACAACTCCTTTTATATAATGTTCGTCAAAAAGAGGTCTGCAAAAATAAGAAAACAAAAAAAGAAAGCATCTTTCACAGTTTCATGTCTAACTTTACCTTTTCACAAAGCAAAGAGTGAATAAACAATAAATAATGGGGTTAAAAAAAGTAAGGAGACGTTCACTCACGAAACACATTTACCATAGAACTAAGACACCAGCGAAATCTATCAAGCAACGGAAGAACTCAACTTTCTTTGTTCCATAGTTATAATAACCTACAATTCTTCAGATTTAGAACTAAGAAGTCAGAATCACGTACCAAAACGGAAGATACTCGTAAGCTCCGACCGTAAAAAGAAGAGAAGATCAATCAACACTTTCAAAGAACCCACAAGGAGAATGCAGAAAGTAAAGTCGCGATAGAGAGAGAGAGAGAGAGAGATTGGGGAAAGTAGAGTTCCAAGTTCAGGGACCTTCCATCAAAGCAGAAAGCAACAAGAGCTGGAGGCCAACGAAACAAGTCGAAGGTAAAAGAAAACAAACAGGTGAGAGGCAGCGGGAGAGGGGTAAAACGGAAATTAGACCCAAAAGTCAGTGCTATTTTTCTCCAAAGCCTTCGCGGTTCGTACAACATGCGCCGATCTAGGTGGGAATCTTGATCCTACGGCTGGTCTTTGCCTGGTAGGATGCATCTCGGCCGTTGATTGCTGTAGGGACAAGAATAAACATCTGTCCTTGTCGCATTTAACGTTTGTTTATGTTTTCGGCAGACAAAGTTCTTACTCAAAGATGGTTTGCTGCTTTTATAACATTATTACGGGACTGTCGGATGTTGAATGCCAATTTTACCCCTTTTTTTTTTACTTGAATGACTAATTCGTCCTAGCTAACCACGAATTAGCATATTCATGCGTTTTGTCTTAATGTTTATGATTCTAAATCAGTGATTTCTTTTGTATAAGGAGAATTTTGTAATTTGCAACAAAATAAAAACTTAAAAACATGTTAGATAATTTTAAGACTATTTAATATTTTAAATTTATTATTATAAAATTTTATTTGAATTTTAGTTGTTATTATTATTATTTATTTTTTTCATATAGTTATCCGAAAACAATTTCCCCGTTAATTAGGGATAATGTTGTTTATTACTAAATCTCTCTAAATTTTGAATATTAATAAAAATTTTACTAAATTGTTATTGTTATTATATTAGTAATAGTTGTTGTTTTTGTTGATTTTTATTTGAAGTTGGGGATGTTAATAAATAATTCTTTGTCTAGAGTTTTTATTAATTTTCTTATTTTATAAATAAATTTTTTAATAAAATATAGTTAATATAAATAAAGTATTAAAATTCTTTTTATTTCTTTATTGGCTAGCCTTTTCCAGTTAGTATCAAAAATAGTACATATAATAATTCAAAATTAAAATTTTAAATATTTAAAAATTTTAAAGTATTAAAAGTTTATTTGAATCACTTTCATAAAAATATAAATTAGAGATTTAAAAGCTTAATTCTTCATTGATTATTTGGTTATTATGAGTTACACCTAGGGGTACAACAGGAATTACGCTAAGACAAAAAGGGGTCACAAGGAAATAAATGTGGTAGTCACGAAAGTGATAATTACAGGAATACCATAAATTGTTAACCTGTTCTGTTCTGTCCTGTCCAGACTCGTTGCTTTTACTACGTAAATGCCCCAAATAATTGTTTCATCTTAACAGCAAACAAACTAAAAGATAGCGGGGGTATAATGGGAAATGAACAGAAAAGTGAACGTGGAATTATATAGGTGAACAGAAAAAAGAGTTCGCATTTATTGAAAGAAGAAATAGTAAATAAAGTGAGGAATTAATGAGAGAAATCGGACAGGAGAGAGTCGTGCGATAGGGGAACAGGAAAGCGGCAATTTAACTCCGTTTGTCGGGTAACGGTACGGACATGGTCCGTTAACTCCTTTTCCGTTATTGCCCTCTCTCCTTATTAATTGACTGTTTTAATTATTATTAATAAAAGATTCATAACTTATACAGTATTTGGGTTTATTAAAACAATCTTTATTTATTAAAAATTATTAAATAAAATTTAATTAATTAATATTAATTTATAAAAACTTATTAAATTAAAAATTTTGGCTAATTTAAAAATTAACTAATTGAAAAATTTTGGAGTTAAATTAATAAATTTTTTAATAAACTTGAAAACTATAATTACGAAATATGGTACAGTAAAAATGACGGTACGGAAGTCATAAGATAAGACATTATCGTAAAATGTCAAATAATAATAATAATAATAATAACAAAAGATCCATAAATAAAGTGTTGGTAAGCTTCGGCTTTATAGCCCCAGGCTTTTCGGGGTTGTGCCACGACATTGGGACATCTTCTCCACTTTCGCCGCTGACTTTAACTTTACCCAGACCGAGTCTCACTTTAACTAACATGCTTAAGTTACACTGTTTACAGTTTACACTTTACACCCTTAAACTCGCTTAATTAGTGGATAATCAATCTCTCTCTATTTTAAACCCAAATCCCAAATTAACTTCAAATCACTTATTTAACTGTGACATTGAAATGGACTTGGGGCCGAAAAATAAAAATAGGGGCTCCGTCCGACTTGAGGTTCATTAGGACTTGAACCTTAGTATAATAGGATTTTAAACTATTTATAATTTCATAGGAGGAGTTAAACATGAAAATCATATAAAAATATTTATTTTTTAATTAACAATAAAAATGATATCCTTTTAATTAAAATAAATTAATTAAAAAGAGTAGTCGAGCTTCGAATTAATTCAAACCGTAAATGCTAAACTTCAATAGATCAAAATCTAAAAATAAAAAATTACGAACCATATTTAAAAGTCGATCAATTCGAATTAGGTTCGCTAGCCTTAAATTTAATGAAGTTAGACCAGACCAAATTCGAACTAAATTGTCTAACACTAAACTTACTGTATCGATGGGTCGATGAAGCAATTCTAACCGGTAAATTTCAAATATAAATTAAATGAGTTATTGCATGTATATAATAATTTATATTTAAATAAATTATTTAACTAATTAATGATTTAAAATTAAATGATATATTCAAATGAATATTTATAAGGCACGTGGCGTGTTAGCAAGGCGTCAAGCTTGAAGATCAATGGGTCGGGTTGTGGGAGGATCCATGTTGGTCATGCTATTGGACAAGTCAAACCTAAAGGAATCCAATTCAAGCAGACCCGTTTTTTATGGGCTCGAGTTAAACAGACCCTTTGAGTACTTGATTTCATTCAATTTTATTACATACCAAATAATTATAATCTAAACTTATTTATGTTTTATTAAAATAAAGTACGATGAATAACATAGAATAAAACAGTGAATGATTAAGTCAGTAGTCTGTTATTACTTTTAGGGTTAATTATAAAACAATCTCAAACTTTACTCGGTTTTGTAATACTAACTCGAACTTTTAAAACATGACGTTAAAATGTTAGAGTATCTCATATGGACTAAATATGAAAATGTTAAAGAGTTTATAATTGGTAAGAATCAACTATCCAAATGACTAGTTACAGTTACTTTGACAATTGATGACTCAAGTCTAATTCTTGATAATAAACTTTATATTCTGCCCATATTAAAAATTCTAATATAAAATATTTTAATTTTTAAGCAAAAAATGTCTAATGTTAATTTCTCTATTAATGTGGATTATGTAGCGAGTCACGTCATATTACTATTTTTAGTACATAGTTGTCACATATGATATTTGTGTCATGTAAACATTTTATTATTTAATAAATTAAAAATATTAAAAACCTAAAAATAATTATGAAGTAAAATACATGAAAAAGTGTAAAATTATTTTGGTGTTTTGATGTTTTTAATTTAAATAATAAATTTATAGATGACAGAATACAATATGTAACAGACGCATGACAAAAGAACCAATCTAGCATGACTTATCATGTCTCGTTAACAAAAAACTTAACGTCGAACTATTTTTGCTAAAATTGAAAGTTGAAAGATTTTATGGTCATTTTTTTAAATTTGGACTCGTCTTGCAAAATTGTATAAAAAATTTTGTTAATACAAAAGTCTAAGGAGATCTAATAACACGCAGCCTTACTCTTAATTAATAGAAAGATCGTATTTGAGAATAAAAAATTCAATTCATTCCGAACTCAATAAGCCATGTTTGAATTTATTAAATCATGGGTTCGAGTATGGAGAGTCAACATGAAATTCAATGCAAATAGCTCAAATTTTTTATTAAAATGACTTTATATTGGTTTAATTTTATAAACTAATATTATTTTACTGTTTTAAATTTAAAAAATTCAAGATTTAAATGATGTTATTTTAAAAAATAAAATCCAAACAATGTTGATTTAAACAATTCAAATATGTTTAGATTGTGCTTTGAGCCAGACTCGATCGCCTCATGAAACATTCGGACTAATAATGGCAAAAAAAGTCCAATCAAACTGGCCTGAAGTCAACAAACTCAAACTAAATTGATTGAGTTTAGTATTTTTTCAATTTTAGACATAAAACTAGGTTGAAGCTGCTGGCCTAAAATTTGAAAATTTTATATAAAACAATGTTGTTTTAATTTTTAAAAATTTTAAAAATAAATTTAATCAGGCTCAATTAATCTCAAAACTCTCTAAATTTGATCGAACTTTAGACTAAGTTCGTGCAAGTTCAAATCCAATCCGAACCCTTGTATCTTAGTTTAGACTTGACCCTTCTTGAACAGTTGCCAAACTAACTCGAAGGAAATCAAGACTTGGTTGTCCTCTCCTTGTTGGATCAGGATTCTTCAGCTAGTTTTCATGCATTCAAACTCGACGCCACTGTACAATTGAGTCAGGCAACCCATAGGTTGGATTTACAGAGCAACGATATTGCTCAGGGTCGCATTCTCACTTCAAATCTTCGTGTCTGCCACAAACGTCAAGTGCTTGTAGTATTAAGTATGGTTCCAAGGAGACAAGAAGGAGTTGGCCTAATGGCTTTAGCTTCTCACTTAAGGCTCTCCTTTACAGGAGGTATTGAGTTCGAGTCACGTCAAAGGAGGAGAAATAGGAAATTTGTCCTATTGATGATCCTCTAGCCCCCTGGGTAAAGCTCCTTGATTGGATCAATTACGGACGCCTCGCTTCCAGCGGCAGTGTGAGAGTTGAAGCTACTAGGGAACCTGAGGCTGCTGAGAACCTGATGCTGAGTGGGGCCAGCGATCAATCAGCAGTTGACCAATCAAGTATGTGATGGCTCCTTGTGCGCAGAAGTGTACAGGCTACGTAGGAACCTGAGGGATCTTGGGGTTCCAGATTTACATCATCTAAGATTCTTGGGGTGGGGTCTTAGAGGCTTAGGATTAGTCCGGCTAAGTCGAGATACCTAATGTAATAAAAAAAAAGTATGGCTCCAAGGAGGATGCAAGTGACCCTGACTGAGACATATATAGATCCAATCCATGACTTGTTCTTTTGTCAAATCAGTTACGTATGTTGACCTTTAACCCATAAACATGTTTCATGCCCTCGGAGTGGAACGAATCTGACCCAATTTGTCATTTTCCAGAAGGTTCAATCACAACAATGCCTGAAGTCAACCTTTTCAGCTTTCACTGTAGCTTGTGTACTTCTTTTGAATGGGATGATCTACTTACTTCTCAGATAGAAGATGCACGACTCACACAAATCAAAGGAATTGGAATGATATGCTTATTTTGAACTTGCGAAATACGAAATATGGTAAAAGAGTAGACTCCTCCTTGTAATTTTATCTGTTAAAAATTATTCAATTATAGAGAAATAAATTTTTTAAATTAAATAAATACATATGTATACATGATATGGAAGCTAGCCACAGTATTCTGCTTATTGGAACACCATGAAATCAGGTGGGTGCCAAAAAAATGCAATATTCATCGGTTGATCTTCGATTGTTAGGAGAACCCGGCTAATCGACATCAGAATATGTGTGAAGAGTTAAGGTGGTTTTAAAAGGAAAGAAGAGGTGATGGTTGAGAGTTCCTTTAAGGTAACTCAAAATTTGTTTAACATCACTCCAATAAGAGACTTTGGATTATGCATAAATTGGCAAACCTTGTTTATTGAAAAACTAATGTCGGGCTGTGTATGAGATAAATGTTGAAGGGCTCCTACGATGCTTTTGAACAAGGTGGAGTCATCAAAGGTAGGAGAATCAAAGGATTACAACTTTGGGGAAACTGCAATAGGTAAGGAGATGGATTTTGCATTTTGCATGTTGCTACGATATAGCAAATCCTTGATATATTTCCTTTGGGTAAACAGTACACCTTCCTTAAGAAAATCAACTTCCAGACCTAAAAAATAGGACAATTGGCTTAGATCTTTAACAAGGAAGGCTTGACTCAAGGCAGTAATTAGTGAGTCAATAGCAGTGTGATGTGAAGATGTAAGCACAATATCATCAACATATGCCAGCAGATAGATTTTGACAGGTCCATGAGCAAACAGAAATAATGAAGGATCATCATTGGAAGGTATAAAACTATACTTAGTGAGCCAGGGACTGAGTTTAGAAAACCATGCCGACGGGGCCTGTTTGAGACCGAATAGAGCCTTCTCTAATTTGTAAACATGAGTCAGAAGCAAAGGATAAATAAAGCCTTGTGGTTGTTGCATGTAGACAGTGTCCGTCAAATCACCGTGAAGAAAGACGTTTTGGATATTGATTTGTCTCATTTTCCATTTTTGAGCTACGACCAGGGAGAGAATTAGTCGAATGGTTTGGGCTTTAACTACAAAGCTAAAAGTGTCGTGATAATCGACCCTTTTATGTTGGTGATAACCCTTGGCGACGAGACGTGCTTTTCGCCGCTGGATCAAGCCATCAGAGTTATCTTTGGTTTGATAGATCCACCTGCATCCAAGAATATTATAAGAGAGGTTAGGGGGAACCAAAGTCTAAGTGTGGTTTTGAATGAGAGCATTGTACTCCTCATCCATCACTGAACGCCATTCCGAAAGTTTAGAGGTTGCTGTGTAGCTGGGTAGGGTGTCGGCAGCAGTGGTTTAAGTGGTGAAACAGTATTGAGTAGGATAGGGGACTGTACCATCAGTGAGAACACGAGGACGAGACGAGTTAGTGAGAGCTTGGGTAATGATGGGAGATCTTAGAGGAAGGAGATTTGAGTGGGAGTGGTGAGATAAAGTAGGGACAGGTGGATTTGATGGTGAAGGAGAAGAAGGAGAGGCAGAGGATGACGTGTGAGGAGTCGGAGTGGATGTAAAGGAAAGTGAGGAGGGGTGTGGAGGTGGGCTAGGGCCTAGAATTGAGGGAGTGATAAGAGGAAGAAAAGCATTGGATGGTTGTGGAGAAGATAGAGTAGGTGGAGCCATGGACTGAGCATGAGAAAACGAGGCCTAATTAAATATAACATCACGAGAAATATAAAGCCTATGAGAAGAGAGATCTAAACACTTATAGCCTTTGTGTAATGAGCTGTAGCCCAGAAATAAACAAGATTTTGATTTAAAATGCATTTTATGATTATTGTAAGCCCTAAGGATAGGCCAACATTCACAACCAAATACTTTAAGGAATTTGTAATCGGGATCCTCGTTATGAACAAGAGAATAAGGAGATTTGTTTTTTAAAATTGAAAAGGAAGACGATTAATGAGGTAAACGACAGTTTCAAAAGCATCGGCCCAATATTTGTAAGGTAATGTTGCATGTGCCAGTAAGGCAAGTCCGGTTTCAACAATATGTCTATGCTTGCGTTCTACAAGCCCATTTTGTTGATGAGTATGTGGGCAAGTGAATTGATGTTTAATGCCAATTTTTTGACAAAGAGAAGTGAGTGGTTTAAATTCACCACCACCATCGGTTTATAAGGAAATTATTTTGGAATTGAATAAACGCTCAACATAAGGAATGAAAGTATGGAAAGTGTGATAAACATCAGATTTAAAAACCAACAATACCGAGTGTATTGATCAACAATGGAGAGATAGAAACGAAAACCATCTCTAGAAAAACACAGGCTTGGATCCTAACATCAGCACAAAGAAGTTGAAGAGGATTGGAGGCTTAGGTCCGTGTTAAAGAGAAGGATTGTTGATGACGTTTGGCTAACGGATAGTGAGGGCAAACATAAGTGTGGTATGTGTGACCAGAGATCAAACGATGCTGATGTAAGATGTGAGATACAAGATGAAGAGAGGAGTGACCTAAATGTTGATGCCATTGAGCATTGGTGGTTCATTTGTCGACATGAGTGGAAGGAGAAGATAGTGTTGCCGGTGCAGGTGGGAAGACATAAAGGCCATTAATGTTGGGACCAGAGAGGAGGAGTTTCTCAATCATGGTGTTCTTCACACAAAAAAAGGTAGAATGAAATTCAATGAAACAATTATTATCATAGCAGAATTTACAAACAGAGACAAGATTGCCGGTGATTGAAGGCATATGAAGTAAGTTATTGAGTGTGAACGAAGAAGAAGAAGAGAGAAGTGTGGAGTCATCGATATTCTGGATGGATAGTGTAGTCCCATCGCCTACTCGAACCTGATCACCATCGCTGTATGGTTGAGAGGTGAGGTTGATGTTACGAGACTGGGCTCCAATTCTCATGTTTTGGATCAGCCATGTATGAAGGCCCGTGAGTGTTAGTTAATTTTACTTAGTCA
>JANQBM010000220.1:32073086-32093727 GCA_025594535.1 Erythroxylum domingense
ACGTTGAAGAAGATTTTCTTCCCGTTTTAGAATCATTGAATTCGTCAGAATAATATCTGCTGTGCTGCTAGTCGACTAGAACAAATGATAGTCGACTGGTCGATATGTGTTAGTCGACTGGAAATGTTTGTAGTCGACTGGAACTTACAAAAAATAATCTCCGCTCTTCGAATAGTCGACTGGAATGATTTATAGTTGACTGGAATGAGTTGTACTTTTCAGATATGTTAATTTTCAGTCTACTGGAAATGTTTGTAGTCGACTGGAAATTCTCCAACAGATCAATTTGCAGATAATCTTCAATCTTTCAATATCTCTATCCATAATCTTCACTAAGATCATCTTTTGCACGTTGTCTATCTTCTCTTGATCCTAGAAGAATATTATTGACTTGATTTCTTGATATTTTATCTCTTTGACATTTGTAGATTGAACTTTTAACATTGTCTATCACTTGCATCCTTGGAAATTATCACTTGAAATTGCATTGATCCTTTAATTAAAATCCCGAAATAATTTCTTAACCAATTCTATATATTTTCTAATTATCAAAATATAAAGGAATTTTTATTTGTCAACGACCATTGGTCCAACACTTCTTTGTGCCCTGGATGTTGACTGCTCAATTACCAGATCACGCTTTTGTGGGCTACCAGTATCTCCTTCAGGATTCCAATAGACCAGTCAGCTCGAGTTCGTCGCTTGTCCGACCCAAGACTAGAAACCTATGACATGCGCTCGGCCTGAAGGACGGGCAGACTTGCATCAACCCGAGTTCAAGCCTAAGTTGTTGAGCATGTCATCCAAAATAACGTCATTCTAAGAAATTTTTCAGAGAAGCTAATGATTTGAGGGGGTGGCCCAATTGTTTGGATCTTTCGGATTGAGTCTCAGATTAACTTCTGGCGAACCTAACTCGAATTTTGCTTTAATATTGGTCATTGTAAATTATATATTTAATATATTAAAATTTAATTGAAAATTTATTAAATAAAATTTAATTTATTAATTTTAATATATAAAATTGATTAATTTACAAATATTGATCAATTAAATAATAAACTGGTTAATTTTTAATAACAAAAATTATTAAAATATATCAAATAAATAATTAATCAGTTTCACAAAGTTATTATATTCAAATGTTTCCTTAAATCTATCTTGGTGTGTACAAATAAAACATCTTGCTCTTCAGTTTTCTGGAGGGTAGTCTTGGTTGCAAGTAACAAAATTCAGAAGGGTATCATTAAGACATTGATTCTCCTCTTGTTGCCATTCTTATAAAAATCCATATGAAACGTAATCGTTCCATTTGAAGTTATAATAACTGCTCTACTATAGATTATAAGTATTCTTGTACAAGGTATTGAGACCAATAAGTTTAAGGTGATAACTATCACAACACATCATAAATATTGGTTAATCTTTTAAGCACATGTCACCATGCTTCTAGTGATGGCAATAAATTGGGTCGGGCTTAGGCCGCTCTTGGCTTGGTCAGGCTCGACCCGTGGGTTACCTGACCTGACTTTATTATTTTAAAATAAAAAATAAAAATAACTTCATTTTATATCTTCTGTAAGGCCACGAGTTATAGCAACCTTCTCCCTAGCCCAGCTCGTGGCCCAGTGGGACCAAGTAATCTCGACTCGTGGCCTAGCTAACCAGACCGAAGTTGGGCTAAGCCGGGCTAGCCAGGCCACATTTGCCATCTATACATGCCTATTATTTTAAGCTTTAAAAATTGTCGTAATGAATGACATACTATAGTCTTCCTGAGAATACATTCTTCTCTATCCTTCTATTATGCATATTTCTATAACGATGAATACTCAATTTTTGAAAGCAAACCACAAACACAAGATTAAAACAGAAAGCTTTAAAAAATAAACATAAAAGAAATGAAATGAAATAAATGGCTAGATTAAACTTTCCTAATGTTCTAATTCTCAACAGCGACATCAAAAGTTGATAAACGCACCATCCTTATCCTATAAATCTCAAACGCAAATATATCTATCGAACTATAGTATAATGATGGTGAATATCGATTATCAATCTCATAAAGACTATAAATACTAGTAATTATCGCTACTCTATTATCTAAGCAATTGAATAAGATGATTGTTTAATTTTAATGATAAAAGCATATTAAAATTCAACACAACTAATAATCAAGAATTTAGATCACACAAAGATTAACCAAATAAAAGAAGCATGACCTAAGTAATGAATCCCCTTTAGATTTTTTAAGCTATTAAACCTTTTTCATGCAATTTAATTAAAGATCACTGGCTGGTGAAAATTTCTACTTTATGTTAATATCTTTTTCAAGGTTATTAATACCTAACCCTAAATTGATTAATTAAAATCTTTGGCTAGTTAAAACTTCTAAGATTTTGTTAATTAATTTGTGAATTCCTCTATTAGATTTAACCTTAATTCAAAAGATTTATATCCATTTATTTCTAGATTTGCACGTAATTTATTTCAATTATTTTCGATATATTCATACAAAGGTTTCTCTCGATGTCAAATGTATGCAATCATACATAAAATAATATTCCACACATATTAATTCAAGGAATAATTAGAACACATAATTGAATCCAATTAATAAAAAATCAAATTTCATTAAATAAATAATCAAATCACAAATTTCATCCCAAGGCTTATCCTACCTAGGTATTCAACAAACTTAATTTATAAAAATAGAAAACGTAATAATTGATTTAGAAGAAAAATTAGAAATAAGAGAATTCATTATATAGCCACTTTTTTCTAATAAAATCCACATAAACTTTGATGGAAATATGTTCTCTATTAGATCTCTAAGTTAATCTCTGTTTCTTTTAATACTATACTTAATTGAGGAGACAATATTTTTGTTCAAAAATTGACTTAGTAAAATCTCACTCATAATAATTATTCTAATGCAAGTGTGTTGAACTTTCTAAAATATGTCTTTTAAGTTCATAATATAATATTTTAAATTCATACATACATACATACATATATATATACATACATACATACATATATATATATATATAATTGTAAAAATATTTTAAAGTAAAATTTGAATTTTATTTCTTTATATCAATAAATATCATTTACATCATTGCAACTGAAGTGTTTTTTGTATTTATATGTAAAAAGCATGAAAAATTAAATTATCGCTATTCTTTTTTTGTTCGTATCACATTGAAAGATTATTAGTAACTTTATAGTTTCATTAGACTCACATTGTCAAAAATAATTGATATTGGTTATATTTCTTATGATGTTTTTAGAAGAAGTACTAAAGAAAAGTTGAAAAAAGGTTAAAATAAAATAATTATAATTTATCAAACATGCAAGTAATTAAATACGTGAAGAAATAAGAGGTTTTCTTAAAATTTGTTTGTTTCATTTAGATTTAAAAGATTATATTTAAATATAAATATTAAATAAATAATATATCAATATTTAATTACAATGTTATAATGGTTATTATTTAAATAATCACATTCATGATGCGTACAATTATTTAAATGATTTAATTTTATTTATAAAATATAAAATTTTAATATGCAAATGATTTTTTGTTGTTGGTTGTGAAATTTCTCTTAATTATTTCCTTTTTTGACTACTTACAAGTAAATAATTATCACTCTTTGATAAAGTTTATAAAAATTACTTAAGAGTGTAGATGACTTCTCAATCTTATTCATTACATAAAATAAAAGTATACAACCTTTTATTAGTCAAAGACATCATAAATGAATTTAATAAATGTGTCCATAAAATAGCTATAAACATGTTCACAAATAAATGTTTGTGTGAACTTTTATTAAAGATGTCAATGTGGTGCGACCAGACCGTGACTCAACCGGACCAACCATGATCGACCTATAACCTGGTCAATTCGAGTTAAAATAAGGCCGTGTCTTTTTTTAACATCTCAACTTTTAAGAGTTAAAGTTATATTTGTTTGTATTTATTGACGTGTTACACGAGAGTACTTAATTGAATTTTAATATCATTAATCTAATTGGAAAGTTGATAAAAAAATCATATTATTAATTATCTCTAACTAATTTTAAACAATAACATAACGTTTTATTTTACATTAAAATTAGCAAAATTATATTTTTCATGTGAAGTATTATAAATCTATTATATTGTTTTAATAAAAGTATCATTAATTAATAGCAATTTAAATAATTTGATACAAGACTAAAGCATAACATTATATTGTTTCTAATCATTTCAGAATATGTAAATATCCAAACATCATCATGAAGACAATGAATTAAAGCCTACAAGACTTTATCACCAAATTCCCTATTTTTTCCATCATTGTAAAAATTAGTTTGAAAATTTAATTAATAAGATAAAAGATTTAAAGTTTAAAAAATTAATTAGTATAAGGTGTTATAAAATTGATAAAAGATTAAATAAAATTAGATAATTTAAAATATAATTTAAAATAGATTATTTATAGCTACCAAAAAATAAAATTTTAATTAAAAATTATAAAATAAAATAACTAATTTTAATTTATAGAATTTTATTTTATAGAAATTAATTTATGAAATTGATCAATTAATTGAAATATTAAAATAAATTGAATTAAAAATTTCTCATTTTAAAAATTTTAAAATATAATTAAGCGGACTGTTTTAATTTTTTAATTATTAATTTTTTGCTTCTTAAACAATAAACAAAAAATTATTAGGACCATACGTTAAAAAATTGCTCCAAATGCATACGTGGCGTCACAGCAGGATTTTGGTGCTGAGCTGGCAGAAACTGGATCCCACCTCTCAGGTTCTTGGCGGGACAAGATTCTATCAAATACCACCAAACTAAGTCATACGATTTTTAGATATCATCACCAGTCATAGCTCAATTAGCAAAGATTTGGGTGATATAGTGCCTACCATATTAACGACTTATAAGGTGAAAGTTCAAATTTTGAGGGCAATTTTTAAAATTTAGGTCCTCTTTATGATAAAATCAGTGAATAAGTCTAAATATCTAATCAATTGAAACACATTTCGCGATTTATATCTTTCACAAATCTCGAGAATACTGAAAGTGGGGCTCCTAATATTAGAGTTGAACATTTTTAGATATCATCGCCAGTCTCTACTTCGGGCCCACTTTTCCACGTCGTCAATCTCGTTGCCGGCCCCTCTGTCTCTTTCTCTCTCGCTCTTTTCAGTTTTCATTTCCCACTCAGTTGCAATTTTGGTTTCCCACTCTCTCCTTGTTTCAAACAAATCGCTCCCAACACGAGGCGCCCTCAAGGACCGTCCATCCAACGGTCTACATATAGTCACGTGTACTAAGATTCGGGATCTCGACCATCCGTGACAGGTGGTGGAGACAGAGAAACGGGCAACTAGAGAACCATCACGAACCGTCTGATTGAGAATCGACGGTGTATGTCCTGCCCGAAACGTCATCGGGCAGATCTGAATTGCCTTTAAGAAGTCGTCATCGCCATCCCTGAGTTCCTTGTCTTAGGTGAGGAGGGTCGAAGCCCTCACCTCTCTCTCTCTCCCCCACCCCACCCCCCACCGTGTGGTCTTAAGTTATTTCTCTTTCGAAAGAATTATGATTTCGAACCATTGAAGGATCCGACCCGAGGGCCACATGGCGTCGGCCGTTCTAGGCAGCCGGAATGAGCCGTACTGGGGCGACCACAAGGTGTATGTGAGGAAATATGGCGCTGTCTCCGCCGCTGGTGGTGTCGATGGTGGTAATGCCTCGTTTGTCAGGGCCAGCTCTGGCCAGAAATTGATTCCCAAGCCTGTATCGAACTCCGGCATGTTTGTAAACAACCATGATCCTTCCAGCAACCTGCATTTTCGTCGGAGAAAACCGTCTCCGCCGCCGGAGAAGTTCGCGAGAGGAGGATTCAACGGTTTGATTGACCAGAAATCTCGTGGAGGTTACGTGACGTACAATCTTGGCGCATGCAGCAAGCGCGAGCTTAAGGAGCTGAAGAGGCGTCTGGTTTCGGAGCTTGAGCAGGTCCGAGCTGTTAAAGCCAGGTTGGAGTCTCTTAAAATGGAACCTCGACCCGTTCACCCGGTGACCCACTTCTCTCCCTCATGCCCACTGCCAAACGGCCCCTTCAACACCAAACAGCCGAGAGCTACTCCGAAATCTGCAGAAAACAAGATCAAAGTTTCGGGTCATGGGTACAAACGAAGCAACCCTTTTTTAGCAGGACCCGACCCGAAACGGGTGGTAACGGGATTTAATCCTCTAACCGAGAAAGTGACTAGTAGTATGATGAGAAGGTGCGGGCAGATCTTGATGAAGTTAATGAAGTTGAAGATCTCATGGGTTTTCAACAAGCCTGTGGATACAGTGGAATTGGGGCTTTTCGATTATCATCAGATCATCAAAAAGCCTATGGATCTTGGCACCGTGAAGTTGAATCTCGTCAAGCATGTCTACAAATCTCCGCTCGAATTTGCCGCCGACGTGAGACTTACTTTCGACAATGCAATGACGTACAACCCCAAGGAGCATGAGGTACACCTCATGGCGCGCCAGTTGTTGGCCAAGTTCAATGAGATGTTCGATCCTGCGTACAAGAAGTTTGAGGCGGAACAGTATAGAATTTCCGGCTCAAATCAGAGTCTGACCCAACCAACATCTGTATTGTTCAACCCAATTCAGGTCCAACAGGTACCGGAAAGGCCACCAGCGCCGGTTCAAGTGGTGGTGGAGCCGAGATTGGGAAAGTTGCCGAAGCCTAAAGCGAAGGATCCAAACAAAAGGGAGATGACGTATGCAGAAAAGGCGAAACTTGGGAAGGAATTGGAGGAGTTGCCGCAGGACAAGATGACCCAAGTTTTGTATATAGTGAGGAAGAGAAATGGGCGTTTGTATCAGGATGGTGATGAAGTTGAACTTGATATGGAGGTTCTCGGTACTGAAACTCTATGGGAGCTTGATAGACTTGTTTGCAACTACAAGAAGATGATGAGCAAGATTAGGCGTCAGGGTCTCATTGAGAATCACATCACACCCGCCCATATCACACAGGTAAGTCAAAGTTCAATCTTTTTTGCAGTAATCGCGTTTCAAACTAAAAATGGAACATATTTGTTGTTTCAAGTTGATAATCTTATTGCTCTGAGTTCAAGGTTTGTTTAGTGATTTTATTTCTCTTGGTGTTAAACTTTAATATGTAGGCTTCAGATATTGAAAAGGTGGATGCGGAACACAAGGTTATGGAGGAGAATGTGGACATTGGAGAGGATATACCATTTGAGAACTACCCACCGGTGGAGATCGAGAAAGATGTTGATATTGGTTGTGCTAGCGGCAAATCAAGTGGGTCTAGTGGGTCAAGTTCCAGTAGTGATAGCTCCTCTTCTAGTGGTATTAAGTCTTAAAATTTTGTCAAATCTATGCTTCTATGGTGTTTGCTGTGGCAGTTTGCGTAGCATCTATTTTGATTAGATGATTAAGTCAATCTGGGTATCAATTTCTTGTGTTCGCAGGTTCAGATTCACGTAGTTCCTCAGGAAACGATTCTGATGCAGACAGTGTACGGTCACCGTATATTGAAGCAAACAAAGTTTCAGTGACTTGAAAAGCGAGCGAATGTAATTGAAGATGCAGAGTGATTGGATGTTGATGTCCAGGATTGGAAGAGGTATGTACAGGAACTGGATCCATTTTGTATTGGGGAAAATTTGGATCTGTTTTGTACAAGTGTAAAAAAACAATGGACTAAAAGTAGACTTCTTTAGGAGAAGTAGATGTAACTAAGTAGTAGCTCAACCGGTAGATAGCTTAGAAGAGTAGGTCTTGACTTGAGCAGTGTTTAGGTTTATGGAGTTTACAGCAGCAGGAGATAGGAAGGGGTAAGGGGATAATTTTGTACTTGTAACAAACCAAATAGAAGAACCCACCTGGTGCTTTTATGCACAGAAGGAAATTATGTACAGCAGCCAAAGAGAATGACAATATCAAAATATGAAAAAGTGGAGCCAAAAATGAAAAGATTGGCTTTCATTTGCAACTGAATCTTGTATATACGTCCTTCTCTATCGCAGTCTTATATATAGTTTATCTTCTGTCATCAAATTGTACATTTGAGTTTCATCTTTGCTTTCTGCACTTTCTCCACCTTTGCATGATGTCTATTAGGGGTATTGGATTGAGCTTGAGCTTGAGCTTGGCAGGGGTGTCCTGGCTTGAATTAATTTGGACAAAATGAACCTTTCGTGCCTGTTGATTTGAACAAAACGGTATATGGAAGCAAACAACAGTAGCTTGTATGTAGTGACTTGGCAGAGTTATTTGGTTAGCTGTCGTTATCAGCTTCTTGCAAGTCCTATCCTACGATGAAGATCTACACATCGTGGTGTCTTGTCATTCACCTTCTTTTGGAAACTTCAGGGAAAAGGCCACACAGTATTAGAATTGGGGTCATGCATGAACTAATGAACACGAGGCCCTGTCTAACATTGATAGGTATGTACTAACCTACTTTATTCTCAAGAATCCAAAGCCTTAGCTTTAATTTCGTTTTAACAGTGTAAAAATACCAACTTCAGATCAAAGAAAAGTAAAGCTAATCATAGTCCCTGCTGTCATTGGTTCCCAATTTAAGCAGTGTCGCCATCCAATATGATGGAATGCAGAACTTCAAACTCTATGCCCAACTCCCATCACCATCTTGCTTTGATTAGCTAGTCGTTTGTAGGCTATTGAGTTGTTGCAAAATATCTACAGGATATCATTACCTTACTTTTTTGTTCGTTGGCTAAATTATGCTGAGGGGTCGGATCCATCATCCATGTTCGCAAGCTGAGCTATGTTTGATTGGTTGATCTCGATCTAATTCAACCCTAATTTTCTATTATTAATTTTCTAAGAAATTTAATAAATTTGAATATTTAAATTTGGGTCCAATCAAATCGAACATGGTCTATAATCATAGATCAAGACCATAGCACCTCTGATTAACACTTTCATAATAAGGCCAACCTGCCAATGACACGTTCAGTTTTCCTAATATAGTTTCATATTCACTATAAAGTTCCATAATTGGGACTGTAAATTGGGGAAGGAGCTGGTTAAACATCAAACGTCCCAGAAGCATCCATTTGGTAACCTCTGATGGAAAAGGAAGATAAGTTCAGACAAAGGACCAAAAATGGCACATATGAATCCAATAGCTTCATGATCGGAAATGGAAGCAACCATAAATTGGTAATGGAAGGAGAAAAGAATAAGAAGAAAGCAAGGAGGGTCCGGTGAGCCTCCGTTGACAAGTTTTCCAGTTTTGAACGGATGTAAACAAGGCGGCCCTGCAAGCTAGGTTGGTTACACAAACCTACATCAACTTCTATTTATAGCTTGCAATTTTCATCAGTCTTATGTAACCTTGTTTATTTATAGCATTAAACATTTCCATTTTTAGTTGAGAACTAAGATTGGAATTCTAAGTGTGATTGTTTTGGATTATTTTAACTGTCTCTTGTCGGAAATAACTGTTCCGTTTCCGACTTAAAGGAGAATTAGTGTCGAAAACGATTCGAAAAGGACTTAAATCAGAAGAAGAAAGACACTTCCATTCTTGAACTAATACTTACATCCCTTTAAATCCATCACTGATTAATGATGTCACATATCAGCTAACATCATTCAAGGTTTATTTTTAGTATTGCATGTACTCATATATGAGATAGATATAATAGCTGACACTTGAAGTCCTAGTAACCATAATAGGTAAGCATAGGAATCAAGCAGGTACTGCCTCATTAGTGAAGATAGGCGATTCTTTGAAGGAAACATCATTGCAGGAGTTGTGCAAATCAACACCATATTCACTGCATCCGCCATCCTGAACCGTGTCTGCACGAGTAGGAGCACCACAACCACCGCAACTGTTGCTTTTCGCCACCCCTGAGTCGTCCACACAAGCAGCATTGCAACCTCCATATCCACCATTCTTCAGCATAGTTGAACAGGCTCCACCACAACCTCCACCACAGCCTCCACATCCACCACTTTTCAGCATAGTTGAACAGGCTCCACCACAACCTCCACCACAGCCTCCACATCCTCCACCCTCCACCATACTTCCACACCCTCCACCGCAACTTCCACCACATCCACTACCACAACCTCCACATCCACCACTTTTCACCACAGTTCCACACCCTCCGCCACACCCTCCACCACAACCTCCACATCCACTACTCTTCACCATACTTTCATGTCGCCCACCATATCCAACAACGGGACTGCCACTGTCTTCTTTATTCACCACATTTTCTTGAGCCAAATTTACATTTAAGTCTATTTTGTTTCCTTCATTAGTTGTCAGGCTGGTTTGAATAGGTTCCTGAAACTTATCGGCATATTCTGTCAAATCATTTCCCTCCTCCGGATTTTCTTCGTTAGTTATCGTGCTGCTCAATCCTTCCTTCCTCATAGTGTCAGAAAGTATGAAAGCCGATATGATCCCAGGCAACACAAACAACTCTTCCTTCACCTGTGAATTTGGTTTCAAATTAATAGGGTAGACAATAAAATTACAGTGGTGGAAATTGGTTGGGATTAAGGGGGAGGGTTAGATGCTATTTGTAGCTATAAGCTTTCTTTTCTTTTTGGATACTAAAAGAAAGTAAAGATCTTTTAATTGAACATTTTCTGTTCTTTATGACAACCTGAATGTATGTTTTCTTTACAAACAGTTTGGTTGCTCCAAGTTAACATATGTGGCATTGCTAGTCGTTATCTAACAGTAAATTGTGTCCAATTTTTCACGAGACAGCAGAGTTGTACCTTGACGAATCCTGACTTTATGTCAATTAACGCCACTGCTTTGCCGTATGGATCTTCTGCAGAAAATTCAACTGCAGTTATGTATTCTTGTTCTCTTTGGTGCTTTTCGCAGTGCTTGGTGTCAAAATCCAACCTTCTACCACCAAAAAGTTTAACCTGTTCCGAGAAGAGAAGTTAGAATAGACATTAGATACCTACAGAAATTCAGAACAAAATGTTGGAGCCCTTTTATGCTCTGTCAAAGGCCAATGAATGTGTTCTATCCGAAAAAAGATAAATGGAATAGGCGAAAAGTAGTGTCATGCAGTTACAATTTTCTAGTTTCTGAAATGTCAGGTCTCTGGTCTTCTATATGATCCCTTTCAAAGAGACCCGATGATGAAATAATAAAACTGTGATTCTTTATCAGATGATTGATAATTATTTCTTATACTTACAGCTACCTAGCCAGGTCATTGGCACAACAAAATGCTTTTGCAAACACTTTAACAGAGCTCTAAGTTAAAAGATAACAGATATCTACCATCCTAAGCCCCACAAGCTCAAAAAGATAGCCATCTTCACTGGAATTCTTTGCACGTTGAAGGGACCACTGCGAATTCATCAGCAACCACTTAGCTCCCACGTAATCTGCAAGCACATGTGTTTGACCAGACTTTGTAACACCAATGATTTGCTTATCAATTCTGCTTTGGCCTTTTATACCAGTCTTAGTTGAGTCCCTTGAACATTAAAAACATCAAGGAAATGAATATCACCATTTAGATACAAAAAATGCTTAACCACTGTACTAGTTCTACTACATTGTTAACAGCTAAATATTCTGTTTTTATCTGTCAACTATATGGAATCTTGCTAGCCAAAACAGTGAAACTTTCAGCATTTCTATTGAAGTAATACCTCAATTTTGCATGTTCACACTACCATACACAAAAAGTTTAATGCATGTGCACTGGTAAAAGGTAGTCGAGATCTTGCACAGTAACCTGAGACTTAGGTAGAAGAATACCTCATTTGCAGACGAATCAGCTCATTTTCAGTTTCATCAAAGATGCGTGCCCAATTCTTAGCATGTGGAACTCTTCCGGTAATTGGGAAAAAGCAAGAACTTTTTGAAAGTGTGCGTGGATGGACTATGTGTAGTACATGTGGTGCTTGGATGGGAACAGTAAATGAGGCAGCAATTCGTAGACTGGTCGGTTTTGAGCTCAAATTGCCAGACACAGGCAGCAACTCCACCCATTTTTCAATGGCAAGTTTGGATGCTGGATTCATGATGTTGTCGAGAGAAAGTGAAGTAGTACCTATTGTTTGACATCCCTTGATTATTGGAAAGATGGAAGATGAGTGTGATAAAAGCTCAAAGAAAAGCTCTCCCTTTGGTTCACAATGGAAAGAAGCAACCTGTTTTTCTCCAGATTCAGACAAGATAGTGAGTTTCTGCTTAACATTAAAGAAAGCATCAGGCTGCTTTTTACTGAATGTCACAACAAGGCTTCCCTTATGCCCCTCTGGTAAATTTTTAACTCCCACAATCTCCAAAAGAACCTGGGAAGCATTAATCAAGAAAAAGAAAGTCATTATATAAACGGAAGATAGTTCAACCATGGTGACTTCAAGCAGTACAATTCATAAAGAGGCATCCACAGAAAAGATAGTTTGTTCAAAATCTATACGCGTACTGGTGTCTAACTCATTTATATCAATTAGCCAATGGCGCAACAACATAGTAAAAGATATCAAGAACTTAATAAATGTTAATTACCTCCACAAGCTTAACCTCTGAAAGCTGAATTATCCCTTGGTCATCATTCAATGCTACAGTCTCTCTACTCAACATGTTTGATGAATTGGGAGTTGTAGTCACAGGAGATGGGGCAGGCCCTCTATACATAGCACCTGCTTTCCAATATCTAGCTCCAAATGTATCTTCAAACTGCTTGGTAGTCCCGGAAAATCCAAAATCGAGTTTCTTCCCTTTAGTGCGATCAGAATCCATATCATCATGCTCCAGTATTTTACCAAGTGCCTCACCCACATCTTTACAGTAAGCAACAGGATGCAACTGGTGGGTATGCCAAATGAGATCAATATCATAAGTTGGAACACAAAAGCGTTTAATGGATCTTTCCCAGTTCCTCTTGATTAGATAAAGAAATCCCTTGTATCTGGCAACAGCTTCTTGAAGAAAAACATAATTTTTCATGTGGGGTCTCCATACCTTCAATAGGAAGAACATGTCAGGAATAGATAAGAAATGGATTCAAGATTACTCTAGTTAATAACATTATATGAGATTAGAGAAACCAATGAACCAAATAAGGAAGTAGCATTCAGTTTATACATTTGATATACCACTATGAGGTAAGCAATCATAGCAGAATGCAGTACAAACTGTTATCCAAAATTACCATTACCAAGTAACAAATAATCAATCAAAGTTTCAGGAAACTATAAGTTAAGGATAAAAACACCATCTTTTATCACCTGATAGAAGAAAGGACTCTGCCTTTTGACAGCTGAAACCAAATCATATTTGGTCCATTTCTCAGTTGCTTGACAAGTTTCCTTGGTGTCTGTAGATAAAGCTTTCAACTGAAAGTCATAAGGCTCACTTGGAAACATTCTGTTCCAAATTGCTCGAGTTTTCCTTGAACAAGTTCCTTTAACAGAAGATACAACATTAGAGTTGTCTAAAGTCCTCCCATAAAGTTCCTCACAGTCAGATTTGTATCTTACCTAAACCAGAAAATCATGAAACATTCCTTATCAGGATAATTAGAAATGAAAACCAACTTAACTGGTTTGAAAAATACACAAACAAACAAAATACATGCATGTGTGGGAACCTACAGGATTCAGCCTGTGGCAATGCCAAATCCATTCACAATCAAGAGGAACAACCAGGGGCTCCTCAGCAACTAACGGGTCAGAGTGTTTAGCGAGCAAGGGAAGCCAGCAAGCATTGTATCTGAAATTTGCAATTCTCAGAAATCTAATGTAGATCAAACGAGAAATCTCTGCCAATTAGGAACTAAAACACTTCCAGATATCAATTCAAGCTGTGGAAAAGCTAGAGAAGTAAAATACTTAAATCTTTATGAAGTCATACAAATTGAACTCCGAGAAATAACAATCACAGAGTCTTTACCTATAGATGACTCTGTCAAGCGCAGCACCTTCATATAGCCAACGATTCTTATCAACAGCTGCAAGGAACTGAAGCTGTTGCTTTGCAGCAGCCAAAAGGTCCACGCTTATAGTAATCTTCTGAGCTTCAAGCCACTCCTGCTCTTGTTCCATCTCTTTCTCTACCTCCATATCTATATTCAAAGAAATTAATAACAATCAACTCTTTCGTTTTCAGATAAAACCTACGAAATGAAAGGAACCACCAGAACGAAAAATTCAAAATAGTATCAAAAACCTAAGAACTATTGAAACATTAATCTTAACAACAAATTACTTAAGCTCCGATCAGCAGAGCAAATCATTAACTACCTGAGGCTTTTCTACAGTCGTTTATCATCATACATACATCAACTGCTAAACTAGCCAAATGGGTGTGTATGCATTTAGAAGTAACCGAAAAAGTAGTGATCTTACGATTGTTTAGGAAAACGCTCCGTGGTTGGCCGGAGATGCTTTGGTTTGAGGTGGCTTGGTGAATAAAAAGGACAGGTAACTTATAGTTGGGAAGTTGCTTGAGTTGACTAGTAAACTACCTTTGGAAGTAACTTGAAATGACCATTTTGTCCTTTTGAAACTATATCCATTTGGGTAACTACCAACCATCAAATATAACTTCTTGTAAATTCATAAATTTTTAGAAAAAATTAATGACAATCTTAAATTAAATAATAATAACATTATTTAATAATTTTTTTACCTAGTGTACAAATATGTTCTCTTTGCTAAAGTATAGAGAGGGTCATGATATACGCAACCTTTCTTTTGTATTTTTATAAAAGACAGTTTCTATAACTTTAACCTATGACCTTTTAGTAAGAAAGGATCAACTTTACGTATTGGTAAATAAGATAACTTCTAAAAATAAAATTATTGAATAATTCCTTATTTATACTAAATTAAATAGCTTATGAAAATACTTTTTTTTAAATAAAGGAATTCGCAGCTGTTATCTTTTAGATGCGTACTAAGTAAATCTTCGGATTGACTCAATAGCCGGTAAATCACGTAAATAAGGTATTTTGCACTAGACAAGCGCTATACGACCGGCTGAATTGAGAGTGTATAAGTAGAAAGATTTGAACACAGGACCTTTTGACCCCATACTCTCTACTTTACCAACTCGACCACTCGTAGGGCTTATCAAAATACTTGATCAAAATTGTTTTTAAAATAGATGAAGATTTTTATTACCTAAGAAAATAATTATTGTAAACTACAATTCAAAATACAAAATTACTTAAACATAGATTTGACTCTTTCGTATTACATATGATTCCTTCAAAGTCACCTCAAGAATGCTTTTTTTTCCCATGATAATCCAAAAAGGATTGAAAGATCATGGAAATTTCAGGGAAAATGGAATCTAGTTGACTTTTCCAAAAATCTATAACCCAAAAAATGCATTATTGCATTTGTATAAAAATGTAATTTTGTGTGCTTGGAACTGACCCCTCGAATTAGCTAAGCGTTCGCTGTCCTTTTTTTCCCCCCTAATCCTCGATTTAGAAAACTGAAAGACTGCTTAGAAGCGTGACTAAAGATGGACAGACGTGCATCATTAAGCTAGCACTCACACCTTTTTTGTTTTGGTCTCCATGTCCTCAGTGAGGCGTGTCAGTACAAGGAGTTGTCGGTTAGTAGTTCGTACGAACAGAAGAGCAGTACAGTGGAGTCATTCAGATGTAGTACGTGTGAACTTACTGTTTTTTCTGCTACATCTCCTTTTAGCTATGGTTATTACAAAGAGACTGGAAAGTCTTGAGCCTTGATCATTGTAAGAGGGTCTTTGTCATTATCAAACAAACAGTTCCTGATCATAGTAAAGGAAACCACTTTTGCCTACATGAGTTTTTGATGCCATTTCTAGGTATCCTTTTTATGCTTACGTTGGCTGTTGTTCCTTGGACGCAACCAAGAAAACACCAGATACTAGTTCTAAGTGGAAACTACATGCCGGATGATACGCTAATAGTTTTAAAGGATTACAAGAGTCCAATGACGTTGGAACTAATTGTCATCTAAACTGTGATCTCATTTGTTTTCTTGGAAATCGTCAACTCTGCTGCTGCTGGAATCAGACATTGCAAGTGGACTTGTCCACAAAAAGTAAAGAATCGAAAATTATGAGAAGCTTATATGAGATGCACCAGTTTTCTGACATTGTAGATTATATATATAATGCTAAAGCAATCCAATTTAGATAAAATTTACAAATTTTGGTGAGTGACTAAAGATGATTTGGTTTCAGAACTTCAAAACTGGTCAGCCTAATAAAGTTCAAGTATTCAGTGTCTAGGAGAAGAGGAAAAAAGTTAATAGTAACAACTTCTTCCCGACGGACTCAAGAAGGCATGAAGACCCGTTCTTCAAATTTCTCCCAGCTCCACTGGCTGAGAACAAAACCAATTTCACAGATATGAAGGTGCATGAATGCCTATGTATGTCGGTTTTGTAGTTTGCTGCTTCAGATTTTAACTTTAAAATTTTGTTTATAGATCAAAACATGAGCAGGACGTCTCTGGAAAACAAAAACTCCCACCACAAAATCACTTCCAGGGAAAATGATAGCAAGCCCACATGAAAGGAGTTCCAACTGATAACAGGCACGTGAGAATTGGAATGCGGTTTACAAATCCTCAGATTTCAACTTTTCCTGTGTCTCTGTTCGGAATGTGGTTTTCTCCAAGTACTCCTCCTCAATAGTTTCTTTTAGGATGAACAATCTTTGCATGACAATAGGCTGACTCATTTTCTTGGCTTCCCTAATGTCTGTCTCCTCCTTACTGAGATGGTATGCGTCAAGCATGATTTTGATCCACTTGTAAAGCTCCTTTGGAGTACTGCACAGCCATAAAATAAGTTAAACAATGGAAAAACAGTACACAAAAGAGGTGACCAATCGAAGTTTCCAAGATGTGAATAATCGGGAAGATTACTCACGTGTATAAAGCATAAGGATCATTCGCTTCCTTGTCATCCCCCGGGCAGAATGCTGTTGCCAAAGCTGAAAATCGCTCTTCAGGATCAGCAATATTTAGCAAATACTTGAGTAGCTTTATTTCCTTGGGAGCCATACTCCTAAGGCTGCTTTTTGTGGTTTTATATAATTGATACATTATGTCTTTAACCTGCAATTGGACAACCAAGGTTTATTGTGCTAAAGCCTATAAAGATTTATACAAGAATGCAAAAAGGGCTCCAGTATCATATCAAGGAAATGATGGCATAGTCATGTTAGTATTGAAGCCACATCAATTCAGGTCTCTTACCAATGACTGAATCACTTCCAATAATGCTATTTTGGTATTATCTTGCTACAGTTAAAGAGTTTGGATGAACTACGTATAGGGTCTAAACGATGATGATACATAAACGAAAGGTTTATTAAGCTAATTTTGTTATGCCTAGTAGGCTTCCAATAGGCTACTGAAACGGAAGATATTCTTTGGGTTTGCACTATTTTTAGTTATCATTATTCATCAGTATCAGATGTCACAAAGTTTCATAGTCAACAGAAGCTATGGAATCCAACACATATATTTTGTGAATTTTGAAGGGGCCATGATTAATGAATCCATCACATAAGTTGACAGCCCAGGTTATATGCAGGTATGAAACATGTATAGGTGGAGAGGATATTCTAATTTTGGTCCGTACCTTGCTCATCAAATAAGCAATACTGTTAGGTAATAAGATATAGAAACAAGGATTCAGGAAGGGAAGTGTCCATCAAAATAAACATTTTTACCTCTTCTTTCATTGCAGTGGATTCTTTTGCAGCCGCCCAAGTGCCGTTTATCAACAGGATCAAGGAGGAATCAAGTTCCTTTGCCTTCGCTAAGCGTTTGATCTTTTCACACGCCAGAACCAAAGAAGGAGAATTAAGGATGTCATCAAATTTGGCCTGGGCAGAATCTAATGTCTCCACATAATCAAGTGTATTATCAAAGGCACTGACTGCTGATAAGCATCGTGCTCCAAGCCTGGCAATCCCTGATAAATATAACAAACATTACATTGAATGAACAACATAAGCTACTAAAAACATTACGTCTCTTATTACCATTCTCAAAAAGCATAGATACAAAGTCTAAATCACAAGGAAGTATCATCCTCTGATCCATATCCAATACAGCTGGAGCAACTCATTATTTAAGGGTTATACATCATTTGTTATAATAATTGTATAAGGTCTATGCTAAAATTGGAAACTTTAGAGCCAATGACACTGCATGCACTAATTCAACTTGCAAAGTGCATCTTACCAACCTTTAATGACGAAATGATATTTGTGCACATTTACCAGCTTTTTGTGGATTGTTTCAGTACAATGAATAAAGACTTTATATTGCTCTCAACAATGATATGGAAAAGGAAAAGCAAACAGAACTGATCTAGCGATAGTTCACCAAATAAAGGTACTATCAGATTAAACGAGACATTTTGTGACAGGAACTTTGGATACTTGTACCAAAAGGATAAACAAATTAGACATCACAAAAGCTCAAGTATTTACCATCACGGTCCTCCAAACTGTCATAAATTTCAGAAAGAAGAGTGAGGTAACGGAAAAACTCCCCAGTGAAATCCTTGCGCCGCTTTGTTACTATTGCATTCAAGTCAGTAGGGTTGTCTTGAATTTCTTTAAGAAGCTGACTGTGACTTTCCATTTCATCATCGATCTGCAATGCTCATTCCTGAGTGCAAAAAATCCAGGGAAAGCTCTAAACCCAAAAGATATCAATATACATACCCCAACCCTTCATTTGGAAACCCGAAAACAGGCAAGAGGAAGAAAGGAAATGTCTCCTGGGTTTCCATGCTATATCTATCTAAGTTAGAGTATGACTTTCGCTACGGTTTGAGTAAAACATTACAAAACTGTCAAAATCCAAGCCTCTGCTATCTAGTTACTTGACCAAGCATCAAAATTAAACACGTACAATCGAAGAAGGAATTTCAATGGAAGAAGGGCAGAAGAATGACCAAGATTGTTATACCTTTTTCACCTTGCTGGCAAGTGAAATCAATTTTTGCTTCACGGTAGCGTCCGTTTCCATGTCAGCCCGGGTTTGACATCTACTGTAGAATCTATCACTGTACTTCTTCCACTCCTCCCTGAACATTAAATACTTTCTCCAATCTTTCACTCGTTTCTTCTGATTCAGAAACACATCAATCATCTTATCACAAAATTGGGTTATAGTGTACCCCTCAGCAACTTCCTCCTCCACGTTGTTTTCCACCTCAGCATGTCCTAGGCTACTTGCTTTAGAACCTGTAATAGCAATCCCATGTCTTAAACTCTCAGACAAAAACACTTAACAGTCTAAAGCTATGAAGTTTAGAAGTTGAAATTAACTAGCTCTTCAGAGCAAGATAACAAATTTGGACAGTCTCTTGTACCGAAAATAAGAATCAAGGACATGGGTTCTTACTGGTATTGCAGCTGCAACAAACGATTCCTATCGCTGCTCCCATTGGCCTGGTTTTTGTATGTTTCAGGGGTGTGGAAAAAGAGTTGAAGTATAAGGAAAAAGAGTTGAAGTATAAAGATGGGATTTTGAGAGCTCTTGGCTGTGATAATTCATTGAAAGAGCTATTGGAGGTAGTAACGGTAGCCAACAATGGAGATTTGACTGTGGAGTCAAGTCCGAAGAAGCCACAATTGCTCATTTCAGCTTTTGATGGAGAGCCGATCCTTAGGAATGCTGTCAGTTTCTTTAAGTTCCTATGCAAGTGGATAACGCCCTTCAACACCGACTAGTACGAGGTCGTTTAGCTCAGGAACAGAAGAGGTTTGTATTTATAATGCTTCTCTGCAATGTCTATTTTGCATTAAAGAAAATTAGATTAAATTGAAAATATATTACATATTAATTTATTATATTTTATTCATAATATAAAACAAAATAAAAAATCACTAGATTATAAATAATAAAAATAAAAATTTATATTTATAGGAGTTAAATTATTTCAACATTCATTGAACTTAATCTTAAAAAATATTTTAAATATAATTACTTTTTAATAATTTATCAAATACATTATAACTTTTGATTATAATACTATGTACCACGGTTTTTTTTAAATATTAACATAATAAAATTTAATTAACATATTTTATTATTATATTCATAATATACTTTAAAAAATTTAAAGATATTTTAATATGATTAATTATTTTCACAAATTTTAAAATTTTTAATCCTATAGGAGTTCAGGCTAAAAGTATTAATATTGAATTTTTAAGAGATAATAACAGTATATATAATAATGTATTAAATATCACGATTATTATATATAATCGTAATATTTAATACATAATTATATATACTGTTATTATTTTTAAAAAATCAATATTTATATTTTAATATTAAATGTCACGATACCATTTATCATTAACTAACTAATTTGGATGATTATAGATAAACAAAGTGGTATGGTCGAGTCGGTCGTATTGAGCCCGAGCCCATTCGTAATGACCCACAGGCCGACCGGTCCAATCTTCAAAGATCAGTTTAATACTTATTGGCTATTCCAAGCCCAGGACCATTCCTCATTCTCCTTGGCCCATTCGCAGGTAAGAGACTCCCATGCAAACGTAAAGACTTAAACCTAGTTGTTGGTTCCTATA
>JANQBM010000220.1:32093827-32129012 GCA_025594535.1 Erythroxylum domingense
TATATCTTGGCCATAAGAGAGGTACGAATAATCATAACCCTAGTTTTCTCTGCTTTCCTGCAATCCCTCCTTCACCAAAAAACTAACTTGAGCATCGGAGAGGCCTATCGGGAAACAACCCCCGACGTGCCTTCTTTGTTTTGCAGGAATCCTCAAGCCAGAATTCTCTTGTTCAACAGTTGACTCCGTTGACTCCATGGATCCAAACGGCAACGTGCAGCCTCGTCAGAATCCGGCTGAACCACAAAGTATTATTCTTCTTAAATTCAAATGAGTATTAATTAAATATTTAATTATATGAAAATTTGGTAAATTATATATTTGAAATAAATTACATCTTATAGTATTCACTTTTTGAATAGTATATATTTGTTTTTGGCTGGCCATAGGCGGGCCACGGGTCGACTATGTTCGACCGGCCTGTAGCCCGCAGCTTGACAAAATGGCGTCATTTTGTCCAAAATGAAGTCGTTTTTTATTTTTTAATTAAAAAAATATAGATGGGTTAGGTTTAGCCCGACCCGGCCCATTAATATCATTAAATACCATATTAGTTCTTAGGATACAAACGAAATCAGTTGAAATAATTTATTGAAAGTTGAAAAACATAAAAAAAATTTTGGTAAATTTGGCTGTAAAATTAATGTTTAAAAGGTTCAACTAATATTATGTTCAAAAGTCTTATTGTATCCCGAGATTGATGGAGTAAATATTATAATTGTAAATATTAGAATAGTTGAATTATACGAGGAGATTAACTCAATTATAGGGATTCTCTGTGTATATATATGTTGGCTCTATGTTGTTATCAAATAATTAGAAGATTATATTTTTTAATCTTCCTTTTTTTCATGGTATCAAAACGATGACGAGCAAACTTGATGGAGACAATTATTCGACTTGGCGAAGAGCTATGGTCATCTCTTTGAATGTAAAATCCAAATTAGGTTTTGTTGATGAACTCTCACGAAACAGTATGCCAAACAGAAGCTATGTGACATGGAAAAAATGCAACGATATGGTATTATCTTGGATTCTTAATTCTTTAACATTTGATATTACAGTTAGCGTTATTTTCTATAACACTGCTCATGAAGTTTGGAAAGATCTTCGCAATCGCTTCTCTCAAAGCAATGCACCACAGATTTTTCAGAATGAAAGAGATATTGCATATTTGACTCAAGATCAGATGCCTGTTGCGGCTTAATACATGAAGTTAAAAAAGTTATGAGATCAGTTAGGCTCTTATACTGATGTTGTTTGTACCTGTGGAGCAGATAATATTAAGGTGTAAACTGATGCAGTTTCTTATGGGGTTGAATGAGTCTTATAGTGCAGTTCGTGGTCAATTCCTTTTAATGCATCCATTACCTAATGTTGCACAGGCTTATTCCTCCATCATTCAAGAAGAGAAGCAACGAAATTTGAGTACAACACGCGAGACAATAGAGGCTTCAGCCATGGCTGTTCATAAAGATGAACCAGTAGCCCTTGCTATTTGACACAAATCTGGTTTGTCTTCTTCTCGTCCTAATTTATCTAATCACAAGCCGAAGTTACATGGTTATCCACTTGGACATCCCAAGCATACATCCGCTAAGAAGACTGATTCCAAACACAATGACAATCCTCAACCTTATGCTAACAATGTCAAAAAAACTCCAATGAGCAACATATTCAGTCTGTTATGAATGGATTGACTGAATTACTGTTAAATTTTATATGATTGAACTTAAATAAACTGAGCGCATATAAATTCAAATAAGGTTTCATCCTAAAACCAATTGGTACTAAGAGGAGTAACTCATTAGACATATGTATGCTCAAGGCCATATATTCTTTTGATGTGGGACAAAGTCCTACTTATATTTCAACATACCTCTCCTCACGAGTGGACTAATTTACGGTCCAACACGTGCCACAATCTATTGTGACAAGGTGGTGATATGCAACTTAAGAGCAACCTGCTCAGATACCATGTTAAATTTTATATGATTGGACCTAAATAAACTAAGCATATATAAATCCAAATGAGGTTCCATCCTAAAATCAATTGGTATTAGGAGGAGTAACTCATTAGACTTATATGCATGCTCAAAGTCATATATTCTTTCGATGTGGGACAAAGTCCCACTTATATTTCAAAAATTACCGCTACAATAAATGTTGTTTGTTATGCAGGGTACTGGATTATCTTCATCTACTCCTTCTAAAGCAAACAACGCTAGTGCTTCTTTACGTTTGTCACCACCTGAACTCATAATTGATAGCAGTGCAACATATCACATTACTTCCTCTCAGCCCTACTTATTAACAATAAAGATAACACTTTTTTACCACCAGTTGTTATGCCAAATGGAGACTAAGCTCCAATTATCTCTCCTTGAAGTTTACCTTTGAGTCCAATTATATATTTAAAAAATATGCTTGGGATACCATCTTGCAAAGTGGATTTCAGGTCTGTGGGTAGAGTCATAAGAGATTTAAATTGTTTAGTAAGATTCTTTCCTTATTGTTGTATTTTGCAGGATTTGATGATGGGGATGATGATTGGTTTGGGTAAACAATGAAACAGACTATATTACTTGGTTGCCCGATCCAGTTACCGCTATATTTATTTCAAGTGACAACTAGGTGTCTAGTCTCAGTTACACTTGAGGGGAGTATTAGAGTATCCTATATTGACTAAACAAAAAATATTACATGGTTTATAAATCGGTCAACTATCTAAATAACTAGTTCTAGTCATTTTGGCAATGATTGAACTAAACCCAATTTTTATTAATGAGTTCTACATTCTATCCATATTAAAAATTGTAATATAGTATCGGAGTAGGTTTGATCCAGATTATTAATATTTTGGTTGTTCGTCTGAATGTCCAGTCCTAGTACCATCCTATTTATTTTGTAGCAGCCCATACCATCAATCCTTCTTCTTCTCAAAACACTCCTACAATCCTGTGGCATCGACGACTATAACACTTAACCTTTTCTAGATTAGATTTCATGGCCAAAACTTTGTTAAATTTTCCTTCAAAGTCAAATAATAATTGTGATGTTTGTCCTCTTGCCAAACAGACAAGGCTTCCTTTTTCCATTAGTTCAATTTCTTCTATTTATCCTTTTGAATTAATCCATTGTAATATTTGGGGGCCATACAAAATTCCTTCTCTTTCTAGTGCTAAATGTTTTTTGACTGTTGTGGATGACTATTCTCGTTTTTGGGGTTTTTTCATTCATCATAAAAGTGAAACAAGACACCTACTTACCAATTTTTTTCTCTTTTGTGAAAACCCAATTCAACACTACTATAACCAATATTTGGGTTGATAATGGAATGGAATTTTCTTCTATGAGAGATTTTTTAAACAAAAAGGCACCACTTACCAACATTCTTGCACTTATACACCTTAATAAAATGGAGTTGTCAAGTGCAAACATAGATATATCCTTGAGTTAGCAATAACTCTTCGTTTTCAAGCTCACCTTCCTTTACACTTTTGGGCAGAATGTCTCTCAACTGTTATCCATATAATTAATAGGTTACCCACACCTATACTTTCTCGCCAAGCTCCTTTTGAGCAAATTTATGGCAAAATACCTGCTTATTCTCACCTTAGAGTCTTTAGGTGTCTTGCATATGCTACCATTGTTCATGTTTCTCATAAGTTTACTCCTCATGCCACATGTTGTGTTTTCCTTGGTTATCTTATTGAAACTCACCGTGTCTTCACTAGTTATGATGTATTTTCTATAAAGGTGTCTTTCCTTATGAATCCGTTGCCCCTTCCATACTAATCATCGATTTTGTCCTACCTATTGCTATCACAGATCCTATTGTTTTAGAGATTCCTTCATCCATTCAACTAACATCTGTGGAACCCATCCTTTCCTCTTTAGTTACTTCACCACCAGTAGCCCCCTTGCATCATTCTCAACAACCTCATGTTCCTCCTGCAACTTTACGTAACTATATTTGCAATCAAGTGAGATCTCCCGAATCATCGTTACCATCGTCATCTTTTCCACATAAAGGTACTCAGTATCCTCTCTGCAATTTTATCTCTTATGATTGTTACTCACCACAACATTGTTTATTTATTGCTACTATTAATAATGATGTTGAGCATACATGTTATGATCAAGCTATTTCTCAACCTTATTGGCAAGAAGCAATGTAATCTGAGTTAGTTGCTTTAGAGGTCAATAACATTTGGTTTCTCACATCTCTTAATCCTAGAAAGCAGGCTATTGGTTGCCGTTGGGTATACAAATTAAGCACAAATAAGATGACTCTCTTGAACACTATAAAGTGTGCCTCGTTGCAAAAGGTTATACACAACTTGAAGAGATCGATTATCATGACAGTTTTTCACCTACTGCTAAAATGGTTACAGTCCGTTGCTTATTGGCTTTGAAAGCTACTCAAAATTGGAATCTTCATCAGCTTGATATCCATAATGCTTTCTTCATGGTGATCTTTTAGAAGAAATATATATGCCTCTTTCTCCTGGTTTTCGACGATAAGAGGAGAATCTTGTAGGTCGCCTCAATAAGTCATTATATAGATTAAAACAAGCCTCTTGTCAATGATTTGCCAAGTTCTCTACTGCTATTCAAGATGTTGTATTTATTCAGTCCAATGTTGATTACTTATTGTTTAAATATAGGAAAGGAAAATTATTTACAACTCTATTAATCAATGTTAATGACATTCTCATAATTAGTAATGATCTTGTCGCCATATCTCGTTTTAAACAATTTTTGTATAATCAATTCTGGATTAAAGATTTGGGCAACTTAAAGTATCTTTAGGTATAGAGGCCTAGTGGTCAGAGAAAGGTATTTTCATTTCATAAAGGAAATACAATTTAGAAAATTTGAAAGATGGTGGATATGTGGGAGTAAAACCCATGGATTTCCCATGGAACAAAATATGAAGCTGTTAGATTAAGGTGAATTGTTAAAAGATCCATCTCTATACGGGCATTTTGTAGGACTCCTAATTTTCGTAACTATCACTCGTCCGGATATCACCTATTCAATGCACATATTGAGCAGATTCATGCATGCTCCACACATACCTCATATGGAATTTGCCATGCCTATATTATAGTATTTAAAGAATAATCCAGGTTAAGGTTTACTTTTTCCTTCACAAAATGATTTATCTTTGTTTGCTTTTTGTGATTCCGATTGGAGAGGTTACCCAATATCCCGAAAATCAACTATAGGTTATTGTGTTTTTTTGGGATCTTCTCTCATTTCATGGTGGACAAAAAGATAGAAGATTGTTTCTCTATCCTCAGCAAAAGCTGAATATAAAGCTATGAATGGTATATATTATGAGTTATCTTGATTACGATCATTGATGAAAGATTTGCTAATATTACATCCAAAGCCAGCATTATTGTATTGTGACAATAAAGCAGCCCTACACATTGTAACTAGTCCAGCTTTTCACGAAATAACCAAACACATAGAAATAGTTTGTCACCTTATTCGTGATAAGATTCAAGATGATTCAGTCACAACTGAATATGTCCCTTCAACTAAACAACTTGCTGATGTGTTCACCAAACTATTAGGGAAATAAGTTTTTTCTAGAATGAAATGCAAGTTGGGAGTTTTTGATATTCACTTTCTAACTTGAGGAGGAGTGTTGAGAAATCTTATTGTATTTCAAGATTGATGGAGTAAATATTATAATTGTAAATATTAGAATATCTAAATTGTAGGAATAGAGTAACTCAGTTATAGGGATTCTTTGGCTCTCTGTTTTCATCAAATAATGAGTAGAATATATTTTTTCATCTTCCTTTTTTCATATTAGATCGTCATAAAACTGAATAAAAATCAAATAAAATTAAAGAATTTGAAATATGATTGAAAGAAATTGTTTTTACTTATCGAAAATTTGAAGTTTAATTAAAAATTTGTTAAATAAAAATTAATTGGTTTATAAAATTTATTAATTTACAAAAATTGACCAATTAGTTAATATATTAATAAGATTTTAAAAAACAAGAATTATTAAAGTAAATCAAACCTGAAAGTTGAAAACGAAGCAAAAAATATTTAACGATTCAAGATTTTTATGAATGAACTGATCGAATCGTTTGAATTTGTTAACCCGTGCATAAAATTATCTAGGAAATGTGGTTTTAGTTTGTTCAAAATTCTTGTAAAAGAAATATTTAGTAAATAAGATTAAATTTTGGATTTTAATATTTAGGAGTAGAGCCTTTTTACGAATGCAAAAAATAGCTAAAAAAATCTACTAATTATAAGATCTTAAACGTTCCTTTCTTATTTAAATTTTTGTAATTTAAAAAGAAAAATATTTTGTAACCAATAATTAGTAACTAACCACGTAATTACTAAGCTTGACAAAAATTGCTTGGCTCGATCTAAAATTAGTGGTTTTAATTAAGTTAATGATTGAGCTCGAACTTTTGGTCCAAAATTTGAAAACTTTTAATTTTTAAAATTAAAATTATATTTAATTAGACTTATACAAAATTGAATTTTGAACTATCTAAATTTGATCGGACTCTTGTTCGGGCCCAAAATTTCGAGTCCAATCCAACTTTCTAGGATCCTTTAAAAAAAAAGAAAGGAGTTTTTCTTTCATCGCTTCAAGTAAAAATGGGCCGGCATGTAGAGACGGCATATGCTGACCATGTCGTCGTCATTCAATTTTGTCTCAAGTTTGGAAACTTTTGTTCTCTTGTAACATATATAAATAAATAAATAAAAGAATAATGGAATTCTGGGAACTTTTTTTATTTGATCTTGTAGAATTCAATGTAGAACAAAGAAACCTGAAAAAAAAATATTTGACTTATTAGCATTATAAATTTATAAGTCTCAAAGTTTTATTCAAAGCTTAATTTTCCATAATTAACTCAGTATATGTAAAAATCAATGTTTTAAAATTTGAATCGGAAATTAAACCAATAAGATAAGAAGTTTAAGATTTAAAAAGTTTAACTCGTATTATATAGTCATAAAATTGACTAAAAATTAAGTAAAATTAAAGAATTTAAAATATTATTGAAAAATATTGTCCTTACTTATCAGAGAATTTAAAGTTTAATTAAAAAAAGAGACTGTTAAATGAAAATTAGTTGGTTTATTTTAGTTTGTGAAAACTTATTAATATATTAAAATTAACTAATTAATTAATAAATTGATCAATTTTAAATAATAAATAAGAGTTATTAAAATAAATCAAACAAAAAAGTTGAAAACTAAATCAAAATATTAGACGGTTCAAAATTTTTACAGTTAAAATGACTCGGATGAGTTCTTTAATCAATGATAAAAACATTTATACTTCTAATAGGGGATGTATCCAAAACATCCTAATTCATAGCCCTGATCTTTTAATGAAATCAATCTTTTGTGAAAGTTTAATTGTCTATAATTTTAATATTTACCATTCTGATCAAAATATATCATTTAATGATTAGAGAGTATTTTCATTCATTATAATGAATAATATCATTATTAGATTTTAGTGTTTATCATTTTTGTTTGAACATATCATCTAATGACTAGAGAATATTTATATTAATTATTATTAAAAAATAAAACCACAAATTTTAATAAAATTTTAAAAAATCTCATAAAATTTCAAAATTTTCTTTTTAATTTTTAGTTTTTCCAAATATTTCTTTATCTTAGACTTGAATTAAAAAATAATGACAGAACACATGCATCAAATACTATTTATATGACAATTCAATTTAATTCTTAAACTTTAGATAAACTAATTAACTTCGACTCAAATTAATAATTTTTATAATTATATTTTACTAATTTAATTAATTTGGATCAAATTTAAGAACTGGTCATTTGAGTTGTCCACATGTAATATTTATACTGTGTGTTTTTTATCATTATTTTTATCAAAAACTTTAAAAATAATTTTTAAAAAATTAAAATTTAAAAAATTTGAAAATTTAAAAAATTAAGACTACTGAAAAAGTTTCTACCTTTCCGTCTTTTTCTAGATAATAAATCCTACCCCAAGTAAAAAGGGCGCTAAACGACGACGGATACAGAACACTTGTGACGAAAATATTTATATTTACGCATCAGAGTGAGAGACAAAAGAGGGAAGAGACCAGAATGGAGAAATTCACTCGCAATAGTATATATACTGTGGATAGGTAATTAGTTACATTAGCCAGCGACATCAGAATTGAATAATCAATACAAGTTTTGTTGCTATGTAGCTTGTTAATAATTCTGATCCGTCAGGTGGCATGTCCTTTAACATTTTCCATGGCGTCGGAAGTTGTAAGTTGGGTTGCATGAATTGGGAAAAGTGATCGAATGTTTAAATCTAGTTCTTAGTTCCACCAGCTAGCGTTTAAAACTTGGTGATGAAGTAAACAAGAAACTATGCTCCTTCGATCGAAACGACAAGAACTGGTATCTTCGATCTCGACACGTTTAATTTCATGGAACCTTGGATCTACCTCGTTAATGTCTTTTCTTAGCTGGATGAATCAGTGAGCTTTCCTCCATGCCTTCACTTCTCTCCACTCCTAAAAACCGGGCCAAGTCAATTTGTTGAGAGAAAATTTCCAAGAAATCTGTGCTATAAAACTTTCTAGGAAAGTTTCAGTGCTGGTTCAGGCATGGCACACATGAACGGTCATCATCAGGAGACTGTGATTGACATAAGGAAACCGATAAACTTCACTGGTGGGCTTGAATTCTCTAGCCTGACCTATACAGTGACCAAGAAGAAGAAGGTTGATGGTAAATGGTTAAGTCAAGAAGTGGATTTGTTGAATAAGATTACTGGGTATGCACCAAAAGGTTGTGTTACTGCAGTTATGGGTCCGAGTGGTGCAGGGAAGTCGACTTTTCTTGATGGTTTAGCTGGTCGTATAGCAAGTGGAAGCCTTCAGGGTAGGGTATCCATGGATGGTGTGGAAGTGAGTCCAAGCTTGGTCAAGAGAACTTCTGCTTATATAATGCAGGACGACAGGTTGTTTCCTATGCTCACCGTCTATGAAACTTTGATGTTCGCTGCTGATTTTCGTCTTGGCCCTATTTCGAGGACGGAGAAGAAGGAGAGAGTCGAGCAGCTTATTGAACAGCTTGGTTTATCAGTAAGTAACATGAATATGATTAAATTTGCATTGAGACCTAGCTTTTGATTGATTTTGTTATTCATGTAGTCGACTCGGAACACATATATAGGAGATGAAGAAACCCGAGGAGTGTCAGGTGGTGAACGCAGAAGAGTCTCAATTGGTGTGGACATAATCCATGGACCATCCTTACTATTCCTCGACGAGCCAACTTCGGGTTTAGACTCTACAAGTGCTCATAGTGTGATTGAGAAAGTGCACCACATAGCACGATCAGGAAGCACTGTTATTCTCACAATTCATCAACCATCCTCTAGAATCCAATTGCTCCTTGATCATCTCATCATACTTGCTCGAGGGCAGCTCATGTTTCAAGGCTTACCGAAAGATATTTCTCTTCATCTGGGACGGATGGGTCGAAAAGTCCCCATGGGAGAGAACTCCATAGAGTATCTTATTGATGTGATCCAAAAGTATGACCAGTCTGATTATGGAGTGGATGCATTAGCTGAATTTGCACGAACTGGAATGAGACCACCGGCATTATCCGACGAGGAAATGTCAGCTTCTGGTATCTCACCTTCCCCAACCCCACCTCGACCTAATCGACGTAAGAAGGAAGAACACAGGGACAAGCGAAATGGGAAGCGTCTTCCTTTAGAAACAAGTGTAAATGATCCTGACGAGTTTGATCGTAGCCTCAGGAGTCCTTATAATAATAATGTTTCAAGGTCGTGGACGGCTTCTGCCTCAGGTGGAGTGATGCGAACTCTCAATTTCACACCTTCTCGCCAGAGAAATGATAAGAGAACTCAAAATCCTGCAATGTAAATTGATCATTCATCAAAGTCCTGTTCTTATCGAATGATTCACTTTTCCTTCTTATCTTCATCTAATCTCTACTACATGTTTCAATGATTTTGGTGCAGTTCGTCATCAGGATACTACACTTATTCCAGCGAAATTCTTGCTGGTACGCCAACACCCCACAGTAGTGATTACACAGTGAACGAAGAAGACTATGTGACCCCAAAAGTCGGCTTGGAATACTATCTTGGTCCCAAATTCACCAACTCCTTCCTGTCAGAAACAGTTATCCTCATGCGTCGCAACTTCAAGAACATCCTGCGAACACCTGAACTTTTCCTGTCAAGACTCATGGTCCTCACTGTGATGGGAATAATGATGGCAACCATGTTCATGAACCCACACGAAGACTTGCAAGGAATCACGAACAGACTCAGCTTCTTCATATTCACAGTCTGTCTCTTCTTCTTTTCTTCCAACGACGCAGTTCCTGCCTTCATTCAAGAACGCTTCATCTTCATCCGAGAAACTTCGCATAATGCATACAGAGCTTCCTCTTACACCATTGCCGGAGTCATAACTTACCTCCCTTTCCTCGCCTTACAGTCCAGCGTTTACGCCGGCATCGTCTGGAAGGCATTGAAGCTTCGAGGGCCGTTCTATTTTTTCTTGATCGTTCTCTATGTGTCCCTCCTCTCCACCAATTCATTCGTTGTGTTCGTGAGCTCTGTGGTGCCAAACTATATTCTTGGTTATGCTGCAGTCATAGCTTTTACCGCTCTTTTCTTCTTGTTCTGTGGTTATTTCTTGAACAGTAATGACATTCCCGTTTACTGGAAGTGGATGAACAAGATTTCCACCATTACATATCCATATGAAGGGCTGTTGATGAACCAGTACCAAACACCGAAAGTGTTTGGAGAAACTCAACAAGGACAAAACATAACCGGAAATGGAATCTTGAGATCACTGAACATCAGTACACATGACTCAGAAAAGTGGAACAGGGTGTATGTGATGTTGGGTTGGGCAGCTTTTTACAGGATATTGTTCTACATAGTTCTTCGTTTCTTCTCCAAGAATCAGAGGTCATAAGAAACTCCTCCCCTTGGTGGGTTAGGAAGATGATGTTCCCTGAATTTGCTTCAAACAACATTTGGTTGAATCAAATCAAACTCTCATACATTATTGCTCGATGCTAGTTCGCAATTTAATTCATGTTCATAGATTGAATGATTTAAAAGTTAGTATATGATTTTATCATGCAGTATCCGTTTGTCCTTTGTTCCAATCAACAGAAATGAATTATTGCAAGGAATTGTACTTTCAAGTTCTACATAATTAAGATTCTGTTGAAATAGTTATTATTCTTCTTCCATATTCAATGCATCTTACTTGGATTTGATTACCAAAAGTGTACTTAAACTTATAGAATCTAAATTAACGTAAGATATTTAATTTGAAACAAAAAATCTTAAATAAATTAAGGAATTTAAAAGAAAAAAATGAAGCTTAATGTCCCAAAAGTAACGATTACAAAATTCAACCGATTCGGCTGTTTTAATATTAAAAATCTTGAATTATCTAATTTTTCAATTCGATTTTTAAACTTTCAGTTTAATTTATTCCTGTAACTCTTGCTGTTAAAAACAAATCAGTTTATTAATTAATTGGACAATTTTTATAAATTAAAATAAATTAATTATATTTTATTAAACAATTTCCTTTTTTAATTAAACTTTAAATTCTTCATTAGGTAAGATAATTTCTTTCAATCATATTTCAAATTCTTCAATTTTATTCAATCTTTAACTAATTTTAAAGTGATCTAATACGGGTTAAATCTTTTAATCTTAAATCTCTTGTCTTATCGATTTAACTTCCGGTCTAATTTTTAAAACATCGGACAAAAAGGAATGTTTGAACTTTGCAAAAAGAAATATATTCACAAATCAACTTAAGTTAACTTTTACAAACTATTAAATAATGAAAACTACTACATACTAATTAACCACTCCAACCAATGAAAAGCTAATTAATTAATGTATCAGTATCAACTCACATTGTTCTAACCTCATTAGTTATTGGATGCATAAACATTAAAGCTCTTGATTTGGGGTAGTTTAAAATGATTAAATTTAAAACAAAAACTCCTCTTTTCTATATGAATTTGTTAAATCCTTTGAATTTGGATTTCTAATCATTACTTAAATCTAATGTTCAACTGATTTTTCAAGAATATGCCGCGTTTTAGCAAAAGTTGCTTCCCGCGGTCATATTGATTGGTTGAAAGGCCTGAAAGAAATGTTCTAATGAGTATGATATACCTGTTGGTACCAGATTCAAAGGATTCGTTCTTATGTGCCTCCAACCCCTAAGACCAAAAATGGACAAATTCTTTTTCTTAAGAATACATACAAGATTTATCACTTAAAAAAAGGTTAATGGTAACTCATTATTAACTATTCATTTATTAACTACTTTTACCCAAGTTTCATCTCGGTCATGAATAGATTATCCAGGCTCGGGTTCATAAACAGTGACAATTGTCCTATGAAGACTCGCTTTTACTATAATTTCGATGGTTCCCCTTAACCAAACCTCTGCTTATAAATCACCGGCTTATTTTTCAACAGGCACGCGATCGGAGCCCTAGGCTCCTCCCACTGCTTAAATCTAATCTTTTATTGGTTAAAAGGTAACTATAACACATTTTTTTATTATACTTACAAACCCAAAAATTTGAATTAGTCCTTCAAGACATATTTATGAGGTAAAAATTAAAAATTTATAATAATGTTCCCGCGTATATAAATACATATGAGCTACATCAGCCTTGTGTTCTAAAGATACAATTAAATTTATACATATTTGATTGAGACCGAAATGTTCTTTACCCATAAAAAACCATATTATATAAAATCAAATCGATTGAGTTAGGACGGAGGCAAAGCGGAAGAAACGATTGGTGGCAAAAAGTTTGAAGTTCTAGTAGTAAGAGGCCATTATTTTAAAAATCGGATCGGAAGTTAAACCGAAAGATAAGGGACATAAAGTTTAAAAGGTTCAACCGTTACATTAGATTATCATAAACTATTAAAGATTAAGTAAAATTAAAGAATTTAAAATATGATTAAAAGAAATTATTCTTATATATCGAATAATTTGAAGTTTAGTTTAAAAAAATATTGTTAAATTATAATTAATTAATTTATTTTAGTTTATAAGAATTTATTAATTTAATAAATTGATTGATTTTAACAACAAGAATAATTAAAGTGAATCGAACCAAAAAGTTAAATGATTCAAAATTTTATGGTTGAATCGGTTGAGATTTTTAATTGTTAAATTTTGTATTATAACAAGGAACTTTTGGTAAGGATAGCAATGGGCTGACGCATGGGTCTACATTAAAGTTTTTGGTAGGGATAGCAATGGCTGGTCCATGAGCCTGAATTAAGGCATTTTCAATGAGTCAGGTCATGGGCCAAGCTTAGGCCCATAAACTTGTTTTCTTTAGAATAGTTGAGTCTCGAGTCGGTCTGAACTTAGATTCAATTAAAAGGAGAAGACGTTATTTTACACTTTAAGTTTTAAAAAAATTAGCAAGGGTATTCCTAACTTTTGAAAGAAGTACATGGCCTAAACTAGGTTTGATAAAGAGTCAAGACGAGTTCGAACCCGAACCTGCTCAAACTCAAGTTTGATCCGAAAACTCAATCAAATCCAAAGATATAAATATAATATTGAGTCCAATTGAATTCAAAGGACACAAAATCTGATCAAATTTACACCAATTTTGATTAAATATAATTTTTTAATTTTAGCAATTAAAAATGACATTATATTACTTTAAAATTTTGAGGAACTCAATATTTGAAATTTTTTTTAAAAAAAGCTTTAAACCATGGTCGATTAACTTGAATTGAACCGCGATAGACAGTTTCTGCAACCTAACCACCTTATATCCTTATAAATATGATTAATTTGTGGGGTCTAGATGCAGATTTAATATATTTAGAAGGTTCTATAAGCATTTTAATTTGGTAGCTTGTTTGACTACTAATCAACTAAGTTGGTGCTTCGAATATGCTAATTATGTTCTCATTCAACATAGTGAGTATCGTGGATAGGTTTATATATAACAAATGAAGACTCTTTGTTATAGTACTCAATACTATGTCTATAAGTTGATAAATTAATTAAGCTTGATACCATACGTAAAAGTTAAATAACATTTTTTAATAACGATGAAACTTACAAATTATTAAATTATGTAACAATAAATTAATGATTCAAACTAAGTTATAGATTTAATTTAAATGATAAATAATTAAATAAATAGCAGTTTGTGGTGATATGCTGTTTATATGCTATCTAAACCATTAAATATTTAGGATTTGATTTTATTAATAAAAGAGCATAATTTAACGCTGTTAAAAACTAAAAATATTTTAAGATAATCTCTTAATAGTTTCATTAAGAAATTGACATAAAAATTCTTTTTTTTTTTAAGAACGGAGGAATCTGCAGTCGCTATCTTTAATTTAAATGTATACTGAGTAAATATCTGAATTGATGCAATCACGCCAACTGGGTACTCCGAACTAGGCAAGTCATGTACGATATATTCGATTGAGAGAATATAAATAGGAAGATTCGAATACAAAACTTTTTGACTTCATACTTCTCATTCCACCTACTCGACCACTTCTTAAAGGGCATAAAAATTCATTAAATCCTAAGTTGCAACATAAGTCATTGCAAATATTAAAAAATGGACCTGTCAATGATAAAAATTGACTAAAATTAAACAATAAATTGAAAAGACCTATACCTTTTATAGTTTTTATAATTTGACCTTTCATTGAAGTTTAAACTTGTTTATAAACGTGTTTTACATTAGTTTGATATATCTAGGGTCTAATAAACATAAAATAAAAATAGATAAGAGTTTTCAGGCATTGAATACTTATCTTGCTTTATCAATATTTTGAAAACTGAACCGATTTAGCCAGTTTAATAATGAAAATTTTGTGCCGATCAATTTTACGGTTAGTTTAATAATCATTGTTGTTAAAAATTAATCAAATTATTAATTAATCGGTCAATTTTAATAAATTAATTAATTTTTCCAAATCAAAATAAAATAATTAATTTTTTTTAACCATCTCCTTTTTTAATCAGACTTTGAATTTTCAGGATAATCTTCTATAATCATTTTTTAAATTCTTTAATTTTATTTAACCTTAACCGATTTTATGAGGGTCTACTATCAATTAAACTTTTTAAATCTTAAATCTCTTATCTTATCGTTTAAAATCTGATATGATTTTTAAAATACTGCGTTTTATAAACTAAACTTCCATAAAAGACTCAGCTTTCAGTAATTTATATTTTGAACAATGAAATTCTTGTGCTTGTATCGTCAATTTCCTTGCTAGATTAGTAATCATTTGAGAATAATAACAACCCTATTAACCTAATTACTGTTAATTACAAGCTCGTGTTAATTATTTTATGCCAATTTCTGCATTGGAAGCGAAGTTGGTAACAACCAATTAGGGTTTTCCACGAAATCAAGTAACCTAGTAATTGATCACCATATATACATATATGTAAGCTACATGTTTCTCCATCATAGTTGGATGGTTTGCAGATTACACCTTTTATTGGAAAATTGATATTTCATTAGCTTTAACCTTAATCCCAATTATAACTACATTAACACAAATTAATGTGTTAATCTATAAGTATATGCAACTTTTGACCCGTACCAAAAATTGAAATCACAAAATACAATTGTAATTATCATTATAAATTGTAATTGGATATCATAATTTCTCTTAATCGTGTTCGTATTATTTGTAATTATGTTTGTATCAATCTTGATTAGAGATGCATATGACTTGATTCTTTTTTATTTTTTGGCCTGAGTCTGATTCTAAAATTAAATTCGACCAAAATTCTCGATTACTTAAAGTACATTTTAAAATGATATCAAAAATAGTTGAATTGATTTTAGATCGAGTTGAGTTAGATTGGACTCAACCTTTTTTTTTTCTTTGATCCCGAATATGACCTAAACTCGAATCAAATTTAGATTGTTTGACTCATTTAGTCTAAACAGTTGACTGCTTGAGACTAGATGGATTAATTGAATCGGCGTTAAGTTGAATCTTTCCCAATTTAATTTTAATTTCAAACTCAATCAATTAAATTTTTTTCCATTAAATTAAATTAAATTAAACTAAATCAAATCAAAAATAACTTTCCAATCTTAATTATGATTGTAGCATAGTCCAAAATCACATAATAAACAATTTAAAATCTTGCTTTGGACATAGACTTGTCCAAGCACCCTTCTCATCAAAATCTGTGCGCAGACAAACTTGCTTTCCAGCCATGGGAATATCTTCCCCTTTTCAAATCTCCATGTCCTAATTTCCCCCGTATAGGGCGATGCTTCTGAAGTTCTGCAGATAATTTAGTTCTGATGAGTCTTAATAGATCAGTAGCTTTCTTGTGCTAAATCAATGGCTCCATTTAAGTCCGAATGACAAGCCAGCAAGTAGGATAGTTTACTTGAGCACATCACAATGAACTGGTATTTGCTAATGAAACCAAACCCTATGTTCATGACGTTGCACACCTTGGTAATGGACAAGGAGACAGACGAAAACAAAGGGTTGCTCCGCCTATTATTTTAAACCAGATTAATTTAAACTCATATACTTACATAACCACTACCATAACCAAGTTTTAATATAATTAATATGCCAATAATCCAACCTGAAAGTGTTAAATCATTTTTGGATTATTCTGAATCAAGCTCTTTCTCTCTATCTTCTTCCTCGTCATATTCTTCTTTAACTTCTACATTTGAAGTCAAACCTACGCTTATCATACTCTTTTTCACCAAAAACCTGACATGTTTTTGATACCCTTTTGTTAGAGTTACCGTCCGATGATGATTCTTCTATGTTTTGACTCCTAGAAACCTTACTTTCCAGGATTGAATTCGAACGACTAGGTGATAGTTATTTCTTTTCTTGCAACTTTGTGATTATCAAAGAAAAAAGCCAGAATTCAGACACTTGTAATTGACTTCAGAAGGAAAAAATTGGCTTGAAATATAGTAGGGTTGATTATGTTTTTGAGACCAGATGGGTCGAGCTCCGTTTAAAATGAGAAAATGATGGAAGGAATGCAGAGTCGGATCTTAAGGATTGGTTTTGAAGTTATTCTTTGCCTGTTCATACTTGTTCAATTAACTTGCGGACAGCCAGGTTAGTTTTACTGACAAGTTTTCTGGTATTGTCCAGCTTTTCTGGTAAATTCAATCAGTTGACGTGGTCTTCTTCAAGAAGTCTCGGAATCAAGACTTGATCTTTCATTATTTTTACCTGTTAATTGAGTTCTTGTGGATATAAACCTTGTGATCTGGATCTAAAAGTCAACTAAAGGAAGTATAGATCATAATTTGTGAAGTTAACAAGAGATTATTGTATGTTTCTCGTTATTATTCTCGATCTGAGGTCCTGTGCGACCACTGACTTGGGAATCTATACATGTTCGTGCTTAAGCAGTGTGATACAAGATTTGCTATGCCATTAAAAATATGATCGAAAATCATAAGCTTGAAGTTAATTACCTAAACATGTGATGGGTTATAAAAACCTAAGAAAGTGGATCTTCTTTGAAAAGTGTGAAGTAAACAAGTCATCTGTCAGGATTGAATAGCAGCAAATTCTCCAATTCCTGCATGTATGAATATTTACGTTATACAAATATTTGCGAAGCACAATTTAAAATCATGCATTCAATATCTGCAAATCTAAGTGTATTGTAAATATTCCTTCTTTTTTGTGCCATAGAAATCATTCTATTTTTCTCATTTGGTCCAAAGTAAAGCACAATTTTAGATTCTTAACCTTTCAAGATTTTATCTTCTTTACCGTATTTCTTTTCCAGGGTTTGTGAGCATTGCAACTTGTGCTAAATCTTCTTTTAAGGATAATAATGGCATAACGTATACATCAGACAATGGAATCTTCCAAGCAGATTCTACAAAATGGCAATGCCATGACACATTCAGGGCAGCTTTAAATGACACAACATATGGTAAAGTTCGAGTTTTCTACATTCATTCAGAAAAGATATGCTACAAGCTGCCAACAACTCGTGGCAGCGACTATCTGATAAGAGGAACATTCCTTTCCAGTGACTCTGTGAGAACTTCAGTCTCTTCATTTGATGTTTTAATTGGGGTCACACCTATAGATGCAGTGAACTCTTCCAAGGACGTGGAGGTAGTGGAGGGCATCTTTAGAGCTACCAAGCAGAATATAGACTTCTGTTTAGCTTATGACAAAGGGGACCCATATATCTCACAACTCGAGCTTAGGCCCTTGGATAATTCAAAATACTTCCAGGGAAATGCTACTACTGTTCTGAACTTGATTGCCAGGATCGATGTAGGGAACAATGGAGCTGATATCAGGTACATGCTCTACTCTTCTTCATCATAAACTCAACAAGTGAAAGACTGAATTCGATCGTAACCCTCAAGTTTAGGCTAATTCAACAACAATTTTAATTCGATTTCTAAACAGGCTCGCAAAAAGCTAATTCGTAAGTTGATATGTGTAAGCTCAAAATGATGAAAGGGCTAAGACTTCAATTCTGAAGAAGGTAATTAAAGTAAGGACCTTGAAATAACACACCTTTAATGAGAAACTAAAAGTCATTAGACATCAAGCGTAATTCACTTATTAAGATGGTGATGTTAAAAACTAAAGGAACCTAATCACGTTTCAATACAGCTAACGTATCCATTATGTTTTAAGTACTTGTACTGCAAATGATGGAGATTTTTGGGGTTGAAACAATGCCTATAATATGTGTGAACTCATTTTCAGATACCCAGTTGACGAATTCGACAGGATTTGGAGAAGTCCCGACCCTGAAGCACTTCCTCCATCAGTATCAGTTTTGTCCACTCCTCTGTATATTCCTGATAGACCAGTGCCTTTACAGGTTCTCCAAACAGCACTCTACCATCCAGACAGATTGGAATTTCAACATAATGACCTTGACACACAGGAGTATAACTATGTTGTGTTCCTGTATTTTTATGAACTAAATGATTCTGTCCAAAAAGGACAAAGAGTGTTCGACATCTACATTAACAATGAGATCAAACTGGACAGATTTGACATATTGGCTAATGGATCGAAATACATCGAAGTCCCCCTCAATGTCGCAGCTACAGGATCTCTGAACTTGACTCTGGCAAGGATTAGAAATGGATCCGACTTTGGACCAATCTTAAATGCCTATGAGATCCTGCAGGCGAAGACTTGGGTTCAAGGAACTAATCGACGAGATGGTAAGTCCCCAAGATTGGATGAAAAACAGAATCTTGTTTATTCATTTTTCATATAGATACTTACGTTAGCTTTCGATCTACAGTGGAAGTGATAAACAACGTGGCAGATGAACTACTGGAGCAGAACAAGGAAATTAAAATGTCGAACCTTTGGTTAGGAGATCCATGTCTTCCAACTTCTTGGAAAGGCCTGACATGTAATAATATTAATGGGTCTTATGTAATCTCCAAGCTGTAAGTCACTTTTTGTTTTCCCATTTTCTTGGAAAGATATACCTTGACACTGAATTGGAGAGTTCACGCCATCATCGTGGTATTTAGTTGATTCTATATTTATCTGATCTATTTTTCAGGGATCTATCTGCAAATAATCTTGTTGGAGCAATTTCTGCCAGCATTCCGCAGCTTCCTTACCTAAATGAATTGTATGGTTGATTATGTTGTTATCCAATTTTTTCAGCAGTCCCCAGTGATTATTGTTCATAAGAAAAATTTTTATTTATTCTGTTGTTTACTGTGTGTAGGAACCTCAGCAACAATGACTTCACTAGCTATATCCCATCATTCCCAGCATCCTCCATGTTGAAAATAGTGTAATCTTCTTGCTTTCCTCTGTGATTTGTTCAACTCTAATGATTGATCTTGTGCCTAACTATGATATCTGCATACCGTGAGAATATATATACTGTTATCAGAAATGAAATTCCTCCAAAATGAAGTAGACAAGATGCTTAATTTCCTTTTCTTTAGCAGAAACTAGCACGACAATCAGTACCGCACATGATGTTTGCATATGTAATTATCTGATCTATATTTCAATTTTCAGGGATTTGAGAAACAATGATCTACAGGGATCTCTTCCAGATTCTCTCCTTCAACTCCCACAATTGGCAACACTGTAACCCCCGACCCCTTTTCTTTTGCTATGTGGTAAAGAGCATTTAGGCAGGCTACGTCTTTCTCTAAAATCTGCTATACTAAACTCACTACTTTTCTGCTTGTCCATAGATACTATGGATGTAATCTTCATTTAAGTTCAGAGCTTCCTTCCAGCTTTAACAGATCAGGAGTGACAACAGAGTATGAACGTATTGCCTATGTTTGACCATTTGGTTTCAGAAAGTGGGAAAAACGGCACACTAACAATTCATGCAACGTATTTCAGCTCTGGGGCATGTGATGATTTTCAGGAATCACAAAGTAGCAAGCATGGAATAGTCATAGGCACTGCTGCATGCGGTTCTGTCTTATTCACGGTGGCAGTGGGAATTGTTGTTGTACACATTTACAGAAGAAGATTCAGGGCTAAGAGAAACAACAATGGCAAAAGGATTTTAACCACGAGTGAGTAAACATTGTCTACTTCACTTTGTGTGTACTTGTAACTCAATCAACTTCTCGTCCACCTTCAAGAATTTCATAATCCAAGTTTTTCTATAAGCTTTCTGACGCTTTAAAATGTTGTATTGAGGTTCTTTTTCAACTCCATTTGTTTTTATATTTGCAAATTTTGTTAGTTTTACCTCCACAATAGTAGTCAAAGAAGCTGAAGTTACCAGCAAGAACAGTATCACAACATTCAACGGATAGGAAAAAACTTTGAATTTATCTATTTGAAAATACACGTGTAAGCTAGCAATTCACCATTCATTTTCTGGTAAATACGATTTTTCACTTACCATGTTTGTTACAATTGTATGTCATCATTGCTGGATACATCCTTCCTCACTGAAGCTTTTACATTGGCAGATGCTGTTTTCTCCGTGACAAGTAAAGATGACTTGGTTGTGAAGTCTATAACCATTCAAACGTTTACTTTGGAATGCATAGAGAGTGCCACCCAAAAGTACAAAATCTTGATAGGTGAAGGTGGCTTTGGATCAGTATACCGTGGGACGCTACATGATGGTCAAGAAGTAGCAGTTAAGGTCCGATCATCAACTTCAACTCAAGGAACTCGGGAGTTTGAGAATGAGGTATTTAATGCCTTCCATCACAATTCAGCTCTAATAAACTCTTCCTACCTCACTTCCATATCCAAACTGACAATCACTTTTGATTTATGGTACAGTTAAACCTTCTTTCAGCCATTCGGCATGAGAATCTGGTGCCCCTTCTTGGTTACTGTAGTGAAAATGATCAACAAATCCTGGTGTATCCATTCATGTCGAATGGTTCTCTACAAGATCGTCTCTATGGTATTTCTCACCAAAAGCCCCACCAACTAATTTATTCTCAAGTTCAACTTCTCCTAATAATCAGTTCATTAACAGGGCAAGCAGCCAAAAGAAAAATTCTGGACTGGCCAACAAGACTTTCTATTGCTCTTGGTGCTGCTCGAGGTAGGTAGTAGTGTGGTATCAACAACTCAAAATATTCTGCTAAGTTGTTCCTATATTGAAACTAAGAACAAGCATACAGACTAAACCACAACACTGACTTTTCATTCTGCTAAAGAATAAATCTGAAAATCCATCTTGACATTGAAGCTCTACTGATTTCCTAAACATTGCTGCCCAACTAACATCTCTGCATTTGAATATTATGGCACCAAGGGCTGACACAATCGTACAGTAACATCTCAAAGCATGTAAGAGAGACTTCAAAGGGCAACAAGCTAATATTCCATATTCTTGGATGACTGTATTCAATGTAAAACATTGCAACAGGATACAGGTTAATCAAGCAGCTGGGAAGTTGCTAAAGCTTCTGCACTCTTCCCTTTGCTAGAGTACACGATGCTTTGTCAAACAGTTTATGTTGGTGAAAGAAACACCAACACTGAGTTTAGGAATCCTTTTGAAGCTTAGAAGCTTAGACATATGAGCAAAAATCATGAAGAGTGATCTTTACAGAAAGTCTTGGAACCGCAAAATGTTGGTCCTTCAGGTTCTTTTGATTTGTAAGATGAACCAATGAAGTATATGTCTGGTGATCACTTCCTATCCAAAAACCAAGCTCGTGATTGATTTGATAAACCACAATTAGAACTTATTAGAGAAGCTCACATGTCCTAACTACTGAGTTGCATTCCCTCTTCAATTGTTTCAGAGACCTTGAGGTGAGGAAAAACAATGAGATTACATGTAGCTCTCAATTGTAAAAGGGCTGATTGCAAGTTTGTAGCACACCAAGAAATAGAAGCAAGTACTGACAAGAAGGTAGATTAACCAATCATCTTGGCTATTTAATGATATTCATTCCATAATCAAATCACAAAATCAAGGAGAACAAGTAATATAACAACTGCAGCTGTAAATCTTCACAGGATATATGCAGAAACTGGGATAAGGGAAAAACTCTTGTTCAAGTAGACAGCGACAGCTGCTCTAACTGTTTCTTGGAAAAACTTAACGTGAATACCCTAGTACGTTAGAACACAAAACTGGCAAAGAAGAAAGATGGAAAGTAAAATGACTCACATAAGACACTGTTTTTTTCTTATAGAATTACTTTATCTGATTCCTTAAGCTACATCATTTTCTTCTGTTTTGTTTCATTCTTCTCAATCCTTCTTCAGATGGTGCCACACATGCTTAAAGTCTCTTTAACAATTTCAGGTTTGTCGTATCTTCACACATTTGCTGGACGTTGTGTTATACACAGGGATGTAAAGTCGAGCAATATACTTCTAGATCACAGCATGAATGCCAGAGTAGCAGATTTTGGCTTCTCGAAATATGCTCCTCAAGAAGGGGATAGTGGCGCATCACTCGAAGTAAGAGGCACAGCAGGATACATGGATCCAGAGTAAGTGAAATTTGCCCACATCCAGTACTCTTTAAGTTTCTTCAGCGGAAGGGGGATGCCATCTGTGCTTAATCCGTGATTTTCTTTGACTGTATTTACTCTAACCCTCTTCATAAGCATAGGTAGTACCTAGAATTGTAAGCAAAAAACAGCTGCTTGATAGGCCTTTCTGACCAGATAATTGCCAATGCCAGTCCCATGCTTTTTGTATGCAAGCACGACCTCTAATAACAGTTCCAACTGCCATAACTATTTCTGTTCAGGTATTACTCAACCCAGCATCTATCTGCAAAAAGTGATGTCTTTAGCTTTGGGGTGGTCCTCCTAGAAATTGTTAGTGGTCGGGAGCCTCTCAACATACAGAGGCCACGAAATGAGTGGAGTTTGGTTGAATGGGTGAGTCCAAGTGTTTCTTTCTCATACTTTAAGCGTTGACTTTCGTAATGCTTTTCCTGGAAGAAGTTATAAAGAAATTCAACATATCACTTCAGATATCTGTTGCCCCTCATGGACCTTATATTTAAGGCTTCATGATGTATTGCATGCCCATGTTTGTGTTTGTTTGCTTCATTGCACAACCCATTAGAGACTGTTATGGTGTCTATTGACAGAAGCACTTTACTGCAGGCAAAACCCTTTATAAGAGAGTCAAGGATCGATGAAATTGTTGACCTGAACATAAAAGGAGGGTACCATGTAGAGGCAATGTGGAGAGTAGTGGAAGTGGCATTGGCATGCATTGAGCCTTTCTCTGCTTATAGGCCATGCATGGCTGACATTGTCAGGGAGCTGGAAGATGCTCTGATTATAGAGAACAATGCATCTGAATATATGAAGTCCATAGACAGCATAGGAGGTTATAGCTTGGGAGGTTCCAATCGCTTCTCAATAGCACTAGATAAGAAAATTCCCCTATCACCACCAGCTCCAACACCACCAGAGCCGTCGCCAATTAACACACAAGTCTTGGCTCCTCCAGAGCCTAGATAGCAGATGGTTTTGCGATGGTTCCCAATCAAAAAGTGATTATTGATTTACCATCATATGATCAGTTACAAAAAACTATAGTGGAAAATTCCAACATTCATCTTTAAGAGATTGTGGAAGTAGCTGTCTGTTTCATTACCCAAGCATAATTTGATTATTCAGAGTATTTCAAATTGAAGAATCTCATTCTGCAGCAAGAATTTTGAAGGATTTAGTACAATCTTGCATTTTTCAGTACAATCATGCACACAAGCATAAATTGGTAAAAGAAGTTTGGTATTGTTAGCATGATTTCTGAAAATTTGTCAAACTCGTGCTATAATATGATCTTTCATTTTTTTCTTCTCAAAATTCACAGGCTATCAAAGTAACCGTCTGAGATGATTTTAACAGGAAGAATGGTTCATTGAACTATGTTGAGATTTACAGTCTGATGTTCAATTCATCAACTATGAAATAGCAGAAGAATTTGAACATCAAAGCAGTGCACTAGCAAAATGACAATCTCACATAAATGGAATGAATAGAATTGTTTAGCCAGCAATCAGGGAAATAGATTATCATCATTTTACTTCTTTGTAGAGTGCAGGTGGATAACAGATGTAGCACAAGACAAAAGGCATAGATTACAATAAGATAGTGTCTTGTAGGCTTTTCTCTCTTCCTTTGCTTTCCTTTTTGGATCAAACAATTTAACTGTTTATGAATCACTGGTGATTTAATAGTTGAAACCAAGTGGGATCACCACAAACAGCCATTTTATTATTCCTTTTCGGCGTCCAGCGGGCCAGACATTAAAGCTTAAAAACTATTTTTCCATGTTGCTACTATTTTGGTTTAGGAATTTGATAGCCAATACAGAAACCAACTTCATTTTTCATGATATTACAGTTGTTTTACCATGCAAGGCTGAAAAAGATTTCAGCCACTCCAAGATAAACAGATTTCGCATATTCTTAAGATCTTATATGTAATGAGGGACCTAAGAAGATCAAGTAGCCTTGTGCTCTCAATGAGTCACTGATGTTCAGACTAACCATCGGGTTCAGGTATAAAATGCTCCTTCTGCGGATACTAACTTAGAGGTTCGGAAAAGACAACTTTAGCAAAATTTTCCATTCACAAAAACGAACCAAAATTTTCAGTTTACCATAAAGCATAAGATGCCAAAATCAGAATAATCCATTTGGAATTCAGTAAACCATAAGCGAGTGCAGCAGTTTGCTGCTCAGTAAATAACAATCACTATAAGGCATTATATTAGCGAACAAAAGTTGAAAGACTGGGTTTTGACCTAAACCCAGATACAAAATGATGAACATATTAGAGACAGACAAATACAACACATGCTATATTTGAGAACCAAGTTCTTATGGGCAATTACAGCAGAACCAGAACAATACCCAATTGAAAAAACACAAGAAATCAGGTTGAAAAAAGAGAAGGGTTGGCTGTGGCAGTACCAACTTGGACTTCTAGCAGCTCAAGACGTCGTTCCAAAGTATCAAGCTTCTCATTAAGCGATGCCAACTTGGACTTGGTAGTAGCCTCTACACAACCCAAAAACGAATTGGGTACCACTAAAATCAATCAATCAATCTCAAAAAATCGAAGGAAGAGTATAAAGGAGAGTGCATGGTACCGAATTGAAGGAGGAAATCAAAGAGGCGACGAACATTGAGAGAGATGTGGGAAATGAATTCCCTATTCTCCCAATCGGCTTGCACCGCTATTCCAACGTTCACTGCGTTGGTTATTCCTCCTGCTCGAGCCATTTTGAATTCCGGTTTCTACAGATTGATTCTTGGAAGAACTGAAATTCAATGAGCTACAAGCTTGGGAAAAGATCTGAGCTTGACTTCACCAATAACTGCAAAGACAGAAGGAGGAAGAATTTCCAAAACTTGTATCTGGAAAGGTGAAATTTGGGAGTTTGGAATCGAAATCGGTGGGCAGTGGCCGTGAGTGTTCGTTCGTTGCTTATCAAGTGAAATATTGGTTAGTTGGTTGGCTGCTTTTTCAGTTTGACTTTTTTTTCTTTTTATATATATTTAATCTTTTACTGTACAATACAATACTTGACATTATTATTCAGTATCTTTGAAGGCAAGCTCCCTCGTTAATTATCAATTATTTTGTGTTAATTAAAAAAAAGTTAATTAACACAAAATAATTTAAGGTAAGAAATTTAAGGTTTTAAATGTTCAATTTGATTTTTATAATTAGTTAAAAATTAAATAAAATTAAAAATTTTAAAATATGATTAAAAAAATTTTCATACTAATTTAAAATTTAATTAAAAAATATTGTTAGATAAAAATTAATTAATTAATTTTAACTTATAAGAACTTATTAATTAAAGAAAGCTAACCAAATAATTAATAAATTGATTGATTTTTATCAACAAAAAAGTAAATCAAACAATAAATTTGAAAATCAAACAAAAAAGTTAATCAATTCAAAAATTTTATAATTAAACTGATCGAGTTGGTTCAATTTTTTAATTATCGATAAATGCCCCCATTAATTACATTTTTAATTTATGTAAAAACATATTTTTGATAAAAATGAATTTAGAGATACTTTCTTCAAGTGAATACTAACGAAATCGTTGAATAATCCGTATTTAAATAAATTACTTAATAAGATAATAAGTTAAATCTTTTATCATAAATCAAAACTTTTTTTAGAACAGAATCATAAGTAAAAATTGCAACTTTTTGAATTGCAAAGCTCCATGATCCTCAGATTTTGTAAAATCTTTTATTATATGCACTGAGACATGAAACTGAGTGTCGCAATCTTTTTGGGTATAAATTTCAGTATCACCAAGCCAATGGAATCCACTGAGGAGAGGAAAAATAGGAAAGTTTTTAAGTATTCATTTGTCTGCAAGAAGGATCAGAGGATATAATCATGATTCAATAATGTAAAGGTTGCTGTTGAGGTTCTTGTTCCAAAGGCATTGGAATCACTAAAATTTCCCCGTCTCAGTATGCAACAAGCAACTGACAGACGTAAAAGATTTTCAGCACTTGTTTCTTCAGAAATCTTCAATTCCAGTTTATATTCAGGCTGTCACCAGTAACAACCCGTTATGCCTGAGCAGAGCATCAGGAGAAGGTTCACGGCCTCGGAATTCGACAAACACCTGGAGATTGATATCATGGAAGGATGTCAGTAGATGGCATCTGGAAACATATATGACCTATGGTTCGATGTTGTAATGCCTGAGAATATGAGAGGCACTAAAGAACAGCTAGTAAAAAGTAAGGTTTTTACTGTCTAACCTCTAGTGGGGCTTTTCCACCTCCAAGGGCAAGAATGGTCTCTCGGAACTTGCGTCCTGTTTCTACTACAGCCTGCAAAATTTAACATAAGGGAGGTCAGGAACATATTTGAAAACATTAAGATTATCCTCAAGGAAGTAAAGGAAGTTCTACTTATCGTAATGTACTCATGACAGCACTTAAGTTTTCTACAACATTGTATTTGGAAAGGACATTAAGAATAAAGAGATCGGTTAATATCAAGGTAGAAATGTTGGTACCAAAGACAAACTTTGAGGCGAAGATCAAATACCAAATCTCGATGTTCACATATGTGTTCGTGTTTCCACACATAAGACCAACTGATAAGTAGTTATTTATTAATAACAAATCATGGCAAAGAAATATCATTAAGTTTTTCAGTTTCAAGACTAATGGTTACTCTTACAATGTTTTATACCCTAAGGCTTTCCAAGAGTGCGAAAATGCACAAAACCAGAATAGTACAATTACTAAACCTGATATATATATATATATGTGGAATTCAAAAACAACTTTATGGCAAGTGATGAACAAAAGTAAAGGACAAATAAATTAAAATTGCAGTAGTAGACAGGCTACAGTGGCTGATCCAGAACAGAACTTTCCAAAACCATACCTTGCTGTTGTCCAATCCAGCATCCTCAAAAGCTGAGAAAGCGTCTGCAGAGAGTACCTCCGCCCACTGCAATTATAGTTTTCTTGTTTAGGATGACAAAGATGAATAATAAAGGCAGAAAGGGACAAGAAATCAAAACTAGGATAGTCCAAATGTTTGCCTCCCTTTTCTCTTTAAATTGAACAATGGAAATATAAGACAGGAACATGGAGTGAACTCAAGTGGACTTGTTTGGACCAAGTGATTCACATGCCTCAAGATTAAACAATGGAGGGGAAAAAAACTGAGACATTTAGATTCTCTTAACAAATAATTGAAGTAAATATTCACAGAGATCAACCGAGGTAAGAAAAATGCTACATCATACGATAGTGCATACCTTGTAACTGTAATATCCAGCTGCATATCCCCCTAATATTCCCAGAAACTATTAAGTCAATTAATGTGGACAAATAACAAGTTCAATAAAGTAAAAATTAAAACAAAAGAATCTCAAGTAACGTTAATGGCTAAGCAGACCTGCAAAAATATGACTAAAACTGCAAAGGAATCTATCTTCTGGGAGAGGCGGGATCACTTGCGTCCTTTGGGAGACCCTTTGATCAACATCATAGATGGACTCTGATCCGCCTGGTATATATTTGGAGTGCAGCTCCAAATCCACATTAGCGAATTTTAACTGAAATATTAAAGTGGTTTAACCGATTAAATGGTATGTCCGTATGTAAGTAATAAATTGTTGGATAGTTTTTTCTGCAAAATGAAGCTTATCATTATATCCTATTAAGTCAACCAGTGCATTTTAGGAACATATGTTGCATAACCATTACAAATAGACACGGTGGGGCTGGGGCTGGACAAGAGGGAGGGGGATGAAACCACCTAAGGAGAAATAAAAAACTAGCTGCAACCCTTGCAGCACAAAAGCATCATCTTTTACCCTAATGAGGACTTTATAAAAGAAATCTGTGATAAACAAGAAAATAGACACAAATGCATGAAAACGAAGAGATAAATAGTCATATTCCACTAACCTGACGGAGACTTAAGGAACCAGCACGATAAGTCCTTGCAGCAAGAAGCTTCTGATACACATCTTCTGGAAGACTCTCCCCAGTTTCATAGTGTTTAGCAATGCCCATCAAAGTTTCCCTATAGCAAGAAATGCAAACATATACAATATCAGAAAACCAGAAATATTTGCAGGGAAAGTAGTAAAGTCATGAACTCCAAAGAAAGCAAAAATTTCTAATGAGAATAACAACTTGTGCATTGTAATAATAAAAAGAGAACAGGTGCACAGAATATAATTTTCTTCTGCTGAATAAAAGCAACCACAAATAGAAAGCTAAAAATTATCCCAAGATTTATGGGAGTAAATAGATGACAAGCAGACACAAGGCATTATGAGGATGATCGATGAAATAATCACAGTGAATTTGCTTTTCTTGAATCTTAACTACAGGTTAAGTTTAACAACTTTAATTACTCAAGCAAGAGCTCATGTCCTCAAAGTTAAGAATTACAAGAATGAAGCACAAAATCTTGTTGCTGGTTGGAGGGAAAATGCCTAGAGAGTTTCCTGTTAAGCCTTGAGCGAAGATCTCCACATTTCAACTAAAGCTGTTAAAAGTTGTGAATCATGTACTAAAGCTGTTAAAAATTATGAACAATGCAAGAAAATTTTCCCTCTTTGATTGATTCACAGCGGCTCAAAGGAACAACACATAAAATCCTCCAGTCAAATGCCATCATCACTGGTAAATCTACCTGTGATAACACCAGTTCTCCATGAACTGGGATGGTAATTCAACAGCATCCCACTCAATCCCACGGATTCCAGCTACAAGACCCTCATCCTGCTTGGTCAGCATATGCTGAAGGGCATGGCCAAATTCATGGAAGACAGTCTCAACCTGCAAAAAGCATCAACTGTTAAATAAAGAAGGCTGCACAACAATCAAGAGCATATTAAGCCACATTCACCTCACGGAATGTCATAAGGCTCGGTTTATCCCCCACTGGTGGTGTTTGGTTGCACACCATGTGTGCAACTGGCAACCTGGGAGCAGTACCATTGCGGGACAAAATCTGACTCCGTCCTACAACCTCATCCATCCATGCACCTCCCCTTTTCTCTGACGGTCGGGAATATGGATCAAAATAGAAATATGCAATTGGACTACCTGATGAGTCTTTGACACAATAGAATTTAACATCTTTGTTCCAAACCTATCACCATAACCATTCATTAATGAATGTAAAACAACACAAAAAATGCACTTTAAGGATATATGGATATATGGAGTGATGCTGGATTAAAGTATTGCTTACAGGAGCTAGACCATCAGCTGATTCGATATTGATTCCAAAAAGTGTTTTTGCAAGGTTAAAAAGACCATCCATAACCTTTGGCAATGAAAAAAATGGTCGTAGTTCTTCCTGAGAAATGTAAAAGGAATCAAGTTAGTTCTGTCCTTGCAAACAACAGAGGGATTTGAAACACAAAAGTAAGCAATTAGGAAGTTCATAAATTGTTTGACTGATGAGAAACTGTTACACATAAATATAATTTTCTTTCTTTAAATCCCAAACATCTAATAAAGCCAAACATGGTAGTGCATTTGATAACAGACACAAGGGAAACAACTTACAAGATTATCATTCCATCTAATTATATCAGGTTTAATGTTGATTTCAAGATATTATTATTTCAAGCAACCAAAAAATTGAACAGAATAACAGGAAAACAAACATAGAAGGTTGACTGAGACTAAGTGTATGTCATACTGGAGGAACACCTCAATTTGTTGACACTGTCGCATGAAAACCATTAAGACACAAAAAATCAGTGGTGCAACTAGATATCAACTGTTAAAACAGAAGCAAAGTGCAAATAAAAGCTGTGTGACTGACTGTGTATTAGAATGAGTGTGTGTGAGTGTGAGTGCGAGTGCGAGTGCGAGTGTGTGTGAAAGAGGGAGAAAGAACCTCATTGATATCATATTTAGACTCGCGAAGCCTTTCTGCCCAATAACTGATATCCCAGTGACTCAAGTCAATTGCTTCTTTTGCATCTTGGTTTTTGGAGAAAACTTTAAGGTCTTCCATATCTAAAATTATCAAAGAAATGAATCAGCAGTAAGACTCACTTTCCTAATAAATGTGACCCAACTCCAAGAGAGTGGAACCTCTCCTAATACTAGCTCTGTTTGCCAAAAGCTCAAAACATAGGAACAAGGACCTTTTTCCTACACAAGAGTTAAACTAGAAATATGCTGGCATGTCACCTTGTACAGCAGCGTCCCAGGATGCTTTTCGCAGCTTTTCCAGTAGTTCTTCTGCTTTCTCAACCGTAGCCATTTTTGTTGCCATACTAACCTGTTACAAAAATTTCAGTTAAGAACTTAGGATATCAAGGTGAGAATACAAACAATAATACATCATACCTCAGCATAATTCCTGTAACCAAGCAGCTTAGCTTTTTCCAATCGAAGTCTCAATATTTCATCAATAATTTGTGTGTTATCCAGATCGCCACTTGAAGCGCGAGTAATATAAGCACGGTAGACTTCTTCACGTAGACCACGGTTACGAGCATGCTGCATGACAGACATAAAACTGGGGGCGTCCAATGTTATTATCCATGGTCCATTCTCAGCAGTTGCATCTTTATGCCCCTAACATCATAAAGTCAAAAGGAAAATGAATTAGAGTTGGAAATGGACTATATTAAACAAAAGATGCATTAGTTAAATGTCATACTTTAGACACTGCTGTCTGTGCAGCCAATCCAAGTGCTGTGGCAGGCAATCCTTCAATTTCTTTCTTGTCCGTTATCAGTTTCTCAAATTTCTTTGTAGCATCTAGTACGTTCTCACCAAATTTTTGAGATAGTCTTTCCAATTCCTAGCACATAATTAGGAAGCAAATAACAAAGGTAAGGAAACTCAGAGTACTTTGCCAGTTCAACGGCAGAGTCTCAACATAATATCTAACGCAATGAAGTTATTCTGAATAAATCATCCTTCATTCATCATCAACACAAATGTTTTTAAGTTGTAGCATTAATACATTATTATAGATGCACCTGTTCAATTTTGTTGAAATGGTCTCTCTTATCATCTTCAAGAGCTACACCATTAAGAACCGCTTCCTTTATTTGCGCTGTACAGGCAGAAGATATAAGTGTCAACAGGATGTGAAACACAGGAGTATTCTAATGCAGAAGAATGTTCTGCAAGAAACAAGGGCAATATTAGTAATATCCAGCAACTTCTTTTTCATTTGCAAGGAAATATTAACAAGAAACGTACAAGTCAACCACCCCAGACAGCGTTGATTAATATCCGATTTTCTCATTACCGAATATGAGCATTGCTAAGTATATATACATGAATAAGAAGAAGAAGAGAAAACCAATGACTATTATCTATCAGTTAAATAGCTAAATACAAACGACAACATTTCACAAACAGAAGTTAAAGACATAAACCCATCTATCCTCGATCAACCTTCAACCCTATTCTAACACCCTTCACCTTCTTCACTTCAGAACTTGGCTCTTTCATCTCTGAACTGGAATATATATCGATAACAGGCAGAAAAGGGGTAGCAAATCCAACTTTTTAGCCCCACCTTTACATTGACCATGCAAGCATTGATGAACCAAAACCATGAAGAATATAAAGGAAATTATGAAACAATGGAATGAGAAGAATCCTTAAAACATCAAATTAAAAACAGACCAATAACTAATATAAGCATAGGATATAAACAAAGTGGACACCATGAGATACTTACACTCCACAATACGCTTGCGAGCATCACTCAGAGTATGCCACTCGGGAGATTCTTTAATGGTCTTAAATGCACTGTAAATTGGTTTACTCTGTCCCAGTCTAAGTTGAAATTTTACCTTCTCTGGCTGTTATCCAAAAGTAACAGTCATGGGTACAAGAAAACAGAGAGAACAGTACAAATACTATGCTTCTAATGCAGATAAAAATAAAATATGGTAACTTCTTCACTATAAACTCCTAAATAGAAACATAACTTGATAAAATTACAATCATTGCAATGTAATGGTTCCTGAAAAATTGAAACAAAATTAACAAATTGCTGATTCTATAACCTCTGGCATGCAAATGGAGTTTGTGATCCCAATATTAAAATTGATACACACATGTGCATCCCTGCACTTATTTGTAGTTCATGTTAATAGCAATACCCCAGGATCAAAGTTACAAATTCATATTCCATAATAAACATCACTAAAAGAAAGTAAAATGTGCACAAGTTATGTGGGAATATCTTTGTAGACATCAGAGCACCTAGGTTAAAATGCATGCCATGATAATTACCTGAACTTCTTCAATTGCAGCTCGTAGCTCGGGCGTATCCTTAACAGCTTTAAGATGATTGATCATCCCCCAAACGACACTCAACCTATCTACAAGCTTCTCCAATGGCTCCACAAGCTTTGGCCATGACGGCTCAACTGTTTTCTCTAACTCCTCTAAATCACTCTCCTACAAGAACATTACCGGATACCATCAACGTTATTAAAAATAATCCCATAAACGAGCAATACATCATCTCGTCACAACTATAGAGTCTCTATCCAAAAAGTGCCAGTCCCAAATAAAATATCCAATTCAGGAACTCAGTCCGAGATTGGAAAAGATCACAACTTTCCCTTGAAAAGGAGGCTTTCCCATTAACCAAATCATCAAATGAACAAAACAAACCAGACCCAGAATTAAAAAAAACAACTTGGAAAACTCGAAAACAACATACAAGCTTCTTCAGAAGAGCACGGACTCCAGGTCGAACATGTTCAGCCTGAACCACGTCAAAGGGAGGAAATTCAAAGTCTTGCAATAGAGGATTGGCCTGAAGGCTCTCATCAACAGCAGCAGAAGCCATAGAAGGTACAGAGAGAGAAGAATAGCAAGAAGAAAGAGAAAGGGAATGAGATAGAGGAGTTGATTTGTGAAGAGCTTGTAGGCAGAAGGAGAAAGAAGAAGACCAGAGAGGGCAAGGAAGGGATTTGGAAAAATGTCTGGGGGCAAAATGGGAACGAGGAGTTCGTTTTAGGATAGGGTGTATCGACCGGGAGAGAGAGACGCGTGACGCCAACGCCATTACAATGTTGAGCATAAGAAGAGCTCCGAATATACTCCTATTTGGAGCGTGAAACGTGGTTTTGGCTTTCATTCTTTTGACTTGCTTATCCTTTCCTCTATGCGGACCTAAATATTATCTTTGGATACGTAAGACCTGATGTTAGGGAAGTACATAGAAAGTTAAATAATGTTGTTTTATTTAAGTTATAATGGACTGTAACAATAACTAAATATAACTTATTTGAGTGATTCAATATTCTTATTTTCTAATTAGAAGTTTTAAGTTCGAGCCATGAGAATGGAAAATTTTGTTTAGTTAATACTTCACTCTTTATAGGCTGATTCGGTGTGAGCAAAGATTAGTCTGAGTATGAATGACTTAAAATTATCTTTCTATAATGGGGATCCTTCTAAAACACCTCATGAGCTAATTAAAAAATAAAAAAATAAACCTTAATATTTTGAAGTGTTGAACATTTTCAAAATATAAATAAAAGACTTAACGGCATTACTTCCTTACGACAATTGCCATAATATTATTCTGTATTTTTAAATAAAAATAAATTTCATTATCACATGACAAGGAAGATACACTGTCTAAAATATATAAATATAGGATAAAATATATAAATATGGGATTCATTATTGCATGATAAGTGAAACTTGAAATGTATAAAAGGTGACCTTTATTTTGGAACTTGTTTTTTAATTAATTTAAAAAATTAATTGCATGGAGCCTACTTTTTATTAAAAATATATAAAATAATATTATGTAAATATTGAAGTAAAGTTAACTCTATTAATTTTTAGTTTATTTTGAATCTGTTCTAAACATTTTAAAAATATTATAATTTAATTTGAACGTTTCAAAAAGTTAAAATTTAAATTAACATTTTAAAAACATTATAGTATAATTTAAACGCTTCAAAACATTAGAATTCAAGTTATATTCTATTATAAAGGTTAAAATTTAAAATACACTTTTTCAAATCATCCTATTGAAAGCTGGTTCTGCCGGATTCTGACGAGGCTGCACGTTGCCGTTTGGATCCATGGAATCAACTGTTGGACACGAGAATTCT
>JANQBM010000220.1:32129112-32155696 GCA_025594535.1 Erythroxylum domingense
TGTTCTGTTCTGTCTTCAAATTTCTGTTCCGTTCCGTCTCCGCATATTGAAGACAGCAACCAAACGCAGCGTAAGTAAACAAGACGAAGGATAGAATTTTTGCGTCCTTGTCTACTGTCCTCACCCACGAGGACACTAACCAAACCTGGGGTTAGTTCGATTTTTATCTCATTGCTTATTGTGTAAATGATATTATGAGAAAAAACTCGGCGTGTCAAATGGAAAGTTGGGGACCGATTTCACATTGTCAAATGGGAAATCCAAATCCACAACTGGGGAATTGGTAGCTGAAGTGTTGGCTGAAATTCTCTCAGTATAATCAGATTCTAAAGAATGCAAATGTTTAGCCCCTCCAAATTCAAATGTGGAAAAAGAGTAGGGGTTTGGCTCAGGTATAGGTTGAGATATAAATGATGGTGAAGAACTTCCCCAGCTTCCATATGCAGAAGAAAAATTCATGCAGATGCCATCTCCTTATTGGCAAAATCCTCTGTTTTAGTCCCTAGTCCTTGTGGAAAGTTAAGATGGACTTCCTGTGATCGCTCTTGTGGATGATTTTGATTGTTGTTGTCCATTTCATGCTTTTCTGGAGATGCTGGTGGTGGAACTGATCGTTGCCCACTGATACAGGTGTGCGTTCCTCTGTATGTAACCGCAAACACAGTGGGGTCTTCATCTGATCTCTTTACTTGCTTCGTAGCCCAGCAGTTTTGGGTATTTCTGTACGTGCATCTGTAATAGCTTCTGCAAATTTAACTATCTCTTATGAGTGGTCCTTGTTCATCACAACATAAAACTTGTTCAGTTTCGAATATTCTGACTTCATCAAAATAGTGGAGACACCCTTTACAGCTATCCATATTGACGCATTGATCCAAACGGTCAACTTGTATTTACTCCTAAAAGTATAATGACTTATTGGACAAAAAAATTTGAAGAGTTAGTGGGTAGGGTGTTTAGACAAAAGGCGAAGTCATGTGATCACATGGGACATTTGGCTCCAAGAATATATCTATAACCATCTCATTCTAACTTGATCAGTCCATCTAAGCGTCGTCCTTCTGCGTCCAAAAATTGCAAATACCTCAAATATATTAACAATACTCTTTCTGCAATTTACGAAGTTTCTGACTTGAGACTTTGGACTTACCTCTTTCTTGAAGGTCTCTCAATTCCCCATTCAAAATCTTCAGTCCTAGGACTTCCATTCATGCAAAGCGGAGATTCAGGCACAGTTACTGTTGCTCCCTCGGGGTGGCGCTGTTCCATTGATCCTCTCCAGTTGAGAATCAAGAGAGCTTTCTCATAAGAAGTCAATATCCTCTTCACCAAAAAGTCGCTAGTCTCAACTGATGATTTTACGTTTAGGTGTAGCCTTAACTGCTTTGCTAGTTCCATTCCTAGCTTGCATAAGTTCACTAATCAGTTTACTTTGTTCCCATATCCAACCACTATCCATTTGGCAACCCTGCTCAGCAGTAAAAAACAAGTAATAACAGAAATACCTCCTCAAATTCCTTCAGCAATAAACAATTTCACCGTATTCTAGACTTGCAACAACTGTCATTTGTAAGAACAAGCTCCGACATAGCCGCAATAGTAAGAACAAAAAGGATTTCAGAGACCAGAAGTGCAAAGAATTAGAAGTTAATAACATGGAAGTAAGGGCGAAATACAAGATGAGTGGAATTGAAATTAAGAAGTGCTCATGTTGAGGAGAGAGTGAACACGAGTTTAGAATATATAGACAAGGAAAGGTGGAAGGTTTGAACTTTGATCGGGAATCCGAGTATTTCAGTCTAGACCGGTCTTTTTGGTCATGGAATAAATATAGAATATAGATGTTCAGACTTCATAGAGAGAGGGTAAGCAGCTTCTGGGGGGAGACCAATTCCCCCTTCAAGCACTTCTTTTGATTTGTTCTTTACGACATTAAAACAATTGAAACATAAGAGTCTAGAGTTTCAAAGTTGAAGCATCAGTGGACCAAGAAAATTCAAACCCACGATAATACTACATGTAGTCATGGGATTGAATTCACGTAATGAGAAGTTTAAGTTTACCCACTACAATTGTACATGTAGTCATGGGATTAAAATGATAAAAATTAAGAAACAGAGAATTATCATAAATTTCAGCCAAAAATTATCTAAGATCTTTGGGGGGAAGCATTATGAATATGATAGTCATTGGGCCCCCACTAAGACTAAGACACTTCACAATAGCAAGAATGCTCTCGATCATCGTTCCAAATGGATAGAGTCAACTGATCCCAAAGGATACTGCCAAGACAGGCTAAAACCAAACTTACCCAATTTATTGGCCGTGTCTTTAACAATGTATTTGTTGTGTGATTCTTGTGATTTATCAGATGACGAAGAGACTCATCGATGGAGGTATGACTCACACTTGGTTGCAATCACTATGGCTGAAATAGTAAGTAACAGCAGTTGACATGTTCTGGTTGCTCTATCTGCTTCCGTTGACTTGCAAAATGCCATGTAACAAATGCTGTGCCCTGTAATCATTAGCCACCCAGATTTTGATGTACAATAACTCCAAAAATCGTTTTAACTCAACAGACGCAACGCAACCATGTCCTCATCATTCCTGTCGGAAGGTGTCTAAGGTGCTTTAATTTGCTAATACAAAATCAGATTCTAAATGTTAAATGTGAAGGAATCACAGACCTCGCTTATCTAGGTTACTTGACACCACAAGAATCAAAACAGAGACAAGCCAGAGAGGTCTAGCAAAACCATTTCCTTCTGCACTTGAATGGTCTCAGTTCAGTGCTACAAGCCTTGCGGATAAGCATGCATAGGTCATGAGAAAAAGAAATCCTTGGACCAGAAGATGCCGGCGATTGCTGGCTGGGTTTTCAAGAATGAATAGGGCGGCCATGGACAGCCGGCATTCAATTGGATCAGGGACATAAGCAATGTGTCACCCAAACCCAAACCCTAAACGCCACTGGAATGACCGAAATTCAACACAATACCCAAAAAAAAATTAAAAAAGACAAGGACCAAGTGTTGGTGCTGGCAATCGGAATGTGCTCAGAGTTCAATACATAATATTTTTTCATAAATTAAATCCCATATACTTTATTATAAAACTTTACTTCCTTTTAATTTAAGATCACTATTCACCCTTTCTTCTTCACGTTCAACTCCCATAGTTCTTGATTTCTAACCCACTTCCACCCCATTATCGCCACCTGTTACTGCTTTCCCAATTTTACTGATTGTGGCCACCTTTTTTCTTAACATACACTTTGCACATTACCACCTGTATCATTCTACGCATCTTGCTACTTATTGCCCATCTTTTCTTCACGCTTTACCTGCCTCCTTTTATTGATTGCTGCTTCATCCTCGCACCTGAATCCCTGCTCACTTTGTTTGATATGATATCGACTTTTATCCAACAGTCCGTGAACTGGACCTATGGATATTCACTTTGAGTTTAAAACAGCTCAAAGGCTCCTGCTGAGAATTCCCCTGCATCCATCTTTGATAATCCACCAGCCTCAATAAACCTCTCTTGCGCAAGACATGGGCCCAACTTTTTGGTGACTCTAAACGTGAACGTAAGCTGAAATATTGTCCACCCAATGAGTCACTTGAGCAGAGTATTGTCTCACCACCTATGGATGTATTAAAGACTGCCGCGGATAGATGGAGAACCACCCTACTTGGCTTCTTCATTGATAGGAGAATTGCCTTCCCATTGATGAAACAGTGGGCTTTGAACCCTTGCATGCAGTATTGTTTAATTGTGTGTTGGTGATAATTGTGTGTTGGTGAACAGTGATGATATATTCTTGTTTAAATTTTCAAGTGCAGAAGAAGCTAAAGTAGTGCTAAAATCTGGACCATGGCATGTTCAAAAGAAGCCGTTGTTACTTCAAGCTTGGAGGCCAGCTGTGAAATTGGAAGCTCTCAAGCAAGACAATATACAAATTTGGGCATGTCTATCTTGCAAGTTTCATTGGACGACCAATAACGTTGGATCAACCAATAGCTGAAATCGAACGTAACAATTATGCTAGAGTTTGCATATTGATCACCTCATTGGCTGACGTACCTGAAACCATTTCATTCATCAGGCTGAATGAGGAATTGATGCCCATAGAGGATCAGCGGAAAGTTACGCATGCATTGAGGCGTCAGTTGAATAAGAAACAGAAATAGAGGCCAACAGGGAGGGTGTTTATAACAGGAACATACCAAGAACTGATGTAGTTAAATGTTGAGTAAAATGAGCTGAATGTAGTAGATGCAATTGGTAAGTCCACTGTCTATAAGGCATGCAAAAATTTAGCAAACAAAGAGACGAAAACAAATTGTAATTGTAACAGTCCACGAAACAACAAATATTCTAGCTGCAGGCAAAGTTATAACGCCTAATGCTAGTGATAAAGTAGCAGGTCACGTGACAAACAAAGGGGCAGATGGATGAGTGTAATAAGCTTACAGATGAGAACGATGAAGCTGATAAAGTTGAGCAGTGTAGATTTGAACCACCTGAACTTCCAAATCTGGTCCAGCAGCAAGCACAAGATGAAATTACGAGTGCAGATGATAAAACAGCAAATCAGGTGTGCAAGGAGGGACTACAAACAAAGGTTCAGATGAGTGAAGTTAACAGGCCTATAAAGGAGCATGGAAATGCTGGAAAAATTGTGCAGGGTGTGGCTGAAAAACCTAGCTGTTAGATTCAAATTCAGCTTCCAAAAACAAAAATAAATACCTTACGCAATGATAAAACAACAAGGAGAATGAAAAAACAGGAAATGTGGAGCGACGTATAGTTGATGCACTTGGAATTCAAACACAAAAAGAAAATGAATTTGAAACGGTAGTTAGAAGAAAATCCAGCAGGAAGAAAAAGCTCTCCATAGGGGAGTCAACTTCATGAATATCCTCACTAGGAACGTAAGAGGCGCCAATACCCTTAGTAAACAATTGATGATCAGGGACAACATGTTATAGAATATAGTGACAATAGCAGGCATTTTGGAAGCAAGGATAAGAAAGGAACAATGCAGGCTGGTGAAAAACTTTCCAGCTAGGTGGCAAATCATTTCTAACCACTCTTGTTATCCTAGTGGCAGGGTTATTGTCCTATATGATGCCGAAGCTGTTTCTGTGTCATCTTTTAATATATCTGATCTGATGTTGCAGCTACAGGTCTTTGTAACACATTTTAATTTGCACTTGTGCATTTCATTCATATATGCACATAATAACGCATATCAGAGAAATTTATTGTGGAAACAAATCAAGGAGCTTGCAGTCTCAATCAATCTTCCATGGATGCTCTTAGGAGATTTCATTACCATTTTAAAAACAGAGGAAGCAGAGGGTCCGAGATCAGTATGCAATCCTTGTAGGGAACTAGCCAAATGCCTAGATGAAGCTCATTTCACTGATATCCCTTTAGGGGGATGCTTCTACACTTGGAACAACAAGTATTGTGGTGATCTCTTGACCAGGAAAAAGCTGGACAGAAGTGTTACAAACCTGAATTGGTTGACAACTTTCCCCAATTGTTCCTCCAAATTTTCAATCGGTTATTTGTCCGATCATACTCCTATTTTAACCACAACAACTACCACAAGACCTCATTATCCTTTCAGATTCAACAATTTTTTTGTGGAGCTAGTTGGATTTTAGGAAAGTATGTGGAAAGCTATGAGATTTGACATCAGTGGTACTAAGTAGTAGGTTTACATGAAGAGATTAGGTATGAGATGAAGCTGTTATACATTGTTAATATTGGTAATAACATCATCTAGTCAACACTATAAAGAAGGATGTTGTGGACCAACAGAAAGTCCAGCAAATAAAAGAGCCTAACTCAATTAAAGTAGTTCCTTTTGACCAGGTCTACAAACATTTTACATATGTAAAAAAAAAGAAATAGGATTAGGTGTTAGCTGTCAGTCCATTAGTTGTCCTCATCTTAATGTTTGGTTGTGATAAAATTAGATCAGATTTAGATCAGGTTAGATAAGATGAGATTTATATAAGATTAGATTTAGATCAGGTTAGATTCAGATTAGATTTAGATTAGGTTAGGAGTCTATTGTGCTTGTATAAAGCGCAAGTGATGCAAGGGAATAAGCCGACATTTTTTCTCCTATTAAAGTTCCAGTTTTTTTGAGATCGAAGAGTTCTCTCTAATGAGCTCTTGTTTTTCTGTATTTTCAAAATAGGTCGAAAGGGCGGAAAAACTAACAAATACCATTTTCCTTCTAAGTTAATTTCTGATTTCAGGTTATAGGGTCCCATAACTAGATCATAGACAAGGGTTGGTAACAATTTGGTATCAGAGCAGGAAGTTATGGGGGACTCTCAAAACTTCCAGCGACAGTTTGAGGCTTTTCTGAAAATGTATCAGGAAGATCAAGATCATGATAGGAGACAACGAGAACAAGATTGTACTGCTATGGAGAACAAACAACAAGAGTTGGCTGATCGTTTGCAAGAACTAGCTCATGAAATTCCTACAACACGTGGCGAGGAAGGTGAAGGAAACAGTAGTCGAGATCGTACCGATCTCCGAAGTGGAAGAGGAGTTGCTATTGGGAAACCGGGTCGAGATTCGTTCCCGATTGCAACGAAATAATTATGAAATTTTTCGCAATCTTTTGATTTCTCGAAAATCAGGATCTATTTAATTCTATAAATTGATCAACACAAATTATAATAAAGCGAAAATTTAATTCGTACCTTATTCCGAAGCTTGATCTTTATGTTCTCATATCTCTCAAACTGTTCTCGAAATTGATCTATTTCAACCACTTTAGCCGCACAAATATCCGGTCTCTAACAGTATCCATAGAATGAGTTAGAAAATTCTGTAACTTTTACAAAGAGGGTTAAGCAAGAAGTACTAGTTCTATAGAGCTGAAGCCTATTTATAATAAGTTCTAGGCATTTTGGTAATTTCATTGAAATTAAAATTTAATTTCAATTAAACTTTAATTAGAATTACAAATAATTCTAATTAAATACCAATTATACCGATATAAGATTTAATATCTCATATTAATCTTCATTTATTAAATATCTCATATTTAATCATATAGATTCTCAAACTTTACAATCAAGTCCAACTTAATTAAATTAACTTTGCTCTCTTCATTATATTCTATAGGTGAAACCCATTAGGTCCCCAAATATGTTGACAATGATTATAAAAGCTAATTCTAATTCATAACTAGAATTAGATAAATTAAAACTCCTTTTCAATTTATCTTTATTTATCTAATTAAAAAAATTATAATCATAGATCAAGATCATAACTAGAATTAGATAAATTAAAACTCCTCTTTAATTTATCTTTATTTCTCTAATTAAACAATTTGTAATCATAGATCAAGATTAGCGTCTAGTATCCAATCATGACTACCCAAATATTTAGGAATGTCAAAGCAGTTTTGATTAATCTTTTCGTGCATGATTTTTTCGTATAATTCAATCCTTCCATCATATGATGTTCCAATTAGATATAGAGCATTAAATTAATGTCTACTCTATTTTGAGTCTAATCATATTAGTTCTCTGCCATTAGTTATCGATTCAATTAATGACATTTGTAAACTATTTACAAAGCATCATTTCACCTTAGCCAAGGATTTTGTTGGCCTCGGTTCTCGATCCTTATTTCATGGCTACAAGGTACCAAAATTAAGGGACTTTAAAAAAAATAAAAAATAAAAGTATATATATATATATATATTTTAACATCAAGATAAAAATAATTAAATTTTTAGTGGGATAAAAACAATTAAACAAACAAACAAATAAATAAATAATAAAAAATGAAAGTTTTTCACAACCGTGCATTAAGATTTGTCACGACCATGACAATAAAAAAGTCACAACCGTGAGAGCTGAAAATCATGGTTCGTCACGATTGTGTTTATGCATGATCGCGACATTCAATGAATAGGGGGTTCGTTGCAATCGTGCTTGTGCACGATCTTGACTTTTCTGCTACATATACCTAACTTCAAAACATCATAACTTTCAATCTCGAATTCCAAAAATTATAAACTTTATATTGATAGAAAGCTAAGAGAAAGAGCTACAACTTTCATGAAGACAATTTTGTCTAATTCTACCTACATTAATATAGTTTATTCATTAAAGTTTCAAAACATATTTTTATTCCTTTTTCTCTTTTCTCTCAACTGTCAATATATATAACTTCTATGCATTTCAAAAGACTCGATTCTAACAATCAAAATCATAAATAAAAAACTCCCAAATTAACCAATCTCTTCAGAAAAATTTATCCAAGGCCTTCGAACATCTAACAATTTTATTCCCAACACATTGACAACTTAACAGAGAAGACATTTTGAATATATACAAAAGAGAATTTCTGTAGTTCTCACTGTCATTTCTCTAACAAAAGTAGAGATTGTACATAACTTCAAATTACATATTAAAAACCATTTCAGTAGCATAATACAAAAATTAAAACATATATGCTCATGCTTGATATACTTCTAAGCTACAAAAAATGATCTAAACTAACTTAGTTACAAATGACTTAAATCTTGAAGTTGCCAAAGTTTTGCAAGGGTTCAGTAATGATCTACTTCTTTTTCACCTGATGAGTGGAAAAATAGTGGGGTGAGTTAGGAAGCTCAGTGGCTAATACATTTATAGCCATCGGTGATAAGCCACAAATAATTAAACACATATATATACATATATAGCACCTTAGTCACAATTCCAGCTAACATAACATAGAATAAAACAAATGATATCATATAAATCATATTATGTATTTTTTTAAATCATTAAAACAAAGCATTCAATCTTATATCATGCACAACAAATCACAATGAAATGCACAAACAATATAGCTTGAGAGAATTTCATAAAACAGAATAGTGAAACCGAAGTTAACACTTTGAACGAAATGAGTCCATTTTTGGAGCTCATATGTCACAAGCGGGTAGCCTGGAGAAGGCTTTAGGTCAACATGCACGTGATGAATGGAACGGTATCTATCTTGCCCACACAAGCAGATTTTCAATGCTTACATATTTCATATCATATTCATATTTTCATGCTTCTTAATTTTTTTGTTTTTCATTAACACCAAAGCAATAGAATTCTTATAAAGCAAACATGATATTAATATCACAGAACATTTTTCCCACTTTTACAATGAATAAAAGAAAACATTTAAATACACATACAAGCAAATAATTAAGCTCATCATCACAAAAACTATAAACATATTACCCACCTTTTTACTTGTAACTCCAAGATCAAGCTGGTTCTTCCTCTTGCTCTTGCTTTCAAAGTTCTTAGTTCCCTTCAAACATACATATTTTCATTCAATCATTATACACGAATAGAACTTTTATAAGCTTTAAATATCCAAGCAATGAGCTTAGACTTCATCTACTCTTGATTTATCTAAGCTAGAAGAACTAAAATTTAGTTAAAAGTTCATGAAAATCTTCAAAAAAATTTTTCTTAGTTCTTTTCTTTCTCTCTGCATTTTCAGCACATAAAAACCTATTTTCTCTATTTTCTTCTTCTATCAAAACAAGAAGAATAAATAAATGTGTACCTATAAACCCAGCTGAATCTTCTACTTCAACTTCTTGTCTCCTTTTTCTTTCTTTCCTCCTTTTTCTTTTCTAGTACATTTTTCTGCTTCTCTTCTTTCTTATTTTACACGACTCTCTCTTTTTCCCTTACCTTTCATGCACGTCTCTCCCCTTACATGACTCTCTTCCTCTTTCTCTAGTTTCTTCTAGGTTCTTCTACGATTTCTCTCTTTCTTTCTTTCTTATATGAACACGTCTATTTCTTTCTTATTCTTATTTTATTTTTTCCAGCACTTCACTCACGCACCCTTCATTTGTTTTTCTCTTATTAATCTAAAAACAACTACGATCTTCCAAACTTACCCTTCCATATTTAATCTAATGCCTTCTAACTCCTTAACTTAACTTTAACATCTATGCAACCATATGTAATAAAAAATTCATAAATAAACTCCATAAATTTCTAATTCAAAAATTCTAATTTTTACTTATGATTAAATGCCAACAATTTCTCATTTAATAATTCTAACTTCCAATAAAAGTTCAGGGTCCAATAGATTTCCTAAATCAATTCTAATCGAGAACAAAAAAACATTCACCCTAATTACTTTAAGGTGATGAATCCTATCTTAATCACACAACTACCTCCATATAGTTCATGCTACATTCAATGACTACTGATAAAATGACCTATGATTAAATAGATCATAAATAGTGTCAAAACATAGTAATCCCCATATAAGATAACTTTGATGACCTCAAGTCAAAGGATCACTGATACAATCATCACAATGAGAATTCCATAGGCATACATGTAATGTTTCAAATGGATTTCTCATATCGAGTTTGTTCTGTGAACTTGTTCTCTAATAAGGACCTATACATTTATTTAAGTATCTCTACACTTTAACCTATGAGATCGACTACTTCCTTCATAAGAAGTAATATAATGTATGCTAGTCTTTTTACGTTCTATTAATGCCCAATCTTAATAGAATAATAACTAAGATCATTTAGGAATAATACATAAATGCAATATGAATCTCATAATTATAATCTCATTATAATTTCATTTGTAATGTATAATTATTTCTTGGATTTTGACTTATACATCTACAACATGTACAAGATAAATAATGCCTTTAAATAATTTATCACTAAACTATAACCAAATCGATTGGCTATAGGGCATAAACCAACAGTTGCAGGGGGAGAGAGTGCAGGGACTAGGAATTCTATCCCTAGGTATTCCAAACTTGATTTCCCTCATTTCGACAAAACTACGAATCCATTAGGATGGCTGAATCGTTGCGGAAATTTTTTTGCCATCAACGAACAATAGAGGAAGATAAGGTGGGGTCAGCATCCTTCCATTTGGAAGGAGATGCCCAACTATGGTTTCTCAAGCTAGAAAAGAATCAGCCACACCTATTTTGGGAAGATTTTAAAGCCCACTACAATCTACATTTTGGTCCACCAATTAGAAGCAATAGACTATGAGAGCTGTCCAAGTTTCGTCAAACTAGCACTGCAGAGGAATATCAACGACGTTTTGAGCAACTAGCAACACGTGTCAACACTCTTACTCAAGAATAGGAGGTTGACATCTTCATTAGTGGAATGAAAGAAGCCATAACAGTAGAAGTTAAGCTACAACATCCTTAAGATTTAACCAATTCCATGAGCATAGCTCACTTATATGAATGTCGGGGAATTAGAAATAGAGAAGAACCAAGTAGTCTGTGGAAGAGCACAACAAATACTATTCCATGAACACCTTTTGTGAAGCAGCTCAATATGGCAGAGATGGAGGAAAGAAGGGCAAAAGGCAACTGTGATGAGCCCTATACATTAGGGCACCAATGTAAACGACTTTTTTAGTTAAACGTCCATGATGGTATGCATCCTAAACTAGAAATTTGGGTAGAAGAAACAGAGGAGCTAGAAATCTCTATTCATGCGATAAAAGGAATGTAGAAATCGCAAACGATGCAAGCAAAAGGCTTTGTCTATGGAAAGGCCCTACTAATCTTGATTGATTTCGGAAGCACTCACAACTTTGTTGTGAATCTTTAGTAGATAAAATGAAAATATCCATTGAATCAAGGTCTGGACTGTGAGTTACAGTGGCGAATGGAGAAAGACTGCATAGTCTAAGAGTATGTCGGTCACTTTCGATACAACTAGGTTCCTTAAACCTTTTGCTTTGATTTATTTTTATTACCTCTCTCTAGTTTTGATGTAGTTTTAGGGGTAAATTGGCTAAGGATGCTGGGTCCTATTTATTGGGACTTTACTGCCATGAAGATGTAGTTTTGGTGGCAAGGGAAGAAGCTAGAGTTATGTGGAATAAAGGAATCCAGCTTGTATACTACTTCTCTGTTAGCAACATTAGTAGAAGTGGATAAGGAGTTGGAGCTCAAAAGAGTCCTAGCGGAATTCCCAGACCTATTTAATGCCTCAGAAGGGTTGCCACCTACTCACCAATGTGATCATTGCATTCATTTGCAACTAGGAATAGGAGCTATAGCTGTCCACCTTTATCATTATCCTCATGGGCAAAAAGATCAAATTGAAAGGCAATGTAGGAGATGCTAAAAAGAGGAATCATCCGACCTAGTTAGTCTCCTTTTTCTTCTCTAGTCCTCCTAGTTAAAAAAGCAGATAATTCATGGAGATTTTGTGTAGACTATCATTCTCTAAATGCCCAAGCCTTCAAGGATAAATTTTCAATACCCGTAATTGACGAATTATTGGAGGAATTACACAGGGCTCACTTTTTCTTAAAGTTGGATTTATGCTTAGGGTATCACCAAGTCAGAATGCATGAGAAAGATGTGGAGAAGACAACTTTTCACACACATTAAGGGCACTTTGAATTTCTAGTTATGCCTTTCGTTCTTATCAACACTCCTTCCACCTTTTAAGCCCTCATGAATGTTGTATTCAAGCAATTTCTATGTAAGTTTATCTTGGTATTTTTTATGATATCCTCATTTATAGTCATACTTGGATAGAACATATGTACCATATCTGGGTAATGTTCACTGTATTGAGACAACATTGCTTGTCCCTAAAACAATCTAAATGTTTGTTTGCACAAACTCAATTCTCTTAGTTAGGATATGTGATTTCATTGCGGGGAGTGGAAGCATACCCCCAAAAAGTGACAGCAATATCACAATGGCCACAACCAACTACTATTCGAGCATTACGAGGCTTCCTTAGTCTTACTGGGTACTATAGAAAGTTTGTAAAAAAATTATGGAGAAATTGCTAAGCCGTTGACAACTATGTTGAGAAAGGATTCCTTTATGTGGACACAGGATCCTGTGTTTGCCTTTGAAGCATTGAAATTAACCATGATTTAAACCTCAGTTTTAGCCCTTCCAAAATTTGAAAAGACTTTTGTAGTAGAATGTGATGCCTCTGAATATGGAATAGGAGTTGTCATATAACAAGAAGGTCGACCAATTGTTTTCTTCAATCATACTCTAGCTAAATGACACCAGCATCTACCTACCTATGAGAAGGAATTGATTGGCTTAACCAAAGTTGTGCGCCATTGGAGATCTTATATGCGGGGACGACATTTCCTAATAAGAACAGACCATTATAGCCTAAAGTTCCTCCTAGAGCAACGTATTATTACTTCACTATAACAGCATTGGGTTAGCAAGCTTATGGGCTTTGATTTTACAATGGAATACTGAGCTGGGTGAGAAAATATTATGGTTGATGCACTATCATGTAGAGATGAGGATGTGGGAATCCTAACTTCAATATCCTTGCCTTAGTTGGGGTTCTTTGATGCAATTAAAGCAAAAATTTCTCAATCACAGGAGCTGCTGCAACTGGTGGAATGTATTCAGACTGGTAAAGAGGACAATTTTTGGTCATACCATGATGGGATAATATTCTTCAAAAGCAAAGTTTATTTGGCAATTTCTTTTACCCTTATTCAAGCCATAGTTTTAGCAATTCATGCTCAATATCACAAAGGCTATCAAAAGAATCTTTACCGAGTTTCATTAGATTTTATTGAATAGGAATGAAGGACCAGATTCAAGAGATGGTCAGAACATATGAAACTTGTCAATGAAAAAAGTCAAAACACCTAAAGCCTACTGGCCTATTACAACCTCTGCCCATTCTAGTGCAGATTTGGTCAGATATTTCAATAGACTTTATAGAAGGGCTTCCACCATCATATGGGAAGGTTGTCTTACTAGTTGTTATTGATCATTTCTCCATATATGCACAATTCATACCTCTAGCCCACCTTTATTCAGTTGTCACAATGGCTAGAATTTTCTTTGATCATATGGGCAACCATAAACTATTGTTGGTGATAAAGATGTCACATGTACTAGTTCCATCTGGGAAGAGCTATTTAAGTTAAGTGGTAACAAGTTATCATTCAGCTTAGCATATCGTCCTCAAAATGATGGGTAGATAAAGGAAACTAACCGTGTTATCAAGATGTGTCTTCGATATTTTATAGGAGACTATCCACGCAAATAGATGGATTGGATATCTTGGGCTAAATATTGCTACAACACTAGTTACCAATCTTCTTTAAAATCTACTTCCTTTGAAGTGGTCTACGGCTGCCCTCCACCTCATTTACTTTCTTATTGTCCAAGTTTGGCAAGAGTTGAAGCTACTAATAGGGAATTACAGAATAGAAATCTATTACTGTAAGAGGTGCACGAGCTTTTGTTACAAGCTCAAAATGTTATGAAATCTACCTATGACAGTAAACATCAAAAGGTATACTTTATGGTAGGTGATATAGTTGTTTTAAAACTTCAACCTAACCGCTAACTATCCTTGGCCTTTAAACGCAATCAAAAATTATCTCCTCATTTCTATGGCCCTTTTCCTATTGAAGCCAAGGTTGGTTCTATCTCTTATCGCCTGTCCCTAGCTTTAGAAGCCAAAATACACCCATTATTTCATGTCTGCTGTTTAAAAAAATTCCATAGTCCCAACACCAATACCCCTCAGTTGCCTATGGTTTACTTAGGTGAAGTACAACCCACTCCTAAAGCCATATTAGACTCACCCGCAATTGCAGTAACTTCACAAGTATTGATACATTGGGAAGGTCTTTCTCTAGCTGATGAATCGTGAGAGCCTGTTTCTACTATTCTAAGTTGCATTTGTATTTGAGGTTAAGCATATTCTTGAGAGGGGAAGCAATATTGTGGACCAACAGAAAGTCCAACAATTAGAGAAACCTAACTCAGTCAAATTAGTTTCTTTTGACCAGGTTTACAAATGTTTTACACATGGAAAAAAAGAAGAAATAGGATTAGGTGTTAGCTATCAGTCCATTAGCGTCATTATCTTGTTATTTAGTTATGATAAGATTAGATTTAGATAAGATTATATTTATATAAGATTAGATCAGATTTAAATCAGGTTAGATAAGATTAAATTTAGATCAGGTTAGATTTAGACTAGATTTAGATCAGGTTAGGAGTCTATTGTGCTTGTATAAAATGTAGGTGATGTAAGGGAAAAAGCAAGCATTCTCCTATCAAAGTTCCAGTTTTTTTTTAGATTCAAGAGTTCTCTCTAACGAGCTCTTATTTTTTTGTATTTTCAAAATAGGTCGAAAAGGCAGAAAAACTAACTAATGCCATTTTCCTTCTAAGTTTATTTCTGATTTCAGGTTGCAGGGTCCTATAACTAGATCATAGATAAGGGCTAGCGACAAAGGAGTTGGAGAATATTCAATAAGGTATTTATAACAATCTTGATTAGCAGATTCTAAAGATTAAAGAGAGAAAGACCTTACATAATTACACTCAAGCTCTCCTTTCTGATTATTCCCTCATGAAGCAAAGAGCCATGGTGGATTGGATGAAAAATGGAGATAGAAACACCTCATTATTTCACGACGTCATTGTCTCAAGGAAAGCTAGGAACAAAATTATTTCCATCCAACGTAATAATACATTGCTTAACTCTCCAATCTAGCTTGATTAAGGTGCCTATGATTATTTTAGCGATTTAATGAATAAACCTTCCGAAGCACATTCTTCTAAGTACTTCCTTAAGCATAACCTTAAAAGTTCCATTTCACCTTAAGAAGCAGCCATGCTATGCAAGCCTGTTACACTTCAGGAGATTGAGGAAACGGTTGCCAATCTCCACCCCTATAAAGCTCTAGGACTAAATGACTTTAATATCAATTTCTTCAAGAAATCTTTATTACTCGCTGGAAATATGAATTTATAAGTTATTATGGAATTTTCCAATAAAGGCTCTCTCTTTAATGACATTGACAGGAATTTTATAACCCTTATGCCAAACAATGGAGAATTGAATGATTTTTTTTTATTTCAGACCAATTGCTTGCTATAATTTCATATATACAATTATCTCTAAATTTATTGCTTTAATATTAAAGGGTATATTTCATAAGCATATTCGCTCCACTCAAGGAGCGTACATATCTGGTAGAGTAATTGGAGATAATATCCTTATTCTTTAAAGAGCTCATCAGCTCTTACTTTAAGAAGAGAGGTAACGCCAACTGTTGTATTAAGATTGATCTAAAGAAGGCATATGATAATGTGGATTGGACCTTCATCATCATTATATTACACGATATGGAATTCCCATAGGTATTTATTTAGTGGACTCATAATGTGTAAAGACTCCTGCACACAACGTACTAGTGAATGATTAACTTACCAAATTCTTTAAAAAGAATAGGTATTAGACAATAAGATCCACTATCTCCATATATCTTTGCTCTAGTCATGGAAGTACTCCACAAAATCACTGAAAAGGTAGTGAAAAGAACATGCAGCTTCGAATATCACTCCAAATACATGAAGCTCAAACTAGCCAATCTTTGTTTTGTAGACAATCTAATATTACTTTCTAAAGCAAATGCATATTCCACCTCAACATTGATGAAAGTGCTAAAAATTTTTCAATGGGCATCTAGGTTATAGGTGAACTGTGCCAAAAGCAACATTTATCTTTCAAGGAGTGCAACTAGTAGAAACCAACAAATTGCAGATATCACTGGGTTTAAGGAACAAAACCTTCTAATGACATATATTGGCATCCTCGTCTTCGCTCAAAGAGTGAAATCAAAGGACATTGCTAGTCTTCTTAACAAAATTCACTCTAAAATCTCTTTTTGAATCTTCGAACACCTTTCAAAAATAGGGAGAATCTAACTTATTACATCTATTCTTAATTCTATCAATATCTATTGGGTTGCTCATCTGGCTTTCCCTAGGTCCATTATAAAAACCATAGACAAAATATTCAGCAACTTCCTGTAGTCTGGAAAAATAGAGGGAACTCAAAACCCAAGATTAAATGGAGTGAAGTCTACAATCTAAGAAAACAAAGAGCTATGGGGATATGTTCTTCATAAACCATGAATACCATATTGCTTAATAAGAGATAATGTAGGCCCATGCATGATAAACAATCTCTTTGATATGAATGGATTCATAATTACTTTATTAAAAACAAGAATATCTAGGTAATTAATTTTATACACTTTCCCTCAACCACACTAAAATCCATTTCGAAAATGAGGGACCATTCAAGACATAATTTATAACATTAGTTAGGAATGGAGAATCTATAAACTTCTAGTATGATAATTGGCTCTTAATGGGGAAACTAATCAATGTCAATGAAGCTATAACCCTCAGAACATGAAATCCATAAAATGCTTCTGTTGCAACTGCCTCAGTTGATAAGGAAGTATTCCAACACTCAGTATTACCCAAGTCTCCTATAAATGAAATCTGTCAAACTCACTTCAATATAGATGATGACAAAAACATTTGGAGGAATGCCAATGATGGTAAATTCTCCATCTCAACATACCAAAAGATGATTTTCAAAGATATTTCAAAAGTACCTTTGACCACATCAATTTGGGCCAGTTATCTCAACCCTTGAGCTACCACCACCCTTTTGATTACAATGAAGGGAAAGCTGAAAATAGTTGATAAAATTGTTAAATACTTGTGGATTACAAACTGGTGTGCACTATGCTGAATAGCTAAGGAAAGTACTAAACATCTATTTTCAAATGCAACTTTATCAGGGCAATATGGATGGAAATTCTTAAAAGGTGTTTGATCACTGAGAGGTTAGAAAGTTGGATAACATCTTATCATGGTACTTAACTAATAAAAGTAACTGCTTGAACAACATTTCCTACAAATGTTTTTGGCTAGTTTTATCTGCAAAAATCACAACAATGTAGAATGAAAGAAACTGCAGAAAATGATATAGGCATTCATTATTTTATGAGCTACATTAGCCAAATGACTTATCTATTAATATGATTTTCCTTTTATTAAGCCCCCTTGAGCTTTATTAGCCTTTTTTTTATACTAACCACATTCTAAGCCTTTAACCTAACTAAATGACTTACCTAAGCCCTAAAGCTAGTGGAGCATTTGTGATTGTTTATGTTTATGGATGCACAAAAGCATAAGTGTAGGGGTGTGTATATATGTTGGTTGATTATAATTTATAGAACACAATTTTATCTCATTTCAATGAATCTGGGTAATTAAATCTACGTGCTTTCCCTCAACCATACTAAAATTTGTTTTAAAAATAAGGAACATATTTAAGACATAATTTATAGCATTAGTTCCGAATGGAGAATCTATAAACTTCTGGCATCATAGTTAGCTCTCAGTGGGCAATTGTTCAATGTAAATGAAGCTATGACCCTCAGAACATCAATTCCACAAAATGCTTATATTGTAATTGCCTTAGTTGACAAGGAATTATTGCAACACTCAACATTACTCTGGTCTCTCATCAATGCAATATTTCAGACTCATTTTAATATAAATGATGAAAATACATTTGGAGGAATATTAGTGATGGTAAATTCTCCAAATTAACTTACAAAAAGCCAATTTTCAAAGATCTTTCAAAAATACCTTAGATCAAAGCAATTTGGGCTAGTTATCTCAACCCTTGGGTTACCACCACCCTTTTAATTGCAATGAAAGGAAAGCTAAAAATAGTTGATAAAATTGTTAGAAACATGCAGCTTACAAACTGGTGCGCACTATACCAAATAGCTAAGGAAAGTAGTAAACATATATTTTTTAAGTGCAACTTTATTAGGGGAATATGGATGGAGCGTCTTAGGAGGTGTTTGATCACTAAGAGGTTAGACAGTTTGGATAACATCAAATCTTGGTACTTAACTAATAAAAATAACTACTTGAACAACACTTCCTACAAATGTTTCTGGATGGTTTTATCTACAAAAATCACAACAATGTGGGATGAAAGAAACTGCAAAAAATGATATAGACATTATTTATTTTATGAGTTATATTAGCTAAATAACTTATCTATTAATATGTTTTTTTTTCTGTTGTTAAGCCCCTTAAGCTTTATTAGCCTTTTTTATATGCTAAACACGTTACAACCCTTTAACTTAACCAAATGTCTTACCCAAGACATAGAGCTAGCGGAACATTTATGATTGTTAATGTTTATGGATGCATAAAAGCATAAGTGTGGGGATACACATATATGCAGATTAGTTAAAATTGATGGAATGCAATTTTATCTCTTTTCTATGAATCTGGGTAATTAATTCTACGTATTTTCCTTTAAGCACACTAAAATTTGTTTTGAAAATGAGGGACACATTTAAGACACAATTTATAGCATTAGTTGTGAATGGAGAATCTATAAACTTCTGGTGTCATATTTGGCTCTCAGTGGGGCAATTGATCAATGTAAATGAAGCTATGGCCCTTAGAACATTAATTCCACAAAATGCTTATATTGTTGACAAGGAATTATTGTAACACTGAGCATTAGATAGGTCTCTTATAAATGGAATATTTCACTCACTTTAATGCAAATGGTGACAAATACATTTGGAGGAATGTTAGTGATGGTAAATTCTCCAACTTAACTTACAAAAAGATGACTTTCAAAGATCTTTCAAAAATACCTTGGATCAAAGTAGTTTGGGTTAGTTAGCTCTACCGTCAAGCTACCACCACCCTTTTGATTGCAATGAAGGGAAAGTTGAAAATAGTTGATAAAATTGTTAGATACTTGTACCTTATAAACTGGTGCACACTATGCTGAATAGCTAAGGAAAGTACTAAACATCTATTCTTTAAATGCAACTTTAACAGGGGAATGCTAGGGTTATGTAAACATAATGCCTTGGAAAGCAATTGTATTTACATATAACTTAATTTTCTTCCAGTTACAGTATTGTCATGAAAATATTTATTTTTAATAAAACAAAAGAGTTTGGTTTTATTTGTATGAACATAATATAGCTAGTCATAAGGTACCAAATGTTCTTTTGTAAGTAATATACATATACATGGAGATGTATGAGAAAGATGTATATTATTAGAGTCTAAATTAATTGATTCACAGTCGAATAATCAAGTTGGTCGCTTGATTATAGTTTAGACTGTAGTTTTGCGATTTACCTCCATGTAAGTAAAGGAGTTTACTTTAAGGGAATGATGAGTTTCAAATTATGATAGTAGTTGACTGTCGGTAATGACACTATTAAATGAATCTAGAATCGTGTATATTTTTTAAAGAATAAATTAGGTCATTACTATAATCTTAAAAAATACACCTTAGCATTAATTTATTACGGATCATAATCTTAATGAGTGGTGAACTCATGTGTGTTTCGTTGTAATTCTTGATATGATTGGAATGGATTTTTATTGGGTATCAATATATTGTCCACATGTTGGAATTATTAATTGAAACATGCATCAGGAAACAGTCACTCAAATAAAGAGTTTATAGTGATATCATCACTTTTAGATGTTTTACGGAGATTGGTGATTAAATTGGCGTCAATAGTTTGATGGACTAGCTACCCATCAAGTCTTAGCACTAAGATTAGATATTGTGTGTTAATCACCATGTAGAGTGAAATGGGAGATCCAGAAGGAAAAAACCAACGTAAGGAAAAAACGGTAATTTTACCCTTTATTATGTGGATTGCTGTAATATGGTTCACAATAAAGTATATGATTGGACGTTGAATTAATAATTTTGAAACACAGTTTCTCCTAATTTTAAGTAATTCAAGAGTTCAACCAATTGTCTTTAGTGGAATGACATTTGGTTAACAAGTTGGAATTAATTTTAACAAGATTAAATTAATTCCGGGCTTATTGGAGCTTCAAGGAGAGTAAGAAAAATAAATGGTGGTTATTGGAAAAAAATGAGACAGTTTGGAGAGAATTGGATGAATTGGAATCGGGTCAATAAAACTGGAAAAATTTAATTAAGAGTTAATTAAATTGGATCTTAAGCCTATAATTAAATGTTGGGCTTACACTAATTAATTATTATTTAAAAGCTCAAATGAACTTTTAATATTAGGCTCGATTTTGATTTAATTATTTAGATTAATTTAATTAAAATCTAAATCATCAATCTTTAAAAGGTTAATGGATGGTCATTAAAAATGAATGGTAACGTAGCTTGGAAGGATTCTTTTCAATTAGGTTTTACCAAATGCTCATTTGATGATGCATATATCGATGAAGTGAGTAGAGTTATAAAGAATGGGTTCTTTATTGTTTTAAAGGCATAAACGTACATGGTTTTTATCTACTCACTCCCATCATTAATTTTTTTGATGGTTTGTTTTAAAGGCATAAACGTACAACTCCTTTTATTGATAAAATGAATGAAGGCCCTCCCACTCACATTCGGTTATGCTTATTCATAAAAGCATAAATGTGGATGTAAAGCTTTTTGGTAATTCAACTTTTAGAATTTGATGCTAAATGAATGTGAAAAAAAAAGAGGGTGTACGTTTGCTTTTTGTTATCAAAAAGCTCTCCACACATTCGGTCATAGAAAAAGAAAAGCTCATTTTTTATTTTGTTTTTCAAATAGCCGAAGAGAGCAAAAGGTTCGCTATCTAAATTTTCTTCTTCTTTCCCACCAAAGGATCATGATAACCAAGTTGTCCAAGGAGAACAAGTGGTAGATTGGATTGGTTGAGGATACAACAGCGAGGAGTCAAAGCTGTAGCAATAAGTTAGTAAAAATTTTGATCTTGTTCTTATTTTTTTTATTTTCCTTATACCATATCTTGTATGGATTAAAGCATGTTGATTTGGTGTTATGCTTTCGCTGCATTTTGACTTCAGAAAAAGTTTTGAAATCTATCGTTTAGTCAAATCAAGCATGTTTTTGTTTTCAATCCTATAATTGATATCAAAGCCTATTTTATTATGCATGATTCGGTTCTTATATGTGGCATAGGTTGGCAATTAAATTAAATTATGTATGCTTCAATTTTTTTATATGATAAAATTATATGTTGTGTATGTTTTGGTTTGCTCTTTTGGTTGTCCATCGAAAATCGATTTATAGTGTAATTTTTCTTCGATTGGTTTGTAACAAAAAGGGTGGCCTATCATTGCCATTTTTCCTCCTTGTCTTAATTTTTCTTTTTCCATTGTTGTACTATAAAAAATTCTGTAATTATGAAGACAGAGCAGCCATGGATCGAAGAAAAGTAGGTAAATGTTTTTGGTTTTTTATTTTATGTTAATGGCGGTCTTTATTTTCATTAAATTATATTAATACTTGATTTTTTTCATGTGCTGGAATTTTTGTTTTACTATTTACAAATCATTAATTTTAAAAAATGCCATTAACTCATTTTTACCGAACGAGCCGGGTCAGGATAGCAAAGAGTTCAAAGCGAAAGATCCACGTGTAAGAAGAATTTTTGGGCCTAAAGGCCTTGTAATTTTCTTTTAATTTTCTAGGATGGACAACCAAAAGTAGTTATTTAATTCATAAGATGAATGGATGCAAATAATATGCGATATTATGTGATTGTATGTCATTTAGAAAAATTGCCAACCCTAAGTTTTGCTATGCATTCATTATGTATGAGATGTATAATGAAACAATATAGGATGGTTAATAAATTGCATCTAGAAAAGATGGGATTAATTAAAACTTAAAGACCGCAAAAGATTGAGTGGGAGAGGATGCTCATGTGAGAGTCCACAGTCTTTATGCGATGGTCCATTGTATGTGGTGAAGTGTTACTCCCAACCGAAGGACATGAATCCTAATCTTGCATGGTTTAGGTCTCTTAAACGATAAGTCTACTCATTGGTAGCAAATGTGACCTCCCACTAAGGCATTGTTTGCAAGTACCTTTAGTGGATGAATCAAATGGTTGCACACTCAACATGGTTTATCAATAACCTACCCACTGTAGCTATAAATGTATGGACCAATTATGACACTTCTTAAAGAGTTAGGCATAAAGATGCTTCATAGCTTTTTGAGTGAGAGGGTCCTAGTTTTTCTTTTAATGGATAAGATGGCCTACTGTCACTTAGTCCATTATAGATAAGAAAAATAACCATCATATAAAGATTTATTATTTTTTAAGTTTTGTTAAATCTATCATCATGCATCATGATTTTATACAAGGTTCCAGTAATTTTGACTAGTATGCTCATTCTTTAATTATTTCAGACATAATTACCACAATATGAATTCACTCACAATGCTCTTGACTAATAACAAATTGGAAAATGGAGAAAATTTTAATGAATGGAGATGTAACCTCGACATCGTTCTTTAATATAAACGAATTTCATAGGTATTAATAGACAATAAGCCTACACCTCCGGGTGAAAAATCAACTCCTGAGCAAGTCCAGCAACATGTATGATGACATAATGTTGATAAGACTACTAAGTGTTATATTCTGGCTTCTGTCAGCGTAATGTTGCAAAAGTAACTTGCAGGCTTGCAAAATGCCAGTACAATGGTCCATCACCTACATGAGATGTTTGGTGTGAGGACTAGGTTTGCAAGGGTGAAAACTATCCAAACCTTTCACAATCTCAGATAAAAGCCTGGTGAACCGGTGCGGAATTACATGTTTAAGGTAATCTTTATGGTTATTGAGGCTGAGTTGCTTGGGGCGAAAATGGATGCAGAAATGCAGATGATCATGATCATCAGCAGCTTAAACTCTTCTTTTGAGTAGCTTAAGTTGGACTATGAGCTCAACACGAAGAATTACACCTTGAGTGAGTTGATGAATACCCTCCAGAACACGGAGGAGATATTAAATATCAGGGACAATAGGCCAGAGGCTCATGTGGTTTCTTCTTCTAAGCCCAAGGTTAAGGGCAAGCAAAAGAAGAAGGGTGCAAAGAAAGGGAAGGCCCAAATAGGGGTCAAGGCCCAACCCATAAAAAAGAAGGCCAAAGAGAACACCAAGGGAAAGTATTTCCACTATGGTGAGAAGGGCCACTGGAAGAGGAACTGCATGGTCTACCTTGAGATCTTAAAGAGGAAACAAAGTATGGGTTTCCTAAGTTTGTTAGGAACTAGAAATGTGACAGATTCATCTGATTCTTGGATACTAGATTTAGGAGCCACTAACCATGTTTACAATATTATACAGGGGTTCCAGCAAAGGAAAAGACTGCCTAAAGGCGAGTTTCAAGTCAAGATAGCGGATGGATCCTTTGTTTCAGTTGAAGCAGTAGGAGTAGTTATCTTAGACTTTCCTAGTGGCCATAGGTTATATTTGGAGGATGTATATTAAATCCCAATGGTTTTAAGGAATATGATTTCTGTTTTTTGTTTAATAAAATCTGGTTATTCCTTATATTTTGAAAATGTTGTTTCAATATATGAGAATAAGGATTTTATTTGTAATACGGTAATTAAACAGGGATTGTTCTTTACAGAACCTATGACAGGCTCACTAAACACCACAGAATTAAGAAAACCAAGAATAGCCAATGACTTTAGCATTAATTCAAAATATCTGTGGCACTTAAGGATGGGTCACGTCAATCAAAAAAGACTTGACAGGTTAGTGAAGGATGGGATCCTTATGAGCTTGTACAATGACAATGGTCCATTCCCCACCTGCGAGTCGTGTATTTAAGGAAAGATGACCAAGGCCTCATTTCCTTCCAAAGGAAACAGATCTGAATCCACGTTGGACTTGGGACACACTGATGTGTGTGGGCCCATGAACGTACAAGCTAGAGGAGGTTATGAATACTTTATAGTCTTTATAGATGATTACTCTATACATGGCTATCCATATTTGATGCAAAAAAAGAGTGAATCCTTTGAAAGGTTCAAAGAATTCAAAGCTGAAGTTGAGAAGCAGCTTGGCAAGCCATTAAAACAACTTCAATCAGATCGAGGTGGTAAGTACTTATCTAGAGAGTTCCAACAATTCCTAATTGACAATGGAATTGTTTCCAACTTTTTAGCTCCCAGAATACCACAATAGAATGGTGTAGCTGAGAGGAGGAATAGGACTCTATTGGAAATGGTAAGATTAGTGATGTCCTACACTAGCCTTCCAGAATCGTTTTAGGGATATGCCATATAAATGGCAACTTATCTTTTTAACTTCGATCCATCCCAATCAGTACCTAAAATGCCTAGGGAGTTGTGTATTGGTCGAGTGCCTTCATTGTAGAATTTGAGGACTTGGGGCTACCCAACCCATGTTCTAAGGCCTGAATCCACAAAAATAGAGCCAAGGTTAGAAGTATGTTTGTTTATAGGATATCCTAAGGGTATAAGATGGTACTATTTTTATAGTCCTCAGGGCATGAAGGTATTTGTGTCGACAATGTGACCTTCTTGGAGGAAGAATTTATGAGAAATCACAAAGGAAAAAGTGAAGTAGTACTAAAGGAGTTAGCTATTTCATCCAAACCAAGAGTTGATTCAGATATAGCGGAACAAGATGTCGAAATGGATTTAAGAGTTGAATTGTAAGAACATCCTATACGTCAAATAGTGCCTAGATGTTGTGGGAGGGTTGTGAGACAATCAGATAGGTATATAGGTCTAGGAGAAGGCATAATTGCTACCAAGAAGTAACAGATCCCATCACTTACACACAGGCTATTAATGACATTAATGTAGAAAAGTGGCTCAAAGTAATGGAATTGGAAATAGATTCTAGATACGCTAATGAAGTTTAGATCCTTGTAGATCTACCACCAGATGTAAAAGCCATAGGGTGTAAATGGATCTTCAAAAGGAAGAGAGGATATGATAGAAAGGTAGAGACCTTTAAAGCTAGATTGGTAGCTAAGCGCTATACTCAAAAGGAGGGTATAGACTATGAGGAGACTTTTGCTCTGGTTGCCATGCTTAAGTCCATTAGAATTCTTTTGGCCATAACAGCCAATTTCGATTATGAAATATGGTAAATAGACGTCAAGATTGCATTTTTTATTGCGGATCTTAAGGAGACCATTTATATGGCCCAACCAGAAGGATTTGTTAAGCCAGGCAATCAGCATAAGGTATGCAAGTCGCAAAGCTCCATTTATGGACTTAAACAAGCATCTAGGTCTTGGAACAGTAGGTTTGATAAGGCTATCAAAACCTATGGATTCATACAAAACCTAGATAAGCCTTATGTCTATAAAAGGATAGAAGAAGGCAAGGATACTTTCCTAATTTTGTATATCGATGACATTCTGCTCATTGGGAATGATGTAGGAATGTTATCTACAGTCAAGGGATAGTTGAACGAATAGTTCTCAATGAAGGATTTGGGAGAGGCTAGCTATGTTCTAAGGATCAAGTTTATAAGGGATCGTAAGAACAAGCAGATAGCCTTATCTCAACTGACTTACATTGAGAACATGCTCAATAAGTTTGCTATACAGGATTCTAAAAGGGGTTTCACACCTACTAGATATGGAATCAAACTTTCAAAGAAGCAAGCACCTAAGACCTAAGAGGAGGTCGAACACATGCACAACATTTCATATGCTTCGGTAGTTGGAAGTTTAATGTAATACCCCATTACCCTAGGGTACGCACCGGGACTCCCGTAGGTCATTCCAATACATATCCTAAGATAAGGGAGCGCTACGTGCGATCACTACAGAACTCCACATGGCATCATATACATTTAAACAATTAAAG
>JANQBM010000220.1:32179880-32191889 GCA_025594535.1 Erythroxylum domingense
ATGAGCATGAGATGTGCTATTCTAATTCCTCTGATTAACACACTCGGACCCGTTTCTCTGGTCCGACCCGTTCTCTGAAAACGGGATGTTACATAATTAAACAACTTTAAAAAGCTAATTTCAGTATTTGGACCATTTTAAGGAAAAAATTATAATAATAAGATGTGACCATTGATTCCCCCTTCACCGGACCACATACGGCAATATTGTTTGACCATTTGCTGCTAACAAGTGGATGCGGTACTAGTTAAACAAGTGGATACGGTGCTAGTTAATCAATTATATTTTAGATCTTGGCAAGAGATTGATACCTGTTAAGAAAAAATGCCCTCATATTAGATATCGGTTGAATTTAATAGCCAGAATTTTAATAACAAAAAATAAAGAAAAAAGCAAAATAAATGGGACAGAATATAAGAATTTACATGGTTCGGTCAATGTGACCTTCGTTTATGACGGGAAGGTGAGCCAAATTCATTAATATGTGAAGAATGTACAAAAGTGCAAATGATAGCACAGATGCTTTCAACTACTATAACTCATATGCGAGAGAAAAGAAAAATGGAGATGTAGTGCCTAAAGGAAAGGAAGGAATAGTGTGTTAAACTCTACAAGCTTCCTATTTATTTATAGCTAAGGTTTCAAGCATCCGTCCAAAGCCTTCTTTAATTTAGCCTATCCACAGAGAAAATTTTGTAAAAGGTGGGAGCAAATGTTAAACATGGTGACTAAGGCATGTAACAAATGACCAACAATTTTTTAATTGATGAAGGGGCAAGGCATGCAATAATATCATAAGGAAAAAAAAAAGCCACTCTCTTAGGAACAACAAGAACATTGAGAGAAGGCCTTTGGATGGGCAGCTAGAGACATGTTAGGAATTCTATCTCCCTTCACATATCAAAGAAGGTCTTCCAAGTTCTCTCCATAATTTTACATCTCTTCAATGTATTTTAGCTCTTCAAGCTCTGCCATGAAAGTGTTCTTGAAGAAATAAACCATTTCCTGTGTGCTTATATATGTTGGATTGCTTCAAATAATAAATTTAGAGTAATTGTGTTAAGGTCCACTACAGATCACAAAGATGTGAAGATTAAGGTGAGTCTATAGATTGGGACTCTCTGTGAATATATGCAATTGTAGTATAGCATACCCTCTCCATCATAGAAGGCATCTTCCTGTTCATAAATGCTTGTTTCAACCATGACGAAATATTATGCAAAAAGTTTGCCTCTTGATGTAAGTGCACCCCTTCTTTGTGTTGGGATCACAGTGTTTAGTCCTCTTAAATTTTATGAACTTGATCGACCTTCGAAGCATGTTGGAGTGGTAGGGATTGGAGGGCTTAGTCATGCTGCAGTTAAATTTGCCAAGGCTATGGGAGCTATTGTCACTGTCATTGGCGCCTCGCCTGGGAAGAAGACAGAAGCCATTGAACATCTTGGTGCTGACTCGTTTCTACTTAGCACTGATGTAAACCAAATTCAGGTTAGTTTTTAGTACCCATTATTGGTTACTAAGAGGAAGTAGTAATATCTCATTTTGTATTTTGTAAAATGATTTAACCACAATTCTAGGAATTACTATTAGTTAAAAATTGATGTTTGTACCAGTCTAAACATGAGATGTTACATGCTATGTACTTTATGCGATGTTATTGTGTATGATGGTCTTTGTTGTGTTAGGCTGCATTGGGTACTTTAGATGGTATAATTGACACAGTCTCGGAAGCTCACCCAGTTCTGCGGCCTCTACTTGGCTTGTTAAAATATCACGGCAAGATGATATTGGTGGGTGCACCTGATAAGCCTCTAGAGTTACGAGCCTTTCCTTTACTCATTGGTAAGTCACTAAGTTGAAATTCACAAACACTCTTTATCAGAATTTGAGTCAGTTTAAATCAGAAATTGAGTTTTTATTAACTTCATATTAGGCCGAGCCAAACTCGAACTTGATATAACTGAAACTACTTTTTCTTTTTCTTTTGTTTTGTCAATATAGGGTGAAAGATGGTGGCAGGTAGTTGCATTGGAGGCATGAAAGAGACTCAGGAAATGTTAGATTTTGAAGCGAAACACAACATCATTACTGATATAGAGTGATACCAATAGAGTACATGAACAAGGCTATGGAACGACTCGTCAATGCAGATGTCAAATATCGATTCGTCATTGATATTGTTGAGTTTGGCTCCTTTGTTTGTCCCATATTGGTTGGGGAAAAAATTGGGGCAAGGCTCTTGATTATATAAGGACGGTACTACCTTCTTGGTTAGTGCACCAATCCAAAGTCAAAGATTTGTATAACAAATTGACTCTAGTTAAATTCCTCTTTTGAGGTGAGAGTTAGAGGATTTGTTTTGGGTATTTCTTTATGGGTGTATTGATGTATTGGGATATTGGGTAAGAGGAAAAATTATGTGATTGTAAGAAATTTTCACATAGTGTATTTTCTTCTCGATGCCCGTGGTTTTTCTCCGATTTGGAAGTTTCCACATAAATTTCTTATGTTGTATTATTTCTCTATTTTCTGTTATTTTTTGACTATAAAATATCCGTGGGTGTGGGTTTGGAAGGTCGAAATTCTCAACAATTAGTATCAGAGCCAAGGTGTGTGTTTTCTTGAAAATTTTGAGTATGCTTTATGGTCGCAGTTTTGAATGATCTTCCACATCAGAAAAGAGTTTCTTGAGAAAGGTTCATTTGGTGCGGTGAAGCTTTGGTGTGGTAGTGTGAAAGTACATGTCTAGGAAAGTTCTGGCTAAGGAAAGACTTGGTATTTAAGTGTGTCCTTTATGACCCACCTCTCTTTCCTAGGAACTTACCTGGTGTACTGTTCATTTGTACGGTAAAATTTATTAAGGCAAAAGAGCACAGAAAAAATGTCAGGAAATAGGGCTTCAAATCCTATCAGGTTTGAGGTGGAGAAATTCGATGAGAGAATTAATTTTAGCTTGTGGCAAGTGCAAGTCAGGGATATTTTGATTCAGTCGGGGTTACACAAGGCATTGAAAGGTAGACAAATCCCTGATATCAGCACTACTATTAATGATGCTGGCAAAACTGCTAGTACAGACAAATCTAGTATGAGCGATGAAGATTGTGAGCATCTGGATTTGAGAGTGGCGAGTGGGATACGACTGTGTTTGGCCAAGAATGTCCTTGAAAATGTACATGGAATATCTACGGCAAAGGAGCTCTAGGAAAAGCTCGAGGAGTTATATCAAACAAAGGGTGTCTCAAATCAAGTGTACCTAAAGGAACAGTTTCATACACTGCGAATGAGGGAAGGTACTACAATTTTAGATCATTTAAGTGTTCTCAATGGGATCGTCTCTGAACTAGGGGCAATTGGAGTTCATATAGATGATGAGGATCAAGCTTTGAGACTCATCTGGTCTCTTCCACCTTCCTATGAACACATGAAACCTATTTTGATTCATGGGAAGGAAAAGATAGTTCTTTCTGAAGTTACCGGAAAACTCTTTTCAGAAAAGAGAAGACTGGGTGGTGGAAGAAATGTTCCTCTTAAAGACTCGGCTCTAGTGGTAATTGAATATAGGCAGAAGAACTCCATGAAGAAAAATATAGTATGCTGAACGTGTGGACAATCTGGGCACGTGAAGAAAAATTGTTCGAGAGGTAGAGCGAGTTCGGCAAGAGGCTCTGGGTCAATTAATGGAGAGACTGACAATATCGCTAGCATTGTCTCCATGAATGATGATTTTGATTTTGCTCTCTAAGAGGGAACATGTACATCCTCATGGCATGCCGCTAATCCCAAAGTTGCCATGATAGAGGATGTGTTACTATTAGCAGGTCCACAAGTTTACACACGGGCATTGGTTTGGCATTGATGCAAGGTATGTGGTGGAATTTATGTCGATGGCTGATGAACTTCCAGGAAAGCCAATCATGGGAGTTTCACCATAATTTTTCCAGCAAGGTTATTTTTGACATGTGCCAAAGTGAAAGACTTGGAATTGGTTTATTCTGAGTGGGTATGCTTTTATAGTGGAGCATAATGCTGTGAAGCATGATAATTCTCTACATTGAGAGATATGTTATTTTCAGGAGATCTTTATTGAAATGAAGTGTGGTTATGGGATCAGCTAAAGTCGCCAAGGTGGAGATTGTTGAGTTTGGCTCCTTTGTTTGTCCCATATTGGTTAGGGAAAACAATTGGAGCAAGGTTCTTGATTATATAAGGAGGGTGCTAACCTCCTTGGTTAGTGCACCAATCCAAAGTCAAAGATTTGTATGACAAATTTGACTCTAGTTACATTCCTCTTTTGAGGTGAGAGTTGGAGGATTTGTTTTGGGTATTTCTTTGTAGGTGTATTGGTGTATTGGGATATTGGATGAGAGGAAAAATTGTGTGATTGTAAGAATTTTTTTCATTGTGGATTTTCTTCTCGATGCTCGTGGTTTTTCTTCTCCAATTTGGGAGTTTCCATGTAAATTTCTTGTATTGTTATCATTTCTCTATTTACTGTTTTTTTACTATAAAATATCCTCGGATATGAGTTTGGAAGGTTGAAATTCCCAACAGATATTGCCAACACCTTGACTTCTGCTTAATCAATTTTGTTCTTATCTGCTTTTACCTTCTTATTTGTTGACTTGAAAAGGAGGCTTCAATGGAATGGGATTATACTTGTTTGTCTTCTAGTTTTATGTACAATTGGAATAAAGGATTCATTCTCTATATCGTCGAGCAATGAAGTGTAAGGATTTTTAATAAAATATGGGGGTTTATATGTTATATGTTTATAATTGTGTATAAAGGCTATCATGTAAACTTGAGTCCAATTAATTAAAGTGGTCTAATATGGTTATAGTATTTTGGAGTTTATGCATCTATATTAAGTGTGGGGCTTTATACATGTAGAGATTGGGTATATAATTTCTAATTTTATGATGAGTCAAACTAGAAATTATTAGAATTTTAACCTAATAAAAGTAGTTATAGTTTCCAAATTAAATATATGCACAATTCCTTCTGACATCCCATATCAGAGAGAAAACAGAAAGTTAGGGAAAAATTTGGAAAAAATGCTACATTGTAATTTGGAAGACAAACTGTAAGACTTCAGTGTAAAATTACAATAGATTCAGGTATGCTTCTATTTTTATTGAATTCTTCATGATTTGATATGAACGGATCCTAACTTTAAGGAGATTAAAACTCTACAAGTGGTATTAGAGACTTATTCATAATTGGGTCATCAAGAATAGTTGGTTTTTGTCTTCCATAATCTTGAAATTGTTTTGATATGGATTTGTCTGGTTCTATGGATTTGGTTAAAAATTCATGCTTTATTTCTTTTGTTACGATATTTATAAAAAAAAAAGAAATTGCTGAAACAGACGAAGATAAGCTGTATTGGAAAGGTTGTTTTCAAAAGCCTTTAATCTTTATCGATGTTTGTTTTATGATTTACCTTCGGTTTTCATGAAAAGCTTTTTTAATCTGGATCCAAGAATCGTCTGTCATCTGTTTCTTAATAAAAGCCATGACTTTTTTACTTTTTTTTATTTTAATAAAGCCTTGGCCTTTGGATAAAGAGGAGAATTACCTTTATTTGATTTTATTCTTTAATCATCATAAACAATCCTAAAGGTTTAGCATATTAAAAAGTTTTAAATTTATACTTGTTATTATGTATGTTATGGATTAATATTATGAGGAATGATTTTTTATTTGTAAAATTTATAATTTTTGGTTTAATTTGTAAAATTTTGACCTAATTTTTAATTTAAGCTGACAGGATTGATAGTGTCATAGTATCAGGAAATTGGAACTATGACACTTTCTTCCGGTTTATGCAAAATTTGATAATTTTAATTTCAAATTTTGGTAATTTAAAGAAATATATAGCATTTAAAATTAAATTAATTAAAGCAACATATTGCCAAACAAACTTTCTTGTAAATTTTAATTTAACTTAGAATGGTTAAAAGTTTTATATTTATATTATTCATCTTAATATTGACTAGCTCAAAAGAAAGTTAATATTTTGCTCGAATTGTATATACACTATTATTCGGTATAATATGTGCCAATTATTATGTATAATATGTGTACATTATAATGGTACATGTGTGACAATTATTCGGTATAATATGTGAACATTAAATCGTCCAAAAAAAAGTTTATTGTTGGAAATGTCTTAATTTTTATAAATCCAAGTTAGGTGAGTGCGTGGAGGGATTAGTCATTTTGGGGTAGTTAATGTCTTAATAAAAAAAGGGAACTCAACGACCTTACTCTTAATTGGGGACAAGTTTGTTAAATTGAATTCATAATTTACTAATTTTAAGTCACTTATCGTTAACTAAATAAGCTTATAGTTAGAACAATCTATCACCTCTTTTAAGTTTTTTTATATCATTTAAAAGTATTTAATTTCTATTTTTTTAATTTATTCTTAAAGTTTTTAAAATTTTTAATTCAGCAATTAATTTTTAAAATTTGTACAAATTAAATATGTTGATATGTCACATCAACAAAAATAACCTTTCAACTTAAATTTATATAAGTTTTACAAGACAAGTCACTAAATTGAAAACTTTAAAAAATTTGACAATAAATTTAAAAAAATCTAGAAAGTTAGACCATTTTAAATATGTAATTCATAAATTTTTAGTACAATGGAAGTAGACTTCCATAGGTAAAAAATTATTGTAGAATAAAAATGAGGATAATTAAATACATAATAAGAATTTACGAAATAATGAAAATTGTTGTGAAAAAATGATTAAAACAAAATTGTTATGAAAATATGAATAAAAATTTAAGAGATAGTGAAATTTGCAAAGAGTAATACAAATAGGAATGGCAATAAGCCAGCCCTCGCTAATTTTTTTTAAATAAAAAATATAGAACAAGTTATTTTTTTAATTGGAACCTAGTCTGGGTTGCTCAGACTCAAGTCTATCCTAGGCCTAACTCTTTTAAATAAAACGATGTTATTTTTCTTAGAATAATTAGATCTTAAGTCAGCCTGAATCTCGCCCTGACCCATGGGTTGATTCATTGAAATAACTAAATTTAAGTTTATGGGCCAAAATTTGCCGTCCTAAATACAAGTAACTAAAATAAGAAAGTAATTTTAAAAAATTTATACCAATGCTTAACATATTAAATTTGATCTTGAAATAATTTAAATGTTATAAATTTAGTGTATTAAATTTATAAATTTTAATTTTCTCAATCATATATTTCTTTGTCTATTTTCATATTTTTTCTCAACAATGGGCAGAATTTTTGCTTTAGAAAAAGAAATAATAAATTTAGAAGTATTTAATTTTTGTTATTTAATGTTAAATTTACGGAGCTTGTGATTTAATTTATACAAAAGTTAGTTATCAAATTTAAAAGTTCAACATTAAATTTGAAAATTAAAAGGATTAAACAATATTTAATTTATTATACCTAAAAGGAAAAGCAATTAATATAAACAAACTCTGGGAAGGTTTCCAATAAAACGAGATTGGCATATACAACCAGAAAACCTGAAAAGAACGATTATAGGTAGTAGCTAATCATCTCGTTTGGGTGCTTCAAGACGAATATAGTCGTACATAACTCCCTCAAAGGCACTTGCAGGTTTGTCCTTCTTGAGATATATAGTGTTTGCTCCAACACGAAGAAGCCGAGACCGGACTCCAATGGTGTACAACTTGTAGAGTCCATGAATTCCATGCCTTGCAATAGCGTTATCCCTCCCGATGATTCCTGTTGTAAGTAGAGGCTGAATCTGATTGTTTAGTCGTACCTGCATAGAAGAAACACCATTGAAACTTGTGTATTGAGCATTGCACTCAAAATTGGTCTTAAAAGTTTAGATCAATGGAGTTACATCTAAATGGCCCATAGAGGCAGATGCTAGAGCCAACTGAAGTGTGTAGTTTCTGCTTGTTTCCACGTTCTGCAGATCAAAGTTGATTCTCCAGGTAGTTGGTTCCAAGGTCCCGCTCCGGCTCCTGTAAAACAGGAAAACACACAAACATTTGCGAACAAATTCTATTGTTATACACAACATTACATGGACAAAGAAGGGAAGATAAGGAGTGCGTTTGATGTTTATACCTTGGTACGTGAGCAAAGAACCAATCTCTTGTGTAATCACTACAACCGACATTGTAAATAAGGTCATGGTCAGGATATAATTCTTCGTATCTTGACCATAAACCATACTGCTTATACCTGTTGGGGAGAAGCAAGAATGTAAAGTTGAACTATGCATAAATAATACAGGGTAATTATTAAACTACTGGTTGTTATGAAGAACTAACCTGTACTCACGCTTATGGAGGAAGACCTTATTTACAAGTTTAGGGCTTGAAGGCGGTACATAGAACTCAGCTGCTGATCGGTCAGGAATACCTACTTCCCACAGAGTAAGTCCTCTCCTAGGAGTAACAAATCTAAGAAGACCTATCCTGAGTTGTTGCCCTGGACATGTATATATTCATTAATTAAACCAACCCGTTTAAGGAATTTATCAATCGATCACTGTTGTCGCTCGAATTGCCAAATTTAATATACCTGGTTTTATGGTGATTTCTGATAAATCAAAACGATCCGTGTATTTGTAGTCCCCAAGGAATCCTGGAACCCAGGCAAACAAATTGTAGACACCAGGTCGAACATTTTTGATATGGAAATCTCCTTGCTCATTCGCTCGAGTCCAAAACTGATAACCCTGACAAGATACAGAAGGCCAAACAGCAACTAGTTTATGCCAGATAGCTTCCCGCAGCCAAAAAATGAAAACTGAAAAATGGAAAGTATGAGAGAGAACCTTGGTGTCATACTGCCATGAGCCAGCATCTCCAGGCCGAGCCAAACCCACATAGGCAAAACTCGCTCCAATAGAATCATCGTGTTCATCACTAATATCACAAACATTTTTGCTAGTTTCAGGACATTTCACTGTAAAAAAAACACATAAATGTGGGAAAGACCTAAAGAATTTACCTGTCTTTAATGGTTAAAGTGCCAAAAACTTCACCTCGCTTATGTGCAGGAGGGAAATCTTCTGATTGAACGAAGTCATATGGCCATTTAGCGATTTCTCTCGAAGTCTAGTGTTGACAGGTTAATCAGATTCAGAAGTTTCACTGTAGAAATCCTGAAAATAGAGATCAAAGTTCACCTACCTGACTTTTAGCATCATCCCAGAATGTTTTATAATCATCATGAGGAGACATGGAGTTGAGGTAAATGAAAATGGGACCGAACACTTTCTTCCAAGGCTCCCCCTCTTGAAATCTATCATCCATGCCCGTCCCAGCGTAGTGATTACTGGTCATACTCTGCAATCATCAATTTATACTTGTTCATAATTAAGTTTGTTTATACTAAAAATGCACATTCCAAAACACGAAAACAAAGTTCAGGGCTTACTGCAATCACAACAGGGCCAACATGGGAAGTAAGATCTTGCTTGATAGGTCCACCAGCACAGTATTCATCGGTAGGAGTAATCATCCAGAATCCCACCGGTGGGTTTGTGCATATCCAACCTTTTAATCTCACATCTTTGTTTTCCATGGAGTACATGTACTTATCATCCACCTTTCATGTTCAAGAAAAGGATATCATTGAAAGTTATAAATACTATAACGGAGTTCTTGTCGATTTATATTGATATATATAATAAAATATCGATTACTAGTCGGTTAATTTCTTCACAAATTTTAATTTTTATATAATTAAATTTAATTACTTTTAATATCCATATATACTTATAAGAGCAATATCTTGAAATTCTATATTTTAACAACGAAAATACTTACAGTATAAAATTTTTAGTATAATTAAAAGGCGTACCTCTCCTCTAATAATGGGGTTGGATGCGTTGGTCAACAGGACAGCTTCAGGATATGCTAATACCTCACCAGTTTCACGGTCACTAGGTATAGGCATGATCTTCTGGATGTCGTCTGATATTGCCATGTAGTGAAACCTAACCAACCATTTAATTACAACGATAAATTCATCAAAAATATTAAACTAATTAAGGTTTAATTGAAGAAAGCTTAAGGTCATGCATTTGCATTGATTTTCTTTTCTTTTTTAATAATTACTTACTTGTTACTTTGGAGCCTGAAGACTATTCTGAACTGTTCCAATTTTGCTTCAGGCCATCCGTGCAAGCGTTCCAATATTACATACACGTAAAATCCAGGACTATCACGCTTCATGATGTACCTGCATGCTCAGCAAGAACATAAGTTCATTTTAAGGTTAATTATGCTCGTGCTTATTTTTTATTTTTATTTCAGTCTTCTTATTTAAAAAAATAATGGGTATGATTAATTTTGAATAATATATGTATATATATAATACAACCTCCTGTCTACATTCAATGGAGACAAGTTAGAAGATGAGTCCCAGCTTCTTGTGAATGAGACTTCAACTTGGTCTTCGTTTTGTGTTATAACTCTGAACTTGTTTCCATGTAAGCTGCAACATATAATCCAAATATATAAGTTTGGTTAGGATGGAAATTAATTTTGTAGAACATTTTTATTATAATTAAATAATTTTATTTCTCTAAAAATTAAAAGGGTCTTTCTCTATGTATGGATATATAATATATAGTATAATAAATCTTGCATGTGATCGATACAAGGGGAAGTAGATATACTTGTCTATAGTTTCCTTCCCTTCTGGCCTTTCCCAAACCATATCCATGTACCTGCATCGATCCAATTCATCTTTCAGGAACATAATGCAAACTAATCGTGACCGTTTTTTACTGTATAATCCGTAGATCATTTTACAGTATAGATATATAGAAAGAGTAAGGCTTATCACTTACCCACGTAGTCTTGTTGGATGATCAATATCGAGCAAATTGTCCACTCCACCGTATTTTATTGCTTCAACGTAGCCATCTGGGTTCGACAGAGTGACTTTAACATGTCCATTATCCATCACAACCTAAGAGGAACACAGAAACATGAGAATGTAGAATGAAACATCATCGTAAGAGTCAGATATTCAAGCATGTAAGAGCTATTTTGATCGTGGGACTAATTAAATTGACGTTGCAAAGTCTAAAATTGTAGAAAAGTACAGTTTTATCATTCTGAAACAATCGAACGCCAGGACCTTCCCTGAAAGAACAAAAAGGAAACTGAAAATGTTAGACTTGTTGAAGATAGTTGTGCATTCGAGAAAAAACTGAAATTACTAACTGATTTCTCACCTTTTCAATGGTCGGTACGAAGAACATGATGATGCTTGAAGAAGTGTCCACAGTATCCATACGAGTGCTAGTCGTTGCAAGAACTTTTTTATGCACATAACGGAAGAGCAAGAGTTAATTGAATTAGGAGAAAACAGCTAGTGAACTATGCAATACAAGGTTCAAAAGAGAAGATATAAGATTAAATACTCTCTCAGTTCAAGGACTAATGTCACTTTCATTACATAATTATCAATTTGATCACCAACTAATTAGATTTTCTTGAAAGCTCAAGAAATTTCCATTAGAACCAAAGACGATAATGTTTCACGGTCTTAGGTAAAGCTCAGTGCCTACTGAAAGTGGAAGGTACAACGTTTTAACATTCCTTAATCTAAAAGGATTATTAAATCTTACGTGAATATGCATATGAACATGTAAAAGTAGCAACATTCCACACCTACTGCTGCTTCAACCGTGATATTGTTCAACGTAGTTTCTCTAATACGAACTACTTTCCTTTAATCACGATGCCTATACTTACAGGCTACATTCTATGAACAAACATGCAACATACAAAAAAGGGACTATGAACAATTGGGTTATGGTCAGTTAACCTTCTGAGAGAATTTCAGGTACTGATACATAAATAATAAAAACGAAACCTCTTACCTTGCGACCCGGTACGAAGTTGATGCCATTATGTTGAGAAGACGCTAACATATCTTGCCGGTCGATTTCTTTGCTTTACGATTTGTCAATGAGAGAAGGGTATGGTGATGTATCGGAATTTGCTGTCTTTATAT